>OY856411.1:839884868-840472368 GCA_963693085.1 Alisma plantago-aquatica | reverse complement strand
TTACAAATCTATACGACACTATTCCACAAACCAAGTTGACGTTCCAATTAACCTATTCTTAGTCTGTTACTAACAGTAACTTACTATAAATTCCAAATTCATGAGACTATTCTAGTAAATTAGTGTTAGTCTTAAATTTAGTCTTAAAATCTTTGGTTCTCGGACAAAACTTGGAAGTTTAAACGATAATAAAACCAGGTTGTGTTAATTAGAGATCTATAGATGCACTATTTTATTATTCCAATTGTAATCAAAATAAACTCTTCTACACTATTGATCAAATATGTGGCTAATGACCATATTAAGTTGATGCTAACAATCCATCAGGGTGTGTGATTATACCCATTACAATGTTAATATAATTTCTTGTAGTGTGTTGCTAAGAATATCTCTTATAGTCTCACTCTTGTCAGAAAATCCCTCTTATAGTCTCTCTTCTCAAAATTCTAAAAAGAATTGTCTAGTTCTTAAGGTTTGTATGGGAATCATATAACTCAACTCCTTCAACTATATCTTTTTCCAATATCCAACTTACACCATAGTTTCAAAAAATGTGTCTGGAGGCGAGGCGGTCTCCAATACGCCTCAAGGCCTAAGCCTTCATTAGGGATGGCAATGGAGCAATTTTTCCGAGAACTGCCCTATACCATACCAAACCAATTAAAAATGAATCGTGTCGGCACCCGCACCACCTCTCCCATGGTTTTCATCCCCCGGTGGCAGGGTAACCATGGGAACTTGTCTACCCACAGCCACGGATTTGACACACCACAACTACATCTCCCCGCCTCTGTCCTGTCAAATCCGAGTGCCATGCACTCACCATCGTTGCCGACATGCGCTGCCGCACCTCACCACCGCCATGTACTCACTGTCGCCAGTAATATGTGCTCATTGTCGCTACCATGCGCTCATCACCGCCTCCATGAACTCGTCGCCACCTTGCACCACCCATCGTTGTTGATGTCATGCACTCACTGATGTTGTTGCTATGAACCCACTGTTGTCGCTTGAACTCACTGGCAATGACTACATGCATGGTGAACATCCTGCGAAAAGTAACATGTCTCGTCCAATCTGCTGACAGAGATGGAAGGGTAGATGATGTCGGAGATCAGGTCGTCGGCGACGAAAAACAGGCAGGTGAAGTTGGCCACCCCGACGAAGGAAGCGATGAGGCAGGACTTGTACCAGTAGTGGCGGAGGAAAAGAAGGTAATCCGCAGTCGTGGTGAACAGCTTCCTGAGGTTGTTCCACGTAGATTTCGGTTGGAGGAGCGAAGAAGCATTACGTGCTTCCCCTTCTCGAACACAAGACTCGGGGCCTAGTGGACGCCTTACGGCGACTCTTGAACGATGCGCAAAGGGAGGTTGGCTCCACTCTGACCCTGTCGAGGATCTCTTCCATAACGTCGCCTATCTGTAGCAGTGCACCATTCCTCACCACAGTATAGCATCCTACACCACATACGTCCGACGGAGGAGGATAACAGGAAGAAATTTGGGTTCCCAGCAAACTGTGAAAATAAGATGGAGGCTAGAAAGATATTTGTTATTGAGAGATGGCACACTCCCCTCCTATATATAGGAGAGGAGGCAAGTACAAGGAAGCATAATTTAACCCTAATGGACCAAGACATTTAGGCCCATGCACATAATAAACTAATTAATCTAAGACCCCCTCAAGCTAGAGCATGGGTGAAACACATCCAGCTTGCTAATACATGAAAAAGGTAAAATGGCCATACAAAAATTGATTTCCCCTTGACAAAAATAATCTCCCCCTAAATCTTGTAGAGTAATAATTGAAGCACTTTAACACTCCCCCTGAAGAAGATAGTACGAAACAGCAAATAAGTCTTCTCCCCTTAATGATGATAAGATCAATGCAGAAGTAGTATTGCAGAGTGCACTCCCCCTGAATCAGACAATAGAAGTAATCACAAATCATTTTCTGAGATCGTCAGACTCGTTGAAGCAACCACGAATAAATTTTTTAATCCTTAACAAGCAACTAGAACAATAAATGGTGGAGAACATATATAGAAGTCATCTAATTTGCCATTGTTGTCGAAGTAGTTTTACACAAGAAGTACCAACACCAGAATAATGCACGGGAATTGAGATAAGAGCACCTCTATAGGGTATTGCACCATAGCAGGCGGGCACGCGCTTGAGATGCACCACTATAGGAATATACGCTATAGTAGGTATCAACAACACGGATGAATGTGCAGAAACTAGGCAACATGATCGGATGATGACTTCTCTCTTCTCATCTTCCTCTATTCTCCTCATTCCAACCATGAAAAGGTTCATGAGTAGTTGGGATTGAGAGTCATAAACATTGGTAGAGGAATTGTGACACAGAAATAAGCACTACCAGTATGAAGGCACGGTACAAGTAGAAAGAAAAGTACCAAATGTAGCACGGTACAAATAGAAAACAAAGATACCAGAATGTAGCATGGTACAAATAATAGAGTAGAAATACTACCGGAATGAAAACTCGATACAAAGAAGAGTGGTAGTACCGGAATAAATCTCGATAGGAAAAGCAAAGCAGTATCGGAATAGGCATGGTCGGAAAAAAGTTAATCAAGGAAGAAAATGTCTGATTTCGATGTCGTTTCGGTGGCCACAGAAACAGAAATGTACTGAAATTTTGACAGAAATTTTGACAAATGTGTTCCTGATGTTTTGATGGCAAAACTAACGAATTAATTTATGAAATTTTACCAGAATTATCTACTAGTGCAGGTCTACTCAAATATGCAATAATATTTCATATTGGATATGAGGGGGTGGGGTCTCCTCATTTGTAAGTGGTGGACCATGCACTGTCTCAATGGGGATTTCGATGGAGAATTTTGATGTCAATTTTCAATGGTGAAATTAATCAATCAATTCATTATAGTTTGCAAGCACAAGATATAGACTTAAAGACACAAAAATTATCCAAAAAAGTATGCTCGAGATAGTCCATAACTCCATATTAGTATATTAAAAAAAGAGAAATTTCGATGGTCAGTGCGGTTCGACAATGCATTTCGATGTCCGAAGGCCATCGGTATGTAAATAACTGTGGAAATTTCGACGATTTCGCCAAAAATTTAAACTATGAAGTTAATGCATCACCCCTTTATTTTTTGTGCTTTATAAACTAGCACGGGGTCTTTTTTTGTTTCCCAAACAAATAAATACAAGATCAAGTTTTTGCCAGTCGAAGATTAGTCAAAGAGAGGAGAGAGAACATTGTTTGTCTTGTAGCCTTTAATCTTGTAGACTCGGTCAACAAATTTAGAAAGCCAACACATGAAGAAAGACAGTTGATTACACAGGTACTTACCATATAGCCCTTTTTTACCGGTTAACATATTGATACTTTGACTAATAGGTCAGAGAATACCAAGGCAAGTAATGATATCAACGTGTTCGCCCTTTGTTAATGCTAGTTGACGAGAGGAAGATTGTGGAAGAGGCGAGAGATGTATTAATTTGGTGTCGCTTCAAGAATTTTAGCTAGTAGTGGAAGAGTCAAAGCCATCTTGTCTAGTAGTGGAAAAATCATAGCCATCTTGAGAAGATGTAAAATTGATGCGAGCAGATGAAGGCGAACAGTCGCGCGATCTAACACACTTAGCGGGGAAAGTTCGTTGATCCTGATCTGAATCACATTGATCCAGAACTGAGATCAACAACCAAAGCCACTTGAATATGCTCTGGATGCTCCCATGCTTTCTTCAAGATATTGCAATTGTCGTAGTCCTTCCGTTTGGTTATTGTGTACGGTCTGGGTGCTCGAAGAGTAGATCGGGCATTGAGGCAAAGGTAGTCATACAATGTTGTTAGCATCAAACGCATGGAGATCTATGCCCAACAAACTCGGGGAATGTGGTAGGCAAGCAAGCAGGGAATACGATCGGTCTTCAGGCCTTTTGACCGAGATGTGAAGAGTAATACCATATTCGATGGTTAATATTATTACATCCACAACATCATCGAGATTTCTGATTGACAAACCAAAATAGGAAAAGCTTGGAGAACAAGCAGACAAGTTTGTCTTTGTAGAGGTTGGCGTCGGGAGAGACCTAGTAAGGGAAATGACTATGAAGGTGGATAAAGTTAATGATGGCCGAGAAGATAAGCGCCAACAATTAAAAAGATCGGATTTTTATAGAAGAACAAGAGAGAAGACGACTATAAAATTGGGATGATGCCTGGCGGGCGGCCAGGCCAAGAAAAACGGTGGCAGTCCACAAGCAGAGATTCTCTCTTTTTCTCCTTAGTTTTATGATCGTTGCTCTAGTACCATGTGAAAATAAGATGGAGGCTAGAAAGATATTTGTTATTGAGAGATCGCAAATCCCCTCCTATATATAGGACAGGAGGCAAGTACAAGGAAGCATAACTTAACCCTAATGAGCTAAGACAATTAGGTCCATGTACATAATAAACTAATTAATCTAACACAACCGAACCATAAATCTGGTTGCCTACCGTCGGGACCCCGCAGACTGACTTGGTGTTAAAAACCCGCTCACAATGGTGTGGTACGGTTCAGAGGTGGTTTGGGTGTTGGTAGACAAGTTATTATTGCCATCCCTAGCCTCCATCTGCCAGTAAGAGGAGTATCAAGGCGCTCAAGGCGTTGAGGCGTTTGTGAGGCGTAACCCTCAGACTCTTATGTCTGAAAAATACTATGTTATCTTGTTTTGGGCTTAATAGGGGCCAAACAAACCCAAAGTTGTATGTCTATAGATATATATGTGTGCATATCTATGTATGTGTATGTTTATGGCTGTTAACAACTTTAGACATGTTACAAACTTAAATCATTATATGTTGCATGTATGTACACAACTCATGTGTGTACTTATAACTATATATGTATGTAGAGATATATATTTATATGTGTGCATTTGTAATAGTAATACAAACAGAAAAGAGAGGACAGGTTCATTACATTAAAAAATATGGGAAAGAATGCCTATAATATATGTATATATGACTATGTGTGTGTGTCTATATAGTATATACACGTGTGTGTATATATATAGAGAGAGAGGCTACAATACACTCGAGTGTATTCCACCCACAATACAATCAAGTTCCCAACTGTTAGATCCAGCAGATCAGATCACAATAAACTCAATCGTAACTCACACCGCGCGGACTACCCCACCCACTTGCATGTTGTCTTTCTGGTTTACACGTGATCCCTTCTCTCTTGTTTCCTCGCTCCTACAGAAATTGTGTTTCACCTCTCGGCCCTGTCCTTCTGTGACAATCATCCGACAACAACCGCAGGTAACGGCTGTGTGTAGAGCCAGGTAGCTGGGATGTGCTGTGACAACAGCACTCGATCTCCATCTCTTTTCTCTTATCTCGCCCTTGCCCTTTCCGTTCAGCCACACGGCAACGAGGACAAGTAAAAATGACATCTTGTGCAGCCAATTGAGGATCATCTTCTACAGGAAACCGACAGCCCGTCACTTGCAGGAGAACAGTGAGTAGGTAGCTTGGATTGGGAGTAGGTTACAAGTGGATGACAGCAAACCAGGGAGGTTCATTTTCAAATATGCAATGTTGAGTCTGAATGGAGGAAAAAATCGGTGTGTGCTGTAGAGAATTTAAGTAGGCAAAGAACAATTGTGCCGGCAAAGGCTGCCAATGTATTAAAATGAATGAAACTAGTCGGAGTGTGGAGGTAAATGGTGGACCCTCGTTGACGATGAAATCATACAAAGAGGTCTCGTAGAACAACAATCATTTCTCAGCTAATGGGCTTGGCATTGCTGCAATGCAGAGTTTGTCGGTCTGTTGTTCTCGGACTGGATATTAGGCCACTGTTAGCGTGGAAGGTGGATAAGTTATTGCTGGAGTGGCAGGTTTGTTTGAAGATAAGAATCATGGATTAAAAGGACGTTCATTTGCATGCAGCATGATTTTGTCACTGCTTGCTACCATGCATAAAACCAGTAGTGGTGGATACTACTTTCTTATCTTTTCTGCTGATTGCATGCAGTTGAAACTTTGGTGCAAGGGAGAAAGAGAGCTGTAGACTAGTTGGGCGAGGTTCACGTCAGCAAATGATTGTCGACATGCAATTTTGGTTGACAGACTGGCTTAAGTAGTAGCTGCAATAACATGAGCTTAGTTCTAGAATTCATTCATGTGGAACGGGGAGGAAGATGGCACGTGTGACAGACCACTGTTGGCCAAGCTAGGGTGAATATGATGACAATGATGTGGAGGTGGTGGTTACCAACAATGAACTCACCAATGTTGTATGTGTAAGTTCCGTCATCCTCTATTTCCCAGTTGTGTTCACACAGTGTGAACCAGACAAATAAGGTCGAGGAAATGAAGTGTAGCTTCAAGGATGAATTTTTCATGCTGTGGAAGTACACTGGCCGTCTTATATTCTGCATCCTGGCGAGTGCCCTTCAGGTGGCTGATTAATTAGTCCAAAGTAATCTAGTGCCCTATGGCAATGCCGCAATGGGAAGCCACGAAAGCACTAGCAACTTTCATTAAAAACCAGCATTCTGCACAGCCCATGTTTTTGTTAGTTCTTGATGTTGGCTGACTTTCTCCGAAATGGCACCCGACCTCTTCACCTATGAGGTGATTCTTCAGTCTATGATTATGGCTTCTGCATCCATTGATGATCCACATTAGTAGTTCTATGATAGAAACTACTCTATGACTTGTTACGTATGAGCATGATTATTAACTTTGGTTTACTCCTTTTTTGAGAACAGTTTATCCATTTATATGAGTATTGCATATAAGATGAATGCTACAGCATGCACTGATTTAATTCAATGGGCACATAATATCCTTTCAAATGGGGAGGATATGCTGCGATAACCGTTGTCTTCTTAGAAGTTGTTGTGGCTGCATTTGCATATGATTCGTTTACATGCATATCGCAACTCGGAGGGGTGCTCTTATCAAACCAAATGACGGTGTATAAGCAGATGAAAATCATGTATGTGGTACGACTCGACGTACATGACGGTGCCCAAGGGATTTTCTAGCAAAAAACAACAGAAGAAGGGCGCCGGTGAGGAACATTAAAGAAATGACGGTGTATAAGCAGATGGAAGAGCAGAGAACATTAAAGAATGAATATGATTGCCGATCTAGTATTTGCTGACAGGAGCAAGTACCTGAATCATTGCCGTAGAAGGTAAGGATAGAGAAAATGGGAGAACGGGATAGTGGAGGAGAGAGAATACAAAGGAGTGGAGTCAAAAGGCAGTTTAATGCATGTGTTGTTGCATTGTTTTCTCAATCATCCCTATATATACAATTATATACATGTACATATATGTATTCATATATATATATATATATATATATAGAGAGAGAGAGAGAGAGTCAGGTTAGAATACACTCGAGTGTACAGATCGCACGGATACACTCAAGTGTGTTTGCATATCAAGACTATTTTTTGCAAAATGTAACCCATTGATCTTCACCGTCATATTACAACTAGGCTACATACAAATTTTGAGCCCGTTTGGATGAATGTAAATCACTCATCCGAGGGCAACAAAATCGACGCGCGAAATTAATTTGAAATGCATAATTTTTGCGGTCTTTTTAACATGACCTATAAATGTCCAAATGGGATCAAATTTTGTGTATGGGCTATTCACAAGATGTTTAAGAAGATCAACAGATTAGATTTTTGAAAAAAAACATTGCATCATGGAAAACTACTTGAGTGTATTCTACTCCGGATACACTCGAGTGTATTCTAGCCTGACTCTCTCTCTCTCTCTCTCTCTCTCTATATATATATATATATATATATATATATATATATATATATATACTTATGGAATTATATATGTGTATATTATTTATATATTTTTATATTATCTTTATTATATATACTAGCTAAATGCACGTGCTAAGCACGTGAATAGCAGTTGAATTAGCACAATAATATATCTAACGTATATTATTAAACATTATAAAATTACTTGATGATTATTCAAATTTAATTCAAGAATTGATTTGTTTCCGGGGTTTGAGTTCATTATTTGTAATGTCGATAATTACATACAACTTGTCAAAAGAGAATAACTTGATTAATATCCAGTTGACTTTCTCTAGTATGTACAACAAAAAAATTAAATTAAAATGAAAAAAGTTATGAATTACAAAAAAGATTGATTAACCCATTAAGAGAGACAGCAACTCGATTAACATTTAGCTGACTCATTTCAATCTATAAGCACACAAATATGTTGAATTGATTAGCATACAAACATGTTGAATTGATTAACACCACACACACACACATGTTGTTAGAACACAAACAACAAATTATCAATGAGCACATAGTCAAGCTATTGGAGCACATAGTATTCATCAATTGACCAGTTGACTCATTCCAAGTTGTTAACGCGTCATTATCAAAATTTAAGCTAAAATTATTTTTTTCGTTAGACACATGACCATCCTCTTTTTGTCATCTCTACTGCTCCCCATATTTTTGGTATTTAACGCATGGTGTCTTTCAATCATATTTTTCCCATGCTTCGACAATCACCCCTAAAAATTTCATACCAGGCTTCCCCCGATGAAAAGGCGTAGTTAAGCACTCTTTAAATAGGAATCCATTTTCTGACTGGTGAGCACATATAATTTATTGGAGCTCTCTTTGAAGAAAGTGATGTTGTAAACCACATAATTAGAGTGGACTGAGCACTATGCAGACAGACTATTAGAGCACACAAAATGATTTGAATAATGAGTATTAACTAAATTATTAAAACATACATGGACTAATCCGATGGAAAGACATGCCTAATATCTAACTAACACTTATATAACATTTCCATATTTTTATTCAACTCCATAAAATAAAAAAAATTGAAAAAAAGAAGGTGGTTCCAACAAAATTGTAACTAATCTTTATCCATCACGCCAGCTTAATTGTTTTCTTAAGATCGCAGTCCACAAAAATTTAGTATTCGAGCATGCAATTTTTTTTAAATGAGAAATTATTACAGATAGCACATAGACTAATATAATAACTATATACATATGCAGTTGAATAACACGTAGGCAGCAGCCTCAAACTCGTGTCTCGTACTTCTTTATATGGATTGTGGATATAGATAGTGTCTCGTACTTCTTTATATGGATTGTGGATATAGATAACCTCAAGTCCTACCTTTACGGTATCTAAAAAGTATAAGTAATATGCCTAATCTGGTAAATTCATACGTGATTTTTCTTTACTTGGTCGGCATATGTTAATTGGACGGAAAGAACAATTATAATAAATTGAGAAGCGAAACAGAATAATAGCTGAAAACAAATCGGGAAAAAGTGGAAAGAGAAGCAAATAGCTGTGTAATTTATAAGCCTACAGCCTGTGGTCAGAATATTTACTATGTAGACACGTATAGTCACTTGATGACACGCGGGTGTTGTGACAATTCGCTAGCAATGTGCTCTAGCCATGCAACATCCGTCTCTTGAATAACCCCCGGCTGTGATCGGAATATTAATTATGTAGACCTTATTGGCTGGAAAATATTAAAATAACAAAGCCAACATGACGGTAGATAGGAAAAATCTATGACACAGGCACAAAGGTGGGAAAAGCACACACCTGACTGCCTCTTAGTCATATGGTATACGATACGTACATTTTATTCATATGTACACCTTGTTACAATCTGAGGCTTACGCCTCGCTTTGCTAATATGAAAATGCCTTGATGCGCCTCACGCACTTTAAAACCTTAATTTGCACTAGTCCTTATTGTTTCGTATAAGAACATGATAAGATTGTAGTGTTTTTTTTATCGGAGAATGTCCAACACATCAAATTCACATGGTTGGATTTTAACATTTCTTACGATTGTCTACCACTCTGGGTAGAACTCTCTACATTGGTTTAAAGTGATGGCTCATTTTTTGTTTGGTGCAACATTTGGACAGCTTGCCTAGAATTGGAATTGTTCATGTTAGCCCAAAGTTACCCAAACGTCCTTATCCGCGTTGCCAAATGATACGTATATCTCTATTACTTAATCTTCATCTCTCTTAGATAGGGCATGAGTCTCTCAATTGAGTGTGATGGTCATGAACCTATGAAGAAATATGTGACCTTACTATCAGAAGCATCAAAGGGTGGCAAAAGTGAATCATGTTACACCTATTGTAACAAAGAGTACAAGGGATCATATGCTAAGGCAAAAACTCACTTGCTTAACGAGTCTAGGCCTAAGCATTTGAAATCACAGTCTACACAAAAATTGTTGTTAAAATGGTCACAACATGTACTGCTTGTACTTTATTCATTGTTTATTGCAATAGATATGGCGTATTCAAATCATGCATATTTTGTAGGAATCAAAACGGACTCACTTGTTCTCGTTATGGCTGCTCAGCTACTATCTAAAAAGTTGAAATGGCCCTACCCCATACCCCAACTACGCTAAAAGCCTAAAACCTAATGTCGTCTACCTATACAACTACCACGATCCTATTTAGTGGGATCCAAACAGTCCCTAAGAATCTACGGAGTGCCTAAGTGATATGTAAAGGTTGTTAAGGTCTTACAAAGATTGAAAATATTCATTCCTAAGAAGGTAACATTTCTTTATATTTATCTTTGAATGAATTCAATTGTCGTAATTTACATAATTTATGAATAAGAAGACTGGTATATTTAAACGTAAAAACTAATAATAAAAAAACTCATATCCGTCGGTGTATAGTATCTTGTGGTATAAAGGATCACCATATCTTGTGTCTTTATCCGTGCTTGTGTCCGTATGTGTATTTGTGCTTCATAACATGAACTAAAAATGAGAAAACCACCTTTAGAACATATTCCAATGCTAAAGTGAAAAGTTTAAAGGAATAAACAATCAAAAATTTTGAAAAAAATGTGAGGACTCAAATATCTAGTTTTTACTAAACAGGTCATGACATTGGGGGAGAATGTATAACAACCATAATCCTTATATGAGGTAATATGACGAAAATCATTATCGCAAACAATATAAAATTAACTCTCAACGGATTTACTAACTTGACTAGGATGATACATGAATGGATGTTTGCCCAACTAGCGCAACTAGAGAAACATTCTAACCCCTTCAAATACTTTGAACAAAGACGGTTATAGCCTTATAGACTTATAGTTGTACCACTGTTAAAATGGGGAGCAATAAGGACAAAACATGAATTATGCTTCATTGAATGATGAACGTCGAATTACATATCGTCTTCCCTAGCCCTACACCAACATTCTTCAAGATCTTCAGATCCTACTATATGAAGTTGGACCAGAAGAAATACTAAACATTGTGGAAAATTATCTAAATTTTTAAATTGGTATGATATCATTATGAAGATCTGTCACCAGAATTAACAGTGTGTAGACGATGAGAAGACAAAGGATCTGCATGGTCCAACTTATCTAACAGTCCTAGAGACCAACATGAAGCCTAATAATGTCAGCAACAAGCAAGCAATCTCATACCGGATAGGCAATTACACGTTGAGAGGGTCCTACCTCAACAAGCTAGGAGAATGAAAGATGTGGTGTCAATACAGAGATCATTGGGACGTCTGAAGTAGAGGGAAGAGTACAGCTACATGGATCCCAAACTAGGTTTTGTAAACAAGTGGAAAGGGTGCGGATTGACCCCCTCGAACGCTTAAGCGTGAAGCGGGTTTTGAAGCGGACTAAAGCGGGTGCTTTTGAAAAAGTGGTCTATTTAGTGAAACAATATAGATATTCATATTTTATCAAATTAAATTAGTGAAAAAAACTCAATCACAAAAGAAAATTAGCGAAAGTCATCAATGATTTTAATCATACTATAAGCTATATAGTTTAAAGGTCATATTTGAAATTTAGGGTAGGTAATAGAAACAGTAACTTATTGTTAGCAATTATTAAATACTTGCATATAGGTATTGTCAATTACACATTAACTGACCGTGATATCTACTTTATTAAAAAGGTAGTCATATCTGCATTACAAATAGTTTGGTTGTATTTTACACAAGTAATCAATTACTTAACTTTGACGAATTATTAATTGTAGACTTTACAAAGCATCGTATGGATAAAATTGTAATTTGATGTAACATGTTCAGCATAGATGAGTCATGTTTTAAATATAATCATGTTTTGAATCATTGTAACAGGCATCACTGATGTTTCATAATAACCAATACATCAATAAATATCAAATATTGGAATATTTTCAAAACTCATACAACTGAGCATACATGTCATAGTATTACAACAGCACACATGCACACTTTACATATAGTACATGCATATGCATTTTTTACAAAAACAACACCTGAGTCTATATATAGTACTATCACACTAAGTCTGAGATTGTTGTAGGTAAAAAAAGTATAAGATTTGGACATACGACATTATATTTGCAAGTATTAGGTAATAGATAGTACATGACAAGTAATAGTTGCAGATAGATAATAGTGCATTTAGAAATATCATGTATTACACAGTAATATGTGAAGAGGTTTTCAAAAGATAGACTAACCCGATTGACAAAGACCTATATTATTCGCCAATACAAAATCGATATATTATACACCAATTCAACTTCTAATAGAAAATAATTGCTGTTCCGAACTGAATTCACAGAGGCAACGGAAGCCAATTGGGAATGGCATTGTTGCTGATAATAGGTTTCATCCCATATTGGGATCTTGGGTATCATATTATGTTGCTTTCTGAATATTTCACTTACTGATTAGGCTGGCTGATTAAAATCTATAGTGAAGCACCTGAAGCGGGCCACTTAAACGGGCTGAAGCGGGTACAAGCGAGAAAGGCGGCCGCTTCAATACAAAACGCTTAAAATGTCACTCAGCTGGAAAAAAAGCAGCCAGGTGTCTTGGGCACTTAAGCGGCCGCACCAGCCGCTTTTTAGTTTCATGATCCTAAAGTAGAAGAGACTGAAAGGAAGACCTTGAGCAACATACAGGAAAATGACCATGCATTCACACTTCACGTTAATGATGTTAACAAAACTAGGTACAGAGGATAAAATAGCTGGAGCCTTGTCTTCTTTATCATTCAAGGTGACAAACACAATAGCAACAAGATGAAGCAAAAAAATCAGCATGGGAAGAAGCATTAGGAAGTGAAGGGAGGAAGTATCTTCACTATCAATCAGAAAAAGATAAACAAGTAACAAATGTTTCACAACATCAAATTCAAAAGAGCCTCACTGGATGGAATACTAGTGCATGTATCAATCGAGCACCCCCCCCCCCTCTAACATGAAGTGTATTAGAATTAAGAGCTCCATGAATAGGTTCCCTGCTGAAGAGGTGTATTATAGATAAGATAGTCTACACAAAAGATTTCCTCATCTAATTCTAACTCCATGCTTAAGGTTTTTTTGTCATCATTGCATTTTTGAAGGGGAGGAGCACTTAACTTCCTGCCACCAGAAGGGCATGTGAGCATACATGCCATCTAGAATGGACAACTAACTGCTAGAGGGGTCACTAAAGATGGATGATTGCTACTATTACTCATACAGCCTCATCAAACGGTAGGGAATTGTTGCAACTAATCAATGGATATGCCAATACCTCATTTATTTAGCTGAAAGACAAGAGGGTCCGCTGTTGTAGATGTAAAAGCATGCCACCTAGGTTATACACTATGATATCGTGTTGAAGATTAAATGATAGAAGAGAATGTTACATTTACTAATGAGGCCCAACACCCCGTTTATGAGTTGGGTGAACAGCATTACAAGGAAAATAGATATAAAAATCCTTAAAAATTGACTGCATGGAATAATACCATAATCAATGGGACTATCAAATAAATATAAGAGATACGTATACGGTGGTCTTACATAGCTGCCTATTGTAGTCAAAACAAGATTAGAAGGTCATGTATTTATAGATTCAATGTTTGCAATGACATACAATCATACAGTGCAAAATTGCTAGCAGTGACAGAGGTAAGAAACAACGACATAAATGTCTGACAAACCTCAGACAGATAGAGAACTTTTCCAAAAAGAGCCTGCACTGCAATCTTGCGTTTCAAACCCTTCTCCGTGAATCCAGACATATCCATTACAACTGGGCCTGTTAGGGGAGAAAACATTCAGATTAATGCCATATATGGCTACAATTTCTTATTTTTAATCCAAAATATGTAGTAGTATTATAACAAGAGATCAACCATTATTGCTAATTACAAGAATAAAAGCAAATTTATAACATAATTGTACTGAGATTTTTTATCTAGATTGTAATATGTTAGGACACCCAACTAAGAAGCATGATTGGTAACATAGTTATGGCTGCTTGTGCCTTCACTAAAATTTCATAGTTTCACTATAATAAATCAATAATTTGATTTCTTTTAGATTATTAAGGCGTCTGATTATGTTAGGCAGATAAGATCCTAGTTTACCTCAGAGATGATGTTAGAATAGAACTCCAGAATGATAATCTGTGAAAGGGCATTGAGTGGAAGTCGAAGGCATATACCTTTCTCGATCTTGCCCTCCTTTATTTTAAAAAATTATATTTGTTCGGTAACCTAGCATGCCGGACACAGTCTCATCCACAGACTATTTTAACAATAAAGCCATGTGCAGTATGAAATCTACAGTTAAAAATATATTATAACTAATATAGTTAGGGTGACCGCTAGTGAGTATCCATAGAGAAACCAGGTTGAATATATAGAAGACAGTATACTGAGAAAGAATTTGACCTTTATCCTTGACAATTCGTCTCGAGATCTCATTTAAAACCTCGGCGACTTGTGGATCATCCAACTCTGAAGCCTTCCGGAGACTAATGAGGTCCATGACTACCTCAGGATTAAATGGCTTCTCATTAAGGGTATATCTAATGTACTTCCTTAAAACCTCCTCAGCATTGAATCCTGTCTGCATATAAGAATAAATATTAAAGATGGACTTACAGACTCCTTTACAACCACAAACTACTACAGATTGAGCAAAGTTGACAGCTTGGAAGGCACCAGTGAGTAGTGTATAATACAAAGAGCACTAATTGGCACAAAAGCACGCGTTGCATATTCTAAAAACAAAGTTGGTACAGAACAACTTTATGATCTGATTAGTCTACAAAATACAAAACAGTATGTGGATCAGATATGGTAACAAATAATCCATTACAGTTTAATAAAAAGTACATCGTTTGATACTCATGCATTGGGCTTAACTTCTTAATCATCTTAGTGGGTGTAACGATTGATCAGTTATACTCCAGTAGTAGAAAAAATACAACTTCCTTAAACAATCTTTTATTACCAGTAGAGAACCAACAATTAAAAAGAAAAATTGAAACAAGCCAAGCATTCTGATTATAGAAGTAAACAAGTGCTGACATATTCATAGATAACATTCATCGCGATGCAAGTAAGTCTTCTACATCCTAGGTCGACATGTGACACCCACTCTCAATATAATTTGCAGTCGGTTCTTCCTCAAATCATGAGGCAAGTAGTTCTCAGTTCTCACCATACTAGAGCAATCCATCAATCTTAGATAGTCAGTAACAAGGTCAGAAAGCAGACTCTTACAAGCACTTTCCACCTCTACCATGAAATATTCTCCTTACCCTGATACTTCCTAGAGGAGATCCCTTAGTCAATACTGCAACTCCAACTACCAAAACTGGACACTTCTTGTGAACTGAATGTAGCATTTATTAATAGGCTTACGAATGAGGGTTCTTGCATATAAAGTCACGATCTTGGCCTCAACATGTCTAATTTTAGATCACAGTTTGCAGCAATTAAGTGAATTAGTGCAGTCCTTTCCAGGTGCTTCAACGAAATTCCTCATAAATTCTCACTGCCTTCACAACTTAACTACTACACAGGTGATTCCAATCTAAGCTTTGCCTGCCACATACAGTTCAGCCGCTAACTAATTGGACTACAAGTAACAGTTGAATATAATATGGGTGTGGAAACTGAAAAGAAGGATGTTAGACAATTTTCTCACTATACAAGGCCATGAAGAGAGCAATTAGGAGTCTCTTTTTCCTGGCATGAAGTGATAAGCAAAAGAGGGAAGGGTGGGGCATAGGCCCTCAGCAGGATTGTAGGCTCTTCGTAAATGTGACTATAGCAGTCATCGTCGTCATCATCTAAGCGTCAATCCCAACCATGTGATCGGCTGCATGGATCATTCTTCTCCATACAGCAGTGTTATGGGTCGTATCCTGATCAGGATGCAAACATTCAAAAAATGTAACGGTAGCATTGTTTCCAGAAAAATCGCTCTTATCTCATGAGCCCATAATTGTAAAGAATTCGTGCAAGTGCAGTTTCATCAACAACATGGCCTCCAGTTTTTTTTTAGGAAACACAGCCTCCAGTTATAAGCCTAACAGCTGGAAGTTATGGTCATTACCAATCCAAGGACAGGCCTTCAGCAACCAAGTAGGACCACAACCACCAGATTACGTGACCATAAGGAAGACAAGGGCGAGGAGCAATAAGTCCCTAGGACAGCTGTGCCAGGTCCATCTGAGGATTCATGAACTCTTAGCGGTCGAGATTTGTTCCATCTGGAGGAACGACTGATGCATACAGTTGACATAGATAGATAGGTCATCTGAAGACAATGGATTGACCGACGACAATTATTTCTCAGGGGTTCAATCATTACTGGAATGGTCTTTCCTTAACCATAAGACTATGCATCAGAAGCACGACGCAGTCTACTAGCACGGCTTAACCATAAGACTGTGCATCAGAAGCACCACACAGGCTACTATCATGGCCATACACACATTACAATCATAATCAATGTCGATGAAAATGCTATTTGCCCATAAACACCCTAATCACTTTCCTATAAATACTGTTGGTTTTCCTATTTGTAGGCAACTTCTTCGCCTAGATGATATGCAAGGGGCTCATACATCACTCTCATCTCATCTTTCCTTTTCGCTTTGCCCCTCCATGATCTTAATTGTGATAGCAACGAAGCAACACTTGATAGCAACAAGGCTCTAATAGGAGTCCGATTGCTTCCCTTTTTAAGCCCGCTACCTAGTGTATCTCACGCATGGAATTGTTCTATTATTAATTAAATTGTTCATAATTACTTTCTAAGTGTTCTTGTGAGCTTTATTCGTGTTTCCCTTTGATTTTTGTCGTGATCCCATTTGCTCTCAACTTATTTTCAACAATCAACATAGAGACAACACTCTTGTTTCCCAGTGTTCTCATATGCCTGTGGTCTGTCCACCTCTCTGAACGAAACACATGGCTATGCGGTCCATTATGCAGTCAGACTATTTGTATGTACTTTGTTATCAACTATCTTGTTTAATTATTTATTAAACTACTTATGCACACAAAACACACTCACATATACAAATATGTCACATATATATAGAATACCATACATGTATTACATATATGGTTGTACAGCCGTCCAGGTGGCCGGGCGTTGCCCATGACCCGCCCAGACAGCCTAGGCGAACGCCTCGACATTCATGAGCCTTTTTTATTTTTTTTTCATTTTCAAGTTATATATATATATATATATATATATATATATATATATATATATATATATATATATATATATATATCATTAGATACATATTAATACAGTATCATATATACATAATTAGATTTTAACCTATATGAATCAATGTCAAAATATATATATCATACAAGCATGTATATATTAGGAATGCAACATAAATACAATCAATATATTTATTAGGTGGAGAGAGAAAAACATAATTAACTCATTGTGGATTTGTCGAGCAGCAGTCAGTGCAAAAAGAAAAACAAACAGTAAGTCATGAAGTAAATTTACTCTTAGTTACGCGTAACAGCGCAAGGTTCAAAATAGTCATGATGGGAGGCTGGTGAGGCAACAGTAAGGCATGGCAGCAAATTTGCTGCCCAATTAAGCAACAGGAAGAAAGAAAAAATCAATTAATTGTGAATTTGTGAGCAGCAGTCAGCACACAGTAGCAATATTTCTACTAGATAGAGCAAAACGAAAAATAAACAATAATTCATGGAAGTGAATTTGCTGCTTAGTAATTCATAAGGAAGAAAAAATAGAAATAACCATGGTGATAGGAGGATGGTGAAGCAATAATAAGATGTGACAGCAACTTAGTCCAGCAAAATGAAAAAAATAATGGATCAACAACCAAAAACTTGCTGCTTATAGGAGCCATTAAGGAAAAATGAAAAAAAAAAACTAAATTACATTATAGCCCATTGACCAGGCCCAACAAGAGGCCCAATAACCGCCGAGGCGATTCGCCCAGTCCGCCTAGTCCGTCCAAATGCCTACTGAGGCTGGGCACCCAGGTATTGAAGGGTGAGGGAATGCCCAGGCGGCCGCCCGTACAACACAGATTACATATTAATATATATAGGTGTAAATCTTAGTTTATGTACAATTATGCTCATAGATAATGAATTTAATAAAAGAATCTGCCAAAGTAGTGGCATCCAAGTGGTAAAGTTGATGTTGTATGAATGAAAGGTCACAAGTTCGAAACCCCCTGGAAAAGGGATGAATGAATTGCCAATTTTTATATTAAAATAAATAAATAAAATATCTGAAAGAATATTTTGCATATACTCTATCCAGTAAGTCATCACTCGGCTTGTCAGTGACGTTGTGATCTGCTTGTCCATGAACGGTGACGAGTTCACTGGATTTGATGAAGATGACCCTAACCGAGGAGAATTGGCAGTAAAGTAGAAGGTTGGCGCGTCGCACCCAGAGGATACAGAGAATTAATCCGGCAATGCAACATAGTTGTTTTTTGGATATTGTTGTTGCTTCGCTAGTTTCGTCTGTTGAAAACACATGTAAATAGGGCAACCCAGACGCCAACTCGTATTGAACACCATGAAGGACCAAAGAAACTGAACAGCAATGAAATCATGCCCACTACCAAGAAGGTGAGTGGTCTTCCCTGAACACCAGTGAAATCGTGCCCCCTATCAAGAAGATGAATCTTGGTATGAATATAATAGATCTCAGGCAAGATTTGGGGAACGAACAACTAGACATAACTTGGGGTAGAGATAATGGTGGTGATGACCGGGATGGAGAGCACCGCCAGAAAAGTTCAAAAAAACTAGATTTTTATGAAAGAAGAAGAGAAGAGACGGGCATGGAGGCCAGGATGATGTCTGACAGACGACCAAGCCAAGAAGAAACACATTGTTGTTCGCAGGCGGAGGCACTCTTAGTTGCTCTCTAGGGTTAGAATCAATGCTCTAATACATGCAGAAAATAAGATGCGAGGCTAATGAGATATATTTCTATTGATCGATAGCAAACTCCCCTCCTATATATAGGAAAGGAGGCACGTACAAGGAAGCGGACTTAACCCTGATGGGCCAAGACAATTAGGCCCATTTACATAATAAATAATAACTCCAGCAGTATCCGAAGTATGTGTACAATATTATTAAGATAATAGAACGTCTAGGTCGCCTAGGTGGTGTCGCTAGACTCCTTAGTCATTTAGGCCACTGCCTAGCTACCTCGTGCAATCACCAAAGGAGACAAAGGATTAGGAAGGGAAACAACTAAAGGAAACATAGCAATAAGCAAAGAAACATTAAGAGGTAAAGACTTTAGGTACAACAAAAAGGGTGTGTCCTCAAAGAATGTAAAGTACACTCCAACGTGTGTCCTTTCAACAACTGAGTAAAAACAATGATACCCTTTGTGATGGCCAGAGTGGCCATTAAAGCAACAATGGGTGGCATGAAGAAAAAACTTATCAAGCCTATGGAGGAAATCATGAAAAAATAGGCAACAAAGGGTTGGGGTCGTCAGAGAAAAGAGTCCTATGTGGTATGGCATTTGGTTATCCATAACAAAGGAAAGCATCTAAGATTCCAAATGATTAGTGTTAGAACTACATCAAGTTTAAATCATTTAGGGACTTGCATTCACAAAAGTAAAGCATAGGAGACAATTCATAATGAAGATTTCTGTGCTCAGAAACACTATTTTTTAGGTGCATAAGCATAGCAAGTCTGATGTAAGACAACTAGAGAGGCATACATATTTAGCAAATTGTGCTACATAAATACAAGAGCATTAGCGTGGTGAATAATTTCCAGAGACATAGATTATATGATTTTGAATTTCATATACAAAAAGCTGGAAAATATCAAGAACTGAAGAGCAAAATATAGACCAAGGTAGCACACGAGCCGTCATCGACAAATATAATAAAGTATTAAAATCCCTATCAATAGATTCCCTACATGGATCCGATATTATAATGCTAATTTGAGCATAGAACGCCTTCAATTATGGACATGCTTGGGAAACACAGAGCGATGATGCTTCCAAGATAATATAATTAGAAAAGACTAGTCATGTAAAGTTAGAAAATAAAACCCATAGCCTTTGAATTGAAGGATGACTAAAATGGTAGTGCCATTGGTACACTCAAGTGGAAGTTGAAGACGCTACGAGACAAAACATTAATAATCATATACATGTTAATAATTAGTTCGGACCATCTTCACCTCCATGTCCCCCACCAATCGGCTAGCTCGTCTTGAAATCGTGTAAAGTGAAGGAATATAGAGAAAACGTAAAAATGCAATTTTAGGAGTTTGATAATTTACTAAAAAATACAAATTCAAGGGAAAATTCAAAGAAAAAGAAAATAAATGTAAGAGGGATATGAGGAATTGATATAACCAAATTCCAATCATAGAGGAGGGTGGTCCATCCGCCAAACAACATCATTGATGAAGGTGTTGAGGATCATGTAAGGTAGAAAATAAACTGACAATGAAGTATATGGGACAAGAAACTAGGATCTATTATCCAAGTAGAGATAATCCAAAAGATAATTGAC
This sequence comes from Alisma plantago-aquatica, assembly GCA_963693085.1. Classification (NCBI taxonomy): domain Eukaryota; kingdom Viridiplantae; phylum Streptophyta; class Magnoliopsida; order Alismatales; family Alismataceae; genus Alisma; species Alisma plantago-aquatica. The sequence continues at coordinate 840,451,448 of OY856411.1, read as the reverse complement.
GATAAACGGAATGTTGTGTGACTTCTTTTGAGGGCTTGTCAAGGAAGTAGAAGAAATATGTATTTGGGCAAGTCTATCCAAATCTAAGGAGAACGTCACCATGCAATTTGAGGGTTGACGTTTTGAAACGGTTGTGGCAAAATATCAATAAGAGATATATATATAGTAGGCATCACAACAAGGGGATACTGGCATGGAAGAAGAAGAGGAGTGTGTCTCAACGTAAATAGACAATACAGTCACCAACTTAGACAACCAAGCAGTTGTTAGAAATGCCCATTTGTACAACCAGTCGCCAAACATAACAGTAGGTAATAGTCACAGCGCTGGGTAGAACAAGTCAGAAATGAGTTTAAAAAGTATCACATCGTAAGTCAAGGGCATGTCAAAAGATAATGGAAAGAAATAGGCACAATCAATAACGAGTAGACAAGAGATACATCAAAGGGTACATCAAATTATAAATGGGTCAAAACTCCACATAAGTTATCATCAGCACATCTGGAGGCAAAAGACAAATCAACCAGCACAACTAGTCATGGGTTAAAAGACCCTTATGATACAAGAGAAGGTGAAGAATGGAGATCAGCTAAGGAGATACATGCTGCTCTAAGTCCCTCGTTTGCCAGCAAATAAAGACCGAGTACCAAGCTCACAACTGATGAGCTAGGGGAGTAAAAGAGCATGCACCCTTCCTAGGCACACAATCTTAGCCGAAGGCCCCTCTAGGGGCGAACACCAACCATTAGAGGCCCCTCTAGGGGCAACAACAACATTAGAAATCCCCCTTGAGAGCGACAACACGAATTGGCAACCCCTTTGGAGTGAGCAACAAGAGAGGCCCGCTCCTCCTTGTCCAATGGATACGTTGTTGTCGACTGTACGAGAGCCTTGCATAGGTAGGCTATCGGAGTGGGTGAGAGGGGGATTTTGTCAAGCCAAACTGCCATGGCACTCCCTATAGATGAAATGGTCGTGAAAAATCGCAGCCTCATATCACTCAAAGTGTATGACACTCTAGGAACATTCCTTTGGAACTTTTTCGACTTGATATAATGTAGACGTATTGCCATTCTCATCGACAAATATTACATTACTTTTGTATGTCAAACAGCTCGAAGGTCAAAGTTAATAATGGTTGCAAAATTATCAAAATTGACTCCTAATTTAGTTTCCGCTACCTTTCTATTCACTATGCCAATGATGTTCAAAGCTAGTTTTTATTTATTTTGGTTCCTAGTAGTGCCTAATTTAATTGCATATATACCCTAATTTTTGTTGGTCCAAACAGTCCGGTCACAAAATTCAGACTCAATGTTAACATCAGATCATTTTGCTACATATTTAACTAGGCATATCACGTGCATTGCACGGGTTTGAGAATATCATATTACTTTGAAGACTGTAAACCGTGTTGTATAGTATTATCTAGCTAGAGAAAAAAAGAGAGATAAGATTAGAGCTCATAAACAATTACGTTGTGATTAAGGTAGGCTAGTAGGAAAAGACATGTTGATTTTGTATCAACTAACGTCGTACCAGACAGAATGTTAAGAAAAGAAGATGACGAAATAGAGAAGCAAGGAATAAAGTACAAATAACTATTTCTCGACAGTTTTTATATAGCCTTATTAGAATACACAAGGACTTCATAGAATAAAAGACCGCTTCGTAATAAAACGTAATAAAATATTCCATATAATACCTCCCGCACTCTTTCATTAATGGTATAGATTAGAATTACTTTGTAATTAAGAAAACTAGAAGAATAATTGCTGAGAAAACCCTTCACGGTCTTTCTTATATAGTAGTTACAAAAAATAAAAATGGCATATGATACTTCTCACACTCTTTCCTATATGGTATAGATTAGAATAAAGGACTACTTTGTAATTCAAACAGAAGAAAAAAATACATAGAAAACCCTGCACATGCTTTTTTTGTATTGTATAGATTTGACAAGCATTTATTGTCAACTTTGTTAGCTTTATAATTGTATATGTAGATGTGTATAGTACATTTCCATATCTTTCTCCCTCTATGTGTATACATATATAAGTGTGTGTGTGCAATGTGTGTGTTCATTATAACTATCTAGGAAGCACGGACACGGACACGGATACGGACACAGACACGGACACGGGACACGGCAATTTTTAAAAATGTAGGACACGGCAAATTGTTTTTTCAACATATATATGTATGCATTATTGATGTGTAAACACATTCTATTACAGAAATTTAATTGTGGAGTTTGCATTTCATTTACTTAAAAGACATACAATCATCCATCAAACACATTCATCCAAATAGAAAAAACCCATCAGATACAACAAGCATGGCCTAGTGATATTTATAAATTTATGTAAACGCATTCATGTCCATGCTTCCAATCAATTAAATCAAATTGTCAATTTAAATCATAACGCAATGACTTTTGAACAGTAAATAAACAATAATTAGACCAATTCAACAATAAAGAAATCCAACTCAGAATGATGTATGATTAAATACAGTAAATACTACAGATTTGTATAACATAACTGAACCAACAGCAGCAATTATTGTTAACATTATAACAAAACAGAAGAAAAAGACTTATTAGAAAAATTGGGCATAGATTGATAGAGGGGCAGGATTACAGTAAGAAAACAACAAAAATTTGGAGTGAAATTGAGGAGAAGGGGAGCAAATATCGGTGGGTTAGGGAACATGGACGAGTTTAGTCTTTTTTCCTAACATAACTGGACCTGGATGTGGCTGGGCTGGGTCAGCCGTGTCCAAGCCGTGTCCCAGCCGTGTCCTAGCCGTGTCCAAGTAAAAAACTCTTCAAAAAAAAGTTGGACACTCCGGGGCCGTGTCCACCACGTGTCCATCCGTGTCCACGGCGTGTCCGCGTCCGACACGCAGCAGACACGGCCACGGCACCTCCCGGGAAGTGTCTGTGCTTCCTAGATAACTATTGTATTGTATATTCTATACACATGCGCATGTGTCTTGTATTCGTGTTTGTGCGCAACTCATTAAGGCTCGGTGTGATGAAATCGCATTAGGTACAAGGAGACGTTGAATTATTCTTTAAATTTCAAAGTTTGTTTTGTTTAATTTTAGTATATAGTACTTTTCTTACTAGATTTATACTAGTGGTAGGATTATAGTGTTGATTGTGGCTTCATTAAAATTAAATAGAGATTTCTCCAACCATCTCTAAATCAGCTTTAATTCTTCCTTAAAAAGCCTAAACTATGTAGAGTCATTCTAAGAGAGTTTTTACATTTAAGTAGTTGGAGAGACTCAACCTTTTACACTTCCAAAGCCTTGCTCGTCCCTCGCCTACCATTTTGCACTTCCAAAACCTCTTTCCGTTGGGAAGAGTTGGATATCCATTTTGCATGCCTATTCTCCATGTCATAAACCACTTATTACCATACAGGTACCCGAATTATCCGTAGTCAAATGGGCCAAAGTATGCATTTCTTACGGAATGGAATAAGGTGGGTTGGAGTAAATTTGGGCAAATAAATTATATTGGAAAAGCAAGTTCAAAGTTAGTCTCCAAACAAAATCTTGGCCTTTCAAAAGAGCCCAGAAATCCCATACGCATTCCCTCTATCAAACCTTCAAATGCCCACGAGCCATACATATACCCGAGGAAGAAGGAGAAGATTTACCTCAGTGTACCGCCTCCATATCTGGATTAATCACATTTAAAACGTGAATGTTTTCCCAAACATATGAAACCGTCGAGCAACCCCCAATTCTGAATATGACATCTTATTCTACTATTATTCTTGAATTCTTCCGTTTAATGTTTTCTTCCTGTTGTATAGATTTTTCCCCGTATATTCTTTTTGTATACTATTTAGACAGTGACTTAGTTTGAGTGTATATAAATGTGTCTATGAATGTAAATACATATATGTATACGTGTGTACGTATTATACGCATGTAAAGGATGTATTGATATGTGCAATATATACGTAACTATATACGCATATATTGGTATATGGTGCAGTATATATATGTGCAACATATGTGTACAATATATATTCAGAGTTATATATCCATACATATATTATTCGTGTATATCCTCTGATTTTTCCCGACTTTTTCCCAAATTGTTAATCGAACTTTTATTGTATATGTGTGTGATATATATACAGAGTTATACATCCACGCATATACTAATTCATATTTGTGTATATCCTCCGAAATTGTCCCAACCTTTTACCGAATTGTTAACCGTACTTTTATCGTACATTGACTTTTTTTATCCAAATTTCCCGCATACTGAGTTCCAAATGTTTAACTCGGACGAACGTATCTCGAATATTGAATTTGTAACTACATCTGGATATCACTACAACTCTCCACATGATGTACATCAAGTCTGCTCAACAACCCAGCTAATCCCTGTACACAAATGCCATGCTCCACACCTCCGAAATCCAAGTACATCCTCCATGTTTCCATTTGAATTTTCGAAACCTAAGAAGTGTTCTCTCACCAAACTTTATAACTACTGTGAAAAGTCTTCTGGATAACAACTCTCAGCACGCCTTCTATCTTCTCAAAAATTGACGCTCTTCACATTTCCCAATTCCCATGGCACGCCTATATGCAAGATGCTTCAGAAGATTTGGTCATGGTAACGGTCCAGAAGGAAAACTCTATGCAACCAGTTATATCCTTCTTGGCAGTATAGTATATGTCATTGATAATCATAGCAATAAGTGCAGAAATATACAAGATGAGTAGCTGAAGCACATTTTCATCGTTCAGAATATCAAATTAAGAGATGACAGATGTGGAAGGATACCTCGTCCATAAGATCTTTGTAAGCAGAAGGCTGCATTGCAGCCCGACCTTCTAAAAGCAAATCATCTATAGATTTCAACAAAGTTGCATTTTTGTTCACCTGCATGTTAGCAAACGTGTGAGATGTTCTTCAAAATTTCATATATATGATGATGTGGCTATCAAAAGAAAAATTATTGTCTCACTAAATCATGGTAACAAAATGTAGACATATTAGAGCATGTTGTTCACTTCGTTCACTTCGCTCTCCAAGATGAATCATGATATTCAAACCAAAAAGGCCGTGCATGACCATAGCTCCCTCTCCAAACACCAAAATAGAATAAAAAACGATTACTGGATAGTTTTGTGTAATAGCAATCCAAACATAACCCTAGCTCCCCCTCCAAATACAAAAATAGAATAGGAAAACGGCTTCTGAGATTCTTGTGTAAATTCAATCCAAACCGCTACTTTCTACCCAAGAAAAAATCATCAAAATTTCAAATGCAAGTCAATGCTGATTTATCAATATTATAGATCGGGGCACTCCGAATGATGAACGTACCAGCCTTTTCTTCTTGGCCCTGGGTGATGTTAACTTCTTCACCGTTTTCACGAATGCAATGACGAACGAAATACCAACGTACGACAAGGCAACAGCCAGAAGCCAGGGGAGCTTGCTCTGCCCAACCCTAGGACCAGGAATAGCCTGCGAGACATTCCCGGTGAACTCCACCAGGTCCAGCGCCTTCTCCTGGATCCAAGGAAAGTCCTCCTCCACCTCTACTTCCTCTTCCTCCTCCTTGGCGACATCTTTCGCCTTCTGAACCGGCTGACCAGCGTCCGGGGACTCCCCTTGACTGGCGGATCCCTTGGCTCTTAGGGTGAATGCCGTGCACTGCTTCGTCGTTCGGCGGGGGAGTGGAGGGAGGAAGCTAGGCGAACGGAGGGTACGGACCGAGGGTCTCGAAGGGGATGCGACGGCGGCGCCACCCCAGAAGGGTTGGATGAGCTGGTGGGAGGTCGACGCCATGGCCAGCTGAGTTCGCAAACTCCAAAGGCGATACGAGGATATGGGTGTTCTTAGTGGGGTTGGGTTTTATCGCTCGGGTTTTGACGCATTTTGACCGTAGTGAGTCTAGAGACTAGTGTCGGCTAGCGGGACAGACGCCTGCGCCAAAAAAAAAATATAGCACTAGACTTGGAGCATGTTTGGCTGGATGAAAATCCAACCCACACGATGACTATGGAAAGAGGAAAATGAAAGTTGTGATTGAAACCCAATAGCTTTATTAAAGCTTCCAGGCAAATTAAATTGATTCATTTCATCAGTCATTTGAATTCGTTTCAGCATATATCGTATGAGGGAGGCCTCGGAGAGTCGGAGGGGTCGAGGCAGCAGAGAAGGCTGCATGGGCAACTGAGTCTAAATCAGACGCAGTTGGTTTTCATGGCTGAACCCGGAAGTTGCAGCTTTGAAATTAATTTCCATATAAAATCGTAATGACTTGCAAAATACAATGCTTTGAACTGCATAATTTTATTTTTGTCAGAACCAGACATATCTTTGGAGTAGGACTATAAATGCGTAAGGTAAGGTAAGATGAAGACTTACTCATATCTTTACCTAAACTAGAGTTGTTTATAATGGGTAGAGTATTCTGAAAATCTTTACCTTATCTTTCCCCTCACTCTCTTACATGCACGGTAAATGGTTATGCTAACGAGTAAAATGGGTAAAGCAACATAAATATAAGTATACAATATTTTTAACAATAACTTAATATGACATTTTCTTAAATTAAACACAAGATAATATTATCAGTATTTCTAGATAGTCACAATTGTGCTTTTGGTGATCTACATCCAAAATCATAATATATAACCCAATACATAAGAAACAAGGCTGACGTTTTTAGTGTGTTATATATTATTGTAAAATTCAACATATGCTTATAAAAAGTGTGGCATGCAACCAATTGTTTACTAAAATTTCAAGAATCATAATAGTACAAATTAAGAAAGTAGCATCAATACATGCATTAGAATATGAATTATTGATTCAAATTTATATTAATTGGTAAATGGATGAGACATCAATATATGCCACATGTTATGATATACACTAGTTTTCACCTCTAGTAATTAGATGGTAGCTAATGTTGAAAGGGATCATTGTGACTATCAATTGATGCCTATGTTTAATTTTGTTATTATGTGTTCTCTCTTTTGTAAATATATGAGGGTTGTGAATTCAATATCTTCTCTATGTCGGGTTCCTTCCACGCACAAATTGAGATGCATGTCTCTTTTTCAAACTCATATTTTTATCTCTCAAGGAAGAATTTTATTTTCTATAGCTCTTGGGATTTACTCCATGAGTTTATTTGTTATTTGAAGAATGGTGTGATTGTAACGCTAAGACCACAACTCAAGTTTTAGTAGGGTTTTGGGACTAATGTTTGGCCTATTGGCCACAAATGCATGATTTGTCCTCACTCGGGTACATAACTCAAGAAAACTTCTCAACCTATCACCCATTCTAATATTACTTTAAATAGAGTGTGCTTAACCACATAGTAAAATTGATGATTAATTCAGTCATTCCTTTTAAGATAATTTTATTTGAGGACTCAAATCATGGGATCTTACAATTTATCCTACTTAGATTGTTGACATCCTCATTAAGACTCTACTGTATGGCATCATAATTTCTTCATAACTTCATTGCATGCCCAGTGTAGCTCATGTACACTTGAGTTCCCATCATGGCTACAAGCACAAGGGTGGGAATAAATATAAGTAGTACTTTCAAATTTATACATGTGTTGCAGTGTATATCTTGACAAACATGATTTTCAAGTATGAAGGTATATTATTACCATATGTATGGATATAGAAACTAAAACTTTACACAAAGGAACTTTGCAAGTGGTAATACTTTCAAAGGGTATGTATATAGCCTTTCTAGGGAACACTTAGCACCTTTTGACCCAAAAAGTAGAAACTAGTCCCATGGTCATGACAAACTCAAAAAAATCATCAACTCCTACCCTAGCTACAAGTCAATGGAATATCTTTCTCCCTCAAACAAAAAAATCCTCCATCCCCTTCTAGTTGGTTGTTCTTAATAAGTAGGACACTCATCCTCTTCTCCCACGCCATTGGCAAGGATGTCCAACAATAAATGAAAGCAATTCGATCGCCAAGGCTAGCCAAGTAAAAACAATCCACCACCCTCAATAACAACCATACCTCATAACTTTTCCTTTGGCCAGACAATTGGTAGGTGATAGAGAAATTGAGATAGGTTCTCAATTATTATTTTTATTTTTATCTTTAAGATATTTCTCTTCCATGTCATCATCCTTGTACATCATTATGTTGATGGTTGACTCAGATTACAATCAGAATATAAGCAACCTAGGTTAGGCTTAGTTAATTGTTATATAATGATAATAAATTTTCCTAGTCGAGTGTTGGGTTGTGTTTTGCCACTCAAGAAATATGGAATTCTAATATCACATGGTCGCTGCAAAACTTCAAAAATTAAAAAATATGAAGAATTTAGAGTCGTCGCATTATTTTGAGAGGAAAATAGGGAAAGCTACATACAAGCATTTAAATAAGCGGGAAAATATGATAAATGCCAAAAATGACTCCACTCAAGGGAGGGTAAGCTGGGAAAATGTGACTATAAACACCAAAAATAACAATCTCATTATGATCGTGGAAGGTGTTAGTCACCCCCACACCACCTAAAAAGTTGGTTTTGCACATGCAATCTTGAGTTTGAGAAAGCAATTTAGTTTGATTTAAATCTAAGAAGATGAAAAACACAACTGAAGGTTTGTTGGTCCTTTGGGACTTAAGAGGGCCATAGAAATCCCCATCATCAAGCCTAAGGACTTGCACAGTACTCCAACCCCGTAATGCCACACACGACAAAATTATTGAAAGTAAAATGTTGAATCCTAACTATCATAACAATCAATATGGAAAAGGAAATACAAGATAAAATTTTAGGCATAACTCCACATGATCCATATAAAAGGTCCAAGTTTCTTTATTTCCAACATGTAATTTTGCATTTTTTATCGTGCCTAACCACTGTCACAATGTGTTTATACAAACTATATGTATTTCAAGTTCATAGCATGATACATGGCATACAAGCCAATAATAGAGTCGTAGATACATTGTGATACAAAACGCTCTGCCTAGATCCAAGTGTTCAAGGATGACTGTGACATATTTAGAAAGCTAAGTCTCAAACCTTCCCTATTGTTGAGATCCAAACCATGACTCCTCACTACTAAAACCCTAGTTACAAGGATGAGCATCTAAAAAACATGTAGCCAGCTATGAGAGTAAAACTCATGTCCATGCAAGAGAAAAACCAATCCTCAAACATTCTAAGCATAAGAGTACATTTCAAACCTAAAAGAGTCATAAGTACTCTAGTCCACAGAGAATAACCAATTGTATATACAATAATAATATAAAACTTGCAAGGTATGTTAGATAGTGAAAGTATCATAATGTGAATCGCCAAAATAACATGCAGATAAAGCTACACAACCTGATGACATATTTTATTACTTAAGATCACCAATCTTCATAAGATAATGCCACACCTCAATCGATGCAAGTAAAATAAACTGGGGCTCGTCAACCAAAAACCTACATAATAAAATTAGGTTTGTCTTGGGTAATCAACCCAGGATACCAATCTCATGGGTATAGACACATGTACATATCAAAATTTCACATGGTATTTCAATCACATTGTCAGATAGAACTAGAGATATGACCTCAACTACACTCATATCATATCCAACATTTAGGTATCAAGTGAAACCATATCTAATATGGACCCTTGGTTACCAGGGTATACTCATCAATATATGATTGTGTGCACCTCTCAAAATATGATATTGCTACAAGGTTACCTATTTCAATACCAAAAGTTTTGAACATTAGGAGATGTACAATCACAGAACTACATGAGTTATGTTCACTTGATTAAATTTCCATTTTACTCTTTTTCACGATTAAACATAGCATAACACAAAATATAACAAAAAATTAATAAATTAATCAAGCATTAGAAACCTTGAATAAAGATAGTGAGCACCAATGGGGAACTTGTTTAGGTTAAAGGGAATGTGATATAGGTTGTACAACCCTAAAAATCATGCACATTGAATATAATCATTAACATGTAAGATCTATCTTTATCCTCACAAAATGGTCATGTAAGGATCAAGGCCTCTGTGATTCTGTTATTTCATGAAAAGATATGCATATCTTATTATTGGAGTAACACATGTTGTACCAAAACTCATCCATAATATATATAACATGAGAAAAATAAGGCCATACGATGAAGAAGGTGTAAAATGTCATACTTAGAGCAAGATCATACATTTGAACAAGAGAGGTAGGAATTCACGAATTTCCTCATTATTCTACCCAAATGATCTACAAATGTAAGCATGCATAACATGCATTTAGAAATGATTTGCATGTAAGATTTTTAAGCATATAAAGCAAACACAAACTACATCACTCACCTACATGAAGAACTCGAGCTCCAATAAGGGAAAAAACATGATGTAAGCTTCAAAACACCTTTAAAAAGCCACCATTGGCCCATTATTGTCCCTCGTACCAAGGCTTATACTGATATGGGAAAAGGGTGGGAAGAAGAAGCTCACATAGGTAAGATAAGGTATCATAGAACTATTTGTAATCCTCATCCCATCCCCACTATCTATAGAGTTAGTGGTAGTATGGTTTGGGTGTTTGTACGTAAAATGGTACAAGCACTTCACACATGCAATATATATGTAAAAGCAAAACAATAAGAGATAACAAGATACTTAAAGGGGATGGAGAAAAATGTACTCATTTTTGTATCAAGAAAACCCATTGGTACTTCATTTAATAGATAAGAGTCTTGAGAGAAGAAGATCTTCATTTGGCAACTAAAATTTTGATAAACCATAATATATTAATGCTAAAGCAATAAGTACACTATGAAAGAGCATGTAAACACAATTTAAGAGTATATAGAAGTTGCTTGGCTAGAAACAATATAATAATCAAGAATTAGAAACAAGGTGAGAAATCTTTATTAAAGAAAGAAGTATAAATAAGGTGAGAAAGCTTAACGTCATTTTTAGGACAAGGCACATTTAAGGTTACACTTTCCCTTTTAACAACTTTAACCCCTTTGGCCACTTACAAGGAAGGGATTGTGAGGGGCATTTGAGGCTCAAAGCCTATATATCATCTTATTTTTAAATGAGGGGCCTCAAGATCAAAGTCAATGAGCTAATCCTATCTCAATCATGCCTTGTGCCCTTACCCGGAGAATTCAGGTAGGTATACAAGGGTAATATAATGGATTTCTCTATATTATGTTCAAGGTTTATCAACATACTATAATCAAACATGAGAGAAATATTCATAGGAACAATAGCTTAACCAAGTAAGTAAGTACCCAACCATTCATATGAGCATACATACAAGCAATTCAATTAAGAATACCTTGTGAGTAGTGAGCAAGCTATAAATCATGAGTGAGACTCCTAGAGAAGTCCCAAGCAAAAGAGGACCTAAGATGCAAAATGATATAGCATGAGGTCTTGAATCAGTAGGGTTTTGATATGATATACTTCAATCATGTCATGTGTAAGTTCTCCTAAACCTAGGTATCAAATAGTTCGAGAATAGTTCCAACATATCAAATGTGCATGCAATGATTCAATATAGTCCAAGTATCAACGTCATACCCTAGGTCTAGGTGAAACATCCACATTAAGAGTGGTTCAAGATAAATATAATCTCTGATTTATGATTAGGGGAAGCATGATGTTACCACGTTTCAACATCTAAGATCATGATTAAGTCATACTAGATTGATATCATGCAATATTGTCACATTTCTAGGTCACATGATCATGAAAGAGCATAGGATATATCAAATGGGGATTTTAGCACTACAATATGATAAGTCTACTGATTTGAAGCCTTAAGATAACATGAGTAACATAGAGCATCATTCTTACAAGATCAGAGTTCCAAAGATTAATATGTACGTTTAGAGCATGCTAGGTGTCACAAGTATGTCACAAGTAGTCAAAAGTATAAATGATTGTATCACATAGAATTTAGTGTTATAAGACATATTAAGGAGTTATTTGAAGGTCGTCATATAGTTTTGTAGATTTAAGATCACTTTTGTACAAGGATTTAGATATTTCCAACATTTAAGTGCTTATATATATATATATCACATTTTTAGGACATAGTGTACAAAGTCTTAAGGTGATATGATCTATGTAGGGAAATATGGTACAGAGTAGGTAGTGGAATTTAAAATTTTATTACCATATTCCCCATGAACAGTAGATCGTGTCAATAACTATAATACAGGAAGGATGGTTCATGGGATATACCTGGTCCTGGAACAAGTCCAGTGACAATCTTCATCGTTGTAGAAGTGCAACTCTGAATCCTAGTTGCACTAGGACTCGTCTGACTGTTGCACCTCCTGGTCTACACCACGAACTACAGTCATGAACGTCGTCTTCTTCAACAACTCCTCTTGTCACGGACTACTGGTTGATGTTGTCCTCCAAGTGGCAAACAACTCCTGTCATCCTGCTGGACTGGATAGGAAGGAGTTGTCCCTCTCCATCGATGTACTAGTCACTGACTTGCTCTCCCACAACAACAACTCTTAGTTATTCTCTCTCGTGGCTATCCCTCCCTTATCGGGTAGGATTTGTCAGGGCTCTCGTGGTTACCACAACCAGAGAGGAAAACAATTGTCAAAGGAATTGATTCTCAGTTGTCGGTATTGTAGTTGTACTTTGGGAAGCCCCCAGTACCACTATATATATAGGAGGGGATAGAATAGGGTTCCCAGTCCCCAACCAATGTAGGACTAAATTGAGAGTGGAAAGGACAAGTAGATCTTGAATTTTTGCAACCATTCTAGAAGTTTCACAACATGCGTGTGACGAAACGATCATCTCTCCAAGTGAGATGGTCATCTTGCATGCGAGACGGTCATTTCACTAAGTGAAATGATCGTATGGGATGTGAGACGGCCGTCTCGCTAAGTGAGACGGTCTTTTCACGCTTTCCCAGTCAGATATGAATTGGCAAATTGTTTCCTAATTAATGTCATACATTAATTTACTTACACCCCAAGTATGTGCAATTGAAATGAGTTCTGGAAAACTCCAAAACTTTCATTCGTCCCAACAGGGCTGTCTCACACAAGCGAGACATCCGTCTCACTCACCCAGATGACTATCTAGTGAGTTCGAGTCGAGTCGATCGATTCAACAACTTGAACCGGTTGGTTCATAGGACAGAACTAAGCCGATTCAATTTTTGATTTGCCTGACAACCCAAATGGTTGTCTCAACCCTTGAGATGCCCATTTGGTTACCCAAATGGCCGTATCACCCAATGAGATGGTCATTTGGTAGTTTAGTCAGCCAATCCGTCAATCTATTGTGTGAATTGAGTACCTAAACACTTTAGTACTTAATTCAATTATCATTCAAGATCAAGCTCCTCTTCTAGATGAGTTCCTATGTGTGTGACCCTATAGGTCCCATATCACGTTGGCAGTGAATTGTCAATAACAAATTATGACATCACAAGCAAAGAGTGGTGCCTAGTCGCACACCATTGCCACCCGAGTAAATGGAAAAGTTGGGGAACAACTTCAACCTACAAATTGTTTATGGTGTTGCAGTGTTTGTATAGTTCCTTTGTCACTGATTTCCAGATTGAACTAGAGGCATGGAGTAGTCACCCTCATTATCAATCAATCTTGTTTGTTGAACCAAGAGTAGACTGTCTGAGATATATGTAAGCTCAATATCACATATTAACTCATATGCGCATGGCCATACTTTTCTCAGTCTTACTTATCAAGAGGCCTAGGACATCACTCTCCCGTAGGAGGGACAAATCACATGTTTATCACTCATAGTTAATCCCCATGTGTCAAAGCCACCCAATCATCACCGTTATAACAAACCATGTTTTAAGACTGTGTTTCATGATGTCAAAGTGTACCCAACAACATGTGTTGACTGCAATGATTTCAGGTCTAAGAACCACAACCACCACCATCACTGTGAGAGCTGACTATGACTTCCATGATGATGGCTTCCATGTGTCAGTCTCATGGTGGGCCTGTCCGATACACTATTCTCTAACATGTATCTGTATTCTTGGTTTGATATAGCCATATCATGACTAATGAGATTTAATCATCAACCAACTCACACTCTGATCCTATGTGTTATTGTTGTCTGTCAACCTTCCACAATGACAACCGATCGGGGACATAATGAGAATATGTATATTTACTCTTAACATACGTATGATCTCATCCACAAGGTTAGTAACTTGAATACATATATCATTGAGTAATATAACTCTATAGACATGTATAATGTTACATAATTATCTCATAATTGAATTAAACATAATAAATTGGAAGCTTGCCTTTTATTAATAATCAAATCATTTTTACATGATATACCATTACAATCATCACATTATTAGCTCTCTGGGCATACATAACCAACAAACTCCCACATGAACTTAGAGCCAATCACCCATGAATCTTATTCTGAGTGATCAAACATGACCATCATACTTCTGTTGTGAAAGTGCCTTTGTCAAGGGATCAACAACATTGCTCTCAGTTGGAACTTTGCAGATCTTAACATATCCTCACTGTACGATTTCTCATATGAGATTATACCACCTTTGTGTATGGTTTGAGTGTTGATGCAATTTGGGTTCCTTATCTTGTGATAGCTCCATTGTTGTCACAATATAGCTCAATTGCGTCGTTGATGCTTGGAACAACCTCAAGTTCTAAGATGAACTTCTTGATCCATACAACCTCCTTTACTACACTTTATGCAGCAATATACTTGGCCCCGGTTGTAGAATTGGCAACTATTTCTTGCTTGGAACTCTTCCAGCTCACAACTCCATTGTTGAGGCAAAACATGAATCCCGATTGTGATTTGTAATCATCTTGATCAGTCTAGAAGCTTGCATCAGTGTAACCTTTTTACAACCAACTCTTCCTCTCTACCGTAGACCAACAATTGATCCTTAGTCCTTCTCAAGTACTTGAGGATGTTCTTCACGACTATCTAGTGAGCATCACTTGGATCTGACTGATATCTTCCTGTCATGCTCAAGGCATACGAGACGTCTAGACGGGTGCACAACATTACATACATGATTGATCCAATTGCTGAGGCATATAGAATCTCACTCATGTGTTCTCTTTCTTCACAAGAACTAGGACATTGAGCTCTAGAGATGGGGACACCATGGTGCGCAAGCATGTTTCCCTCTCTTTGAGTTCTCCATGTTAAACCGCTTTAGCACTTTGTCAATGTATGAGCTCTGACTTAGTTTGAGAAGTCTTTTGGATCTATCTCTATAGATCTTTATCCCCAAGATGTAGGATGCTTCTCCCAAGTTTTTCATAGAGAATATTTCCAAGCCATGCCTTTACCTTTTATAAAGTAGGGATGTCATTCCCCACCAATAGTATGCCATCTACATATAATATGAGGAATGTCATTATGATCCCACTAACCTTCTTGTACACACAAGGTTCGTCTTCATTTTGAGTAAAGTCAAACCCTTTGACTGTCTCATCAAAATGAAGATTCCATCTCTGAGATGCTTGCTTCAATCCATAGATTGACCTTTTTAGCTTACATACTTTATTAGCAAACTTTGGATCTATAAACCAGTCAGGTTGTGTCATATACACATCCTCCACAAGATTCCCATCAAGGAATGTAATTTTAACATCCATTTGCCAAATCTCATAGTCATAATAAGCTACAATAGCAAGCATGATCATGATGGATTTAACCATGGCCACTAGAGAAAAGGTTTCGTCATTGTCAACACCTTGAACTTGTCTAAAACCCTTTGCAACCAATCTGCTCTTATAGGTTTGGACCTTTCCATCCATGTTAGTCTTCTTCTTAAAGACCCACTTGCACCCTATGGGTTTTACCCCTTCCGGTGGATCCACTAAAGTCCATACTTTATTGGTAAACATGGATTCCATTTCAGATCTCATAGCCTTAAGTCATTTCTCAGACATTGGTCCCTCTATAGCATCTTTATAGGTTATTGGCTCATCATCGATGACCAATTCATTGCCTTCCTGAGTCACAGGATATCCAAATCTCTCAAGTTCAAGGGGTGTCCTATTAGATCTACGAGGTTCCTGTGTTACCTGAGGAGTTTGAAATTCCACAACACCTTGTAATTCTCTAGGTTCCATAGGTTCATCTAATGATTCTATGTTCTCCTGTTGGTCTTGAACCTCTTCGAGTTCTACTTATCTCCCACTGATTCCTTTGGAAATAAATTCCTTTCCAATGAATGCAATATCTCTGGAAACAAATACTTTGTTGCAAGATGGATCACAACTTCTTTGGGATAACCAACAAAGTAACATTTTTTTTGAAATAGGTCCAAGCTTTTCAGGAAACATTTTCTTGACGTAAGCTTCGCAATCCCAAATCCTCATAAAAGACATTTTGGGACGCTTCCCAGTCCATATATCATAAGATGTCTTTTGAACCAACTTAGATGGTACTCAGTTTAGTGTAAACGCGGTAGTTTTTAGAGCATACCCCTAGAAGGTAGTTGGAAGCTCAACTAAACTCATCATTGATCGCACCATATCCAGTTATGTGTGATTTATTCTTTCTGATACACCATTATGTTGAGGTGTTCCACGCGGAGTCCGCTAGGATACAATCCCACATACTCTAAGAAGGTCCTCAAACTCTTGGTTCAAATATTCTCCACCTCGATCAGAACAAATTGCCTTAATACTTTTACCAAGTTGGTTTTGTACTTCATTCATAAACTCCTTGAACTTTTCAAGAGATTCTGACTTATGTTTCATTAGATAAACATATCCATACCTACTAAAGTCATCGATAAAGGTAATGAATTACTGATACCCACCTATAGTTGTTATTCTAAAAGGTCCACACACATAAGTATGTATGAGTCCTAATAGATCGTTAGCCCTCTCATTGTTGCCAGTGAAAGGGGTCTTAGCCATCTATCCCAACAAACAAGATTCGCATGTCTCAAATGATTCAAAATCAAAAGAGTCTAGATAACCATCCTTATGAAGTCTAGATATGCTATTCTCATTTATGTACCCTAGATGACAATGCCAAGAAGCAGGCAAAGAAACAATTCCAAGAAAAAAGGACTAGAGTTAGATCTTAGAATATTGGCTTTTTGATAGGAAAATCTTTGGGGATAGTAGATACCACAATGAGAAGAAAAGTCAATATTGCTTGCCTATAGGAAACTAAGTGGACATGGGAATGTTGTAGAGAGATTGGAGACACAGGCTACAAAATCTAGTATACATGCATTAATAAACATATAAATGGTGTATATATTATTGTTGATAAGATGTTAAAGGATGATTGTCAAGGTCACTAGGATGGGTGATAGAATCATAGCTATCAAGGTCCAGCTTGGGGGAAAGATTTTTAACATTATTAGATCTTATGCCCCCCAATTTGGCCTTAGCGAGGAGGCAAAGAAGGATTTTTAGGATAACATGGATGAATTGATGCAAGGAATACCAATAGAGGAGAACATCATTATTGGGAGTGATTTAAATGGCCAGGTGAGGAGTAGCAATGATGGATATGAGAGAGTTCATGGTGGTTTTGAATATGGAAGTAGAAATGGAGAGGGAGAGAGGATACTAGATTTGCAGTTGCATATGATATGATTTTGGCAAACACCCATTTCAAGAAAAGAGAATCTCATAAGATTACTTTCAAAAGTGGGCACAATTGTAGCAGAATTGATTACCTCCTTACAAGGCGGGAGGATCGTAAAGTATGTAAGGACTGTAAAGTAATTCCTGGAGAAGAACTCATGACACAACATAGGTTGGTGGTTTTAGATATTGACATGAAGATCAATAAAGACAAGCATAACAAAAATCAAGATAGCAAGATCAAGTGGTGGAATCTTAAAGGAGAAAAGAAATTGACCTTTCATGATAAACTCATCAAGGAGGGAACTTGGAACTTAGAGTCTGATGTCAACACTATGTGGCATAACATGAGCTCCTGCATAACCAAAATTGCCGGAGAGGTTTTGGGGGAGTCCAAAGGTTGTGGGCCTCCACAAAAAGAGACTTGGTGGTGGAATGATGAAGTACAAAAGGATATTAAATGGACAAGGGAGATCTATAGGAGCTTGCCCAAATCTCAAGATGATGCAATGTTCCAAAGATACAAGAAAGCAAAGAAAGAAGCAAAAAAGGTTGTTCAGGAGGTAAGGATTAGATACTTTAATAATATTTATAATAAGTTGGACACTAGAGAAGGGGAAAAAGATATATATAAATTGGATCGTATAAGAGAAAGGAAAGGAAGAGACTTGAGTCAAGTAAAACGCATCAAGAATGATGATGGTAGACTGCTGGTAAAGGACGGTGATATCAAGAACCAATGGAGAAATTACTTCCATAAGCTTTTCAATGGAGATAGTGTAAATAATGTTAGAGACTCGTGTGACAGGGATACAAGAGATATCATTAACACACGACGAGTTTCACATTTTGAGGTCAAGAATGCCTTGAAAAAGATGAAAATGAGAAAGGCATGTAGACCAGACAATATTCCCATTGATGTATGGAAGAGTATGGGGGACGGAGGATTTATGTGGTTAACAAATTTATTTAGCAAGATCATGAAGACAAAGAAGATGTCAAATTAGTGGAGAAATAGTACTATAGTCCCCATCTGTAAGAACAAAGATAATGTTTAGATCTGCACAAACTACAGAGGTATCAAGTTGATGAGTCACACAATGAAGCTTTGGGAGAGGATTATTGAGCAGAGGCTAAGATCTATAACGTAGATATCAAATAACCAATTTGGTTTCATGCCTGGTAGATCAACAACATATACGATTTTTCTGATAAGGAGGCTTATGGAGAAGTATAGGGAAAGAAAAAGAGATCTTCACATGTTTTTTTTACTTAGAAAGGGCTTATGATTGAGTACCTAGAGAAGTATTGTGGATGGTTTTAAGGAAAAAGTGTGTGCCAATCCAATACATTGACTTGATTAAAGACATGTATGATAGATCACTGCAAGTGTGAAGACTCCTAGAGGAGAGACACCAAAATTTCCCATCACAGTTGGGGTACACCGAGGATCCAAACTCAGCCCATATCTGTTCGTTCTTATTATGGATGAGTTGATAAAGAATGTTCAAGATGAAGTTCCTTGTTGTATGTTATTTGCTGATGATATTGTATTGATTGATGAAACAAAAGATAGTTTGAATGATAAAGTTGAAATTTGGAGAAAGGCACTGGAATCAAATGGATTGATAATTATTAGGAGAAAAACTGAGTATATGCATTGCAATTTCAGCCAATCTCATAGTGTGAATGGTGGAGCCAAGTTGGACGGAGTAGATATACCAAAATGTGATAAATTTCGTTACTTGGGCTCTATCATTCAAACAGATGGGATGTCCAAAATGACATTTGTCATAGGATCACTGCAGGATGGTTGAAATGGAGGAGTGTATATGGAGTATTATGTCATCGAAACATCCCTCTCAGACTAAAAAGTAAGTTTTATAAAACTTCTATACGGCCAGTCATGCTCTGTGGGAGTGAATGTTGGGCAGTGAAGAAATAAGGACTCAACAAGATGAACATGTCTAAAATGTATATGTTGAGATGGATGTGTGGGAAGACAAGAAAAGATCACTTGATAAGTGACTATATCAGGAATAAAGTGGGGGTTGCAAGCATTGGGGACAAGTTGCACGAGGGTTGACTCAGATGACATGGACATGTGCAACACAGACTGAATAATGTGCCTATATGAAGCAATACTATTGAGGCAAGCACAATTAATAAAAGAAGAGGAAGACCTAAATTAACATGGGAAGATCTTATAAAGAGAGATTTTGAATATCTACATCTCAACCAAAATATGACTCATGATAGAGCTGAATGGAAAAGAAGGATTCGTGTAGCCAACCCCAACATAGTTGGGATTGAGGCTTAGTTGATGATGATGATGAGATGACAATGCCAAAGGTATATTTTGTTTGATTTGTTGAGTTTTAGCCATTTGGTATTAATGTTATATACATCTGTCTTTAGATCTAACAAGTAAAGGCCATAAGACATAGGGGCACTGCCATAAAAGATCCCATCTTTTGAAATAGAACATCGACCACTTTTAATATGGAATTCAAATACATCATTATCCAAACAAGATACATATATGATGTTTCTATTTATAATAGGTACATCATAGCAGTTATTTAACTCTATTACAAGCCCTACGGACAGAGATATACCATAGGTTACAACTGCGCTGGCCGCAACTCTTTCACCATTATCAACTTGCAATTCCACATCCCCTTTCACTAAAGGCCTACTTCCCTTTAGATCATGCATATGAGAACATATGTGAGATCCACATTCGGTATCTAATACCCAAGATGATGAAGTAGATAGATTTATCTCAATAACATATATACCTGAAGTGGAGATCACCATCCCCATATTCTACTTCCTAAAAGCCTTCAAGTACAAAGGATGAGTTCCTCTTGTACTTTTCTTTATCCTTATCTTGAGTATTAAAGAATTGGACTTAGGCTTGACCGTAGAACTCTTACCAATCTTGCTTTTCTCCTTGGACTCAGCCTCGCTGATCACCATCACGAGCTTGTCCTTCTTCACTTTTGATTCAGCATAAATAAACATGGCAAGCAGTTCTGACATCTATCTAGCCAAATTAGTCACATGTTGGCATGCAATAAAATGACTATATGATTCTGGCATAGTCTTTAGAATCATATCAGTAGAAAACTCTTGGCTCAAGGTGAATCCCATCTCTTCAAGATGATACACATGTCCAATCATATTGAGCACATGTTATTCTACTCAGGTCCCCTCTGTTGGTTTTGACTCACATAGCACCTTTAAGATAGCATTCCTTTCTTTCATGTTGAGACCGAGTGTTACCTTTCTAAGATGTGTCACCATCTCAAGAACACACATGTCCTCACATTGCTCATGAAACTCATAGTTCATGAACCTTAGCATAAGGTACTTTATCTCTAAGGCATCATTGGCATGCTTCTAGTAAGCATCCGGTTGTGCCCTAGGTGTATCAGGAGGAGGTATTTTAGGCAGTGGTTTGTCAAGAATGTAGAGCTTGTACTCTTCATTGAGAACCCTTCTCAAAGTCCAAAACCAGTCATGGAAAGTTCTCATGTTAAGTTTGTCCTTCTTTAAGACCAATCGCAAATCAGATTTGTTCGTCATTGATTCTACAAGAGAAAATTTGCATTTCTCAAAAACCATTTTTATTTGATTTGATTTGGAAAAATTTGACGATATTAATTATGTCTATAATTATTATCACTCCCACTAATTTATTCAAATTGATAGCCCTCAATATCAATTCAGAATATTGCAGCGTATAATATTCTAGTGGGCCAAGATACATATTTCATCAAGTCATGTGTGATGAACCTCTCGCAAAAATAAGATTAACTAATGCAGAAGCGAATTATTAGCAGCGGAATTACTGAAAATCACTAAAAATTAAAACTTTTTGTAATGAGATCCACATACTGAAAAACTCTTTCATAAAGGATCAAAGTAAGTTATTTACATTTTGATTCATCAGTACATCTCTGTATCATCTCATCTCGAGAGTCACAAACATTAACTGCCCTGTTAAACTATACATAAGCAGTATACAAAAATCTCGAGGCATCAAGCCAAAAATCTCAGATCTATATCAAACCATCTACTGACTCCTAGGACATGAGAGTATAGAGACAACACATAGGACTCTCTATATACAGGACTTGATAGATAGTGTCTCCACCTGAGGATCACTGCTGTCCTTGTTGTTGCTGCTGCTGCCGCTATTCACCCTCTGTAAGGTTTCTGCCTTTTCCTCGACGTCTACCTAAAAATTTAATCCTACAGGGGTGAGACAATTGAAAAATTTCCCCAGCGAGAGATATAACCCTCCGCCAGAAACATTGTTATTGCAGATAATAGAATAACACTGAGCAATAGAATCATAATATTCAACAGTAGTTAAATCATTGATTAAACTATGTAGAGCAGTATTCTCTATGCATTTCATTTCAATTATAACTTGATAAGCAACATGTCATTTATTCAAAAAGGAATATGGAGAACATGTATAGCATATATCCAACTAGGACATAATAGACAATGTATCATCAACCATTGATTTCTCGTAAATCAACCCTAAGCAAATATGCTACAAGGCTGATTACATTTTTCAAACATACTTATGCCCTGAGGAGATGAGGTATACCGCTCATACTCCAACCGACCATTGCGAAATCGAAATCGGTACCATACACAGGTCAACAGAAGAGCCGGATTTCTATGACCTCATCCTCCTCAGTCAGTGTGAGGAACAACTTGCAGGACATCTCGTGTCTCTGCCAAATAGCTTTCCAGGGTATACCAGCAACTTCGCTATTAGAGTTACGGTGGCATGTTGTACTCTCTTCGCAATCGAGAGATTTCATGTTTATCTCACATCGATTCAGCATTAACATCATCATCGGGAGATTAGTGATACATCATCCTGGCATATACATATAATGAAGGATTGAGAGATTTAATGTTTATCTCACATTAATTTCTCCATTAGGGCGTAAGGATATTCACGCCCATAACCCCCACATACTCAAAAGTATGCCCTCTAGGAGTTCCCTTAGGAAAACCTATTTCACCATCACCAGACTACTGACGATGATGGATCTATGGTCAGGGCTCTACATGATATCATTTCACTTGATTATTTAAGTACATTACAACATTCTTTTAGCATCAGGCATGTTTTCAAACATAAGCCATTATAATAATTGCTATAAAGAAAGAGTACTATTTTTATCAAGTTCATTTCACAACTTTATTAACATTGGGATCTCAATCCCTTATCATCTCATCATCATGATCCAAGAATATGGGTGTTCAAAATCCTTAGATCATCAAAACACTTGTTACCACTTTAACAGGAAACTTAATGCCATCAAGTCACCTGACAGTATAAATAAGATAATTGCAGTGCATGTATTTCACATTTCTCTTACAGCCTAATAATCTCTTGGGTTACCTCTCACTAGGCAACATAGCATATCATTGCTCACAAGGTTCATAAAGTACTTTCAATAAATAAGGCATCATAGCTCTTACCTGGCTATGTTCACTATTTCATAAAACCTGCATGATTAGTACAGATGATAAAATATACATCAATTTCATATCAACACAATGCAAAACAATTACAACATCATTATTCAAGGGTTACACCACTATGCCCTTGCTAGGGTTAGGGTTTCCCTTTTCATTTCAATTATGGTCAATGATCCCCTTAGCTCAATTAGGATTAATGACTCATCATACCTTAGAGCTTCATGCTATAAAGTATAACCCAGAATTAGGGTTTCACATTTTCATTCACCTTATTTGGAATTAGGGTTTATTATTCACATTGCATCACCCTAGATTAGGGTTTATATTCAACAACCCACGATTAGGGTTTACTATTCACCCTAGGTAGGAATGATAATCAAAGTACCCTGAATTAGGGTTTCTCATAGCATTACCATGAATTAAGATCATACCATCATCATGTATTAGGATTTCCCTATCAATGATCTCAATTAGGATTATGATTCATTAACCTTCATAATTAGGGTTCGTACTCATGATTAGGGTTTATAATCTCCCTATAAAGAATTATACCCTCATTAGACATTCATTCATAGAAAAAGTATTAAGACTTAACCATTACATGGTTATCATTCATATAGGAAGTCTTCTCTCTCTCATCTTCTATAAATGATGCTTACGTCAACCTTGATTAAGCTAAGTCAACTCAACTTGAAATAAGAATTGACACCATGAGTTATGTCCTTATCACCATGATCATTAAAGCTTAATTATTTAAAGGGTACTAATCACCCTATCTCATTAAGGGTACCATTATTATAATCACCATTGGTTTACGTCATGTAATTATTCACTTAAACAATTGACCTTCAACCACTTTAAGAGTTCATACGATTTAGTTGATTAACTTCCAAACGATCTTGGTCTCTTAGACCCCAAATGGTCTTGACCAAATCAGACCTCAAGCGGTCTTGCTTATAACACCTCCAAACGGTCTAAGACCGTTTAGACCTCCAAACAGTCTTGAACATACCCTTGAAACCGTTTGGTAAAGTAGGAGGTTGAAACCGTTTGCCAAAGTAATTCTTGAAACCGTTTGATAAAGTGACATTTGAAACCGTTTGAACCTTAACTGGTTTGGGATAATTTGGTCACAAACGGTCTTGAGACCGTTTGTCCCAAACTTCCTCAAAACCGAATGGACCAAATATGGTCTCCACCAATCATGTTGATTTAGGGTTTCCAATGTTGATCCCCTGATCGATTGAATTCATGTAACCACTCATCAATTGAACCTAACACCATACTTAAAGTGAGATTAAGAAGTTATCCTTCAACTGATTTAGCCCTCAATTGATCACTAATTAGGGTTTTGAATCAATTGGATTAGGGTTTGGAATCGTTGATCCTTCAATGTTAATCATTGTGAAACTAATTACTTTGAAACCATTGGACCACCATCAAAATTGAATGTGACCTGACTTCAAACGGTCTTGAGGTCATTTGGATGACCTCCAAACGGTCTTGAGACCGTTTTCCCATCTCAACATCCAAATCCATGACATCCAATTAGGGTTTGGATCATAGGATTGATCACCAAATCAGCATTTGATTGCAAATCAACTTGGTATCTTTAGATCTTCAAACACCTAACCATACTCAACCCTAGACCTCCAAACAGTCTTGGGTGACCCTCAAACGGTCTTGAGACTGTTTGGGTGATCCCCAAATGGTTTTGAAACCGTTTGGGTCAATCAACCCAAAGAACTAACTCAATCAATTTAGAAATCAACACTTAACCCGATTAGGGTTTGGTGATTTATTGTCCTTCAACTCATGAACCAATTGGAACTAATCAATTATAATTAGTGGTCATTAACCAACATCATTATCAACAAATCTCCAAACTGTCAACCCTGGTCAACACCTCCAAACGGTTTGAAACTGTTTGCTCTCATTCGGTTTGGTGAAACTGTTTCCCCTCAAACGGTTTGAAACCGTTTGCTCCCAAACGGTTTAGGAAACCGTTTGAGCAACTTATGGAAACTGTTTGGCCTAATAATTTATTGGTAAATATATCCATGATGATGTCGTCATAATCTTCCTTCGTGCATCCAATAACTACTACCATTTTTCATGGAAATCGCAGCAATGTATCAAAAGAGTTCCAAATAAAAGGAAATAATCAACAAAACATAGAGAATTTGATGCAATATCAGTGTTTATGGGTTAAAGTTATATAACCCGCCTTTGAATCTGATTTACAATCTCCAAGCTCCACGTCTCTAATGGTGGATGAAGTTCTAGCAACTGCCTAAGGTCCGTTCTTGAGCTTTTGGATGAACAAGTTGGCTAGGATTGGAAATTGAGTGAAGAAGACAAAGAATCAAGCATTGATTTAGGGTTTTCACCATGAATCCAAGGTGGAAGATGATCAAAAGCTTACAAACAGGTTAGAGTCGTCCTTCTCCTGCTCCTGAGTTCTCCCGTGGTTGGCCAAAGCAAATGAGAAAAGAAAAAAATCCAAGAAAGTCCCTTATGTGGGTAGGAAAAAGGATATGTATAAGTGATTTTAAGGAAAGAGAAAAAGAAATTATTTTCTTTAAATTCCGAAATAATTTGCACCAATTCCCCCTCAATTCCTTTTCCACGAAGACACCTTCATTTTCTTGCAAAACCTCTCCATTATACAAGAATTAATGGAAAAGGAATTAAGCACCTTAATGAGTTTTATATTAATATCCAACTTTTAGTAGATAATACTTTTTATTATGATAATGTGAGTGGGCTTCCACTCAACCAAGATATTTTTGTGCCATAGCAAGGCAAAAGCTCGTGCAACACTTTGATATTTCATCCCTCAACTTTTGGTTGAAGGGATCCTCAATTAATTTATTTCTTTTTGCATTAAATTAAATTAAAGTTCCATTTGTACTTAAATCTTGATTATTTTAATGTCAAGATTCTCTCTCCTCCAAGATAATTCAAATGAGGCACACCTCTAATTTTCTTTTCTCTACTTGATGTCAAGAAACATGAGGGACCCTATAGATGTGATATTTTGCATATTGAACCCTAGGTTTTGGGTAAATTGCACATTACACCAAAACTATGTTTTAATGCACACAGATTGCTTTACAAACTTTATCTTGGTGCCCAAGCTTGTAGAAACCATACCACTACATAATATTCATTATTATGATGTCTCAACATCAGAGGATCATTTTTTCAAGTGCAATTTGCAAGTTAACCCCTCAACTTGGGTAATTTGCACTTTAGTCCAAAATTAACAAAACAATGTTTCAACATTATTCAAAAAGGACTGAAAATGAAGTATAAGTTCCTCAAGAGCCTTAATTACTTTTCAAAAGATAAGAGCAGGCATCTAATCAACTTTATTAAGCAAAACGCCTAGGGTTAAAACATAACCCAAGTTAGGGATGTTACAAATTATCCACTCCTTATAAGGATTTCGTCCTCGAAATCATTAACAAAACATTAAGAGAAAAGAGTAGGGTATTTCCTCCTCATTTCTTCCTATAGTTCCCATGTAGCTTCTTCTATGCCACGATGATTCCATATGACTTTTACAAGACTAATGTCTTTCCTTTTCAACTTCTTGATCCTTCTATCAAGAATCAACACATGTCCTTCAACATATGATATATCATTGTTTAATTCTACTTCCTTAGGCTGCAGAACTGATTTTGTGTCAGGATGACGTTTCCTTAGCATGGAAATGTGGAACAGTGGGTGCAACTTTTGTAGCTCAGGTGGTAACTCCAGCTTATAAGCTACCTTTCCAATCTGTTCAATGATTGGATAAGGCACCATAAATCTAGGAGCTAACTTTCCTTTTCTTCTAAACCTAAGAACTCCTTTCTTGGGTGAGACCTTGAGGTACACTCTATCTCCAACCTGGAATTATAAAGGTCTACGGCGCTTATCAACGTAAGATTTCTGTCTATTCTGTGCAGTCTTCAACTGTTGTTGTATTATTTTAATCTTCTCGGTGGTTTGCTGCATAAGATCAGGACCCAAAAGTTGATATTCACCAGTTTCATACCAACATAGGGGAGATCTACAACCTCTACCATACAAAGCTTCATAAGGTTCCATGTCGATATTGTGTTGATAGCTATTGTTGTAGGCAAATTCTATCAAGCTTAGATGTAGATCCCAACTTCCTGTAAACTGGAGGACACATGCCCTAAGTAAGTCCTCCAAGGTCTGTATAGTCCTTTCGGATTGTCCATCACTCTGAGGATGAAAGGCTATACTAAACCTTAACTGTGTGCCTAAAGCTTTATGAAGTCGCTCCCAAAAACGACTCGTAAACTGGGGACCTCTGTCAGAAACAATGGTAATTGGGACCCCATGTAGCTTCACTATCTCATCCACATATAACTGTGCCAGTCTCTCTGTAGAATAGGTTGTTTTGATAGGTAAGAAATGTGATGTCTTTGTCAACCTATCAACTATTACCCAGATGGAATCATGACCTTTGGCTGTTCTAGGTAAACCAACCACGAAGTCCATGGTTACATGATCCCACTTCCACTGCGGTATGGGCAAAGGTTGCAGTGTTCCTGCAGGCTTCTGGTGTTCAGCTTTAACTTGCTAATACACTGGACACCGCATAACGAACTCAACAACATCCTTCTTCAAACCAGGCCACCAATACATATCTTTTAAGTTATGATACATCTTGGTGCTTCTTGGATGCATAGCATACATTGAAGAATGAGCTTCTTCCAGGACTAACTTTCTTAAGTTATCAACATCAGGTACTATCATTCTACCATGATAACAGGCTACCTGATCATCTGAATCATGGAAACCATCTCGTTTCTCACTACCATACTCTGATCTAATCTGCTGAACTACAACATCAGCTTACTGTGCCTCCTTAATCTGCTATCTCAGAGTAGGTTTTATGTGCATCTCAACTAACAACTCTGATAACAATGATACATTTAATTGTAAATTGTTTTACCTTAAAGAGATAAGCATATACCTCCTAGAGCACACCAAAGAATTCAAATGTGCTCTATCTAAGGCTGGTGTTGCTGGTTTTCTAATTAATGCATCAGCAACCACATTGGCCTTCCCTGGATGATAATCAATTGTACAATCATAGTCCTTGATTAATTCCATCCAGCGGTGTTGCCTCATGTTTAGCTCATGCTGAGACAAGATGTATTTTAGGTTCTTATGGTCTGTGAAAATCTGAATGTCTCTCCATAGAGATAATGTCTCCAGATCTTCAAAGCACGGACTACAACAACTAGTTCTAGATCGTGTATCAGATAATTCTCCTCGTGTTTCTTAAGCTGTCGAGAAGCAAAAGAAATCACTTGTTTATCCTGCGTTAACACACATCCTAGTCCATTCTTAGAGGCATCACAAAAAACTATATACCCTTCCCTTGTTCAGGTAGCACTAGCATTGGTGCACTTGTCAACCTCTCCTTCAACAACAGGAATGATTGTTGACACTTGTCATTCCAGATAAAAGGAACATCCTTTCTGGTCAACTTAGTTAAGGGTAAGGCCATAGAATTGAAGTTCTTAATGAACCTCCTGTAATATCCTGCCAACCCTAAGAAATTGCGAATCTCCATTGGTGTTTTCGGTTGTTACCATTGCAGGACAAACTCTACCTTTTTAGGGTCAACACGAATACCTGAAGCAGATATTACTTGCCCAAGAAAAGAAACTTCTGGTAACCAAAACTCACACTTTCTAAACTTAGCATACAACTTATGCTCTCTTAGCAAAGTTAGAGCCTGACGAAGATGCTGCTCATGTTGCAGAGCATCTCTACTATAGATCAGGATGTCATCTATGAAGACGACTACACACTGATCAAGAAAAGGTCGAAAGATTCTATTCATGAGTTCCATAAATGCAGCTGGTGCATTAGTTAGTCCAAACTACATAACTGTGAACTCATAGTGACCATACCTTGTCCTAAAGATAGACTTAGGTATGTAACCCTCCTTAATACACATCTGATGATATCCCGACCTCAGATCTATCTTTGAGAAAATAGTTGCACCACGCAACTGATCAAATAGATCGTCAATCCTTGGAAAAGGATACTTATTCTTTATAGTTACTTTATTTAATTATCTGTAATCAATGCATAACCGCATCAATCCATCCTTCTTTTTAACAAAGAGGACCAAAGCACCCCAGGGTGAAGTGCTCGGTCAGATGAAACCCTTCTCAAGCAACTCTTGCAGCTGTTTCTTGAGTTCTGCCATCTCAGCAGGCGCCATCCTATACAGTGTTTGTGCTATTGGCTGTGTGCCCAGGATTAGATTAATCTCAAAATCAATCTCTCGGGGCAGAGGTACACCTGGAAGTTCTTTAGGAAATACATCTTCAAATTCCCTGACTATCGGAACTTCAACAGGATTAGAACTCTCCATGGTGGTATCTACCACATGGGCCAAGAATGAATAACATCCTTGCCTCATCAGCTTCTCAACTACCATAGCTGACACAAGACAGGTTGAAAGAATCTTTCTATCTCCTTGAAAGATCCATGTGTCACCTTCATCTGTGAACACAACTTGCTTGGACTCACAATCTAAGACAACCTTATACCTTTCTAAGGTATCCATCCCCAGGATTATATCGAACCCATGCATCTCAAGTGGTATAAGATCCACTTGTATGCGATGTTCAGAAAAGAAAAGAATGCAGGGAGAACACACCTCCCACAACACAACAGATCCCATCAAAGGAGTTTCTAGCAATAGACTATCTGCTCTATGACTGATAGTCATGTTGCAGTCAAGAATCACTCTTCGAGTGATAAAGGAATGCGTAGCACCTGGATCAATTAAAACAGATACGATGCAGGATGTAGAAATATCATAATAAAACAATTCCATCTGACCTGTCACAACTCGAGGGTTGATCACTACATCAGGTGGGTTCATCGCATAGAATCTCACCGTCGCCTGTGGTTGATTCGGTGCTCGATGACTGGGTGTCGATGATTCAGCTTGGGATGCTTGTCCACATCCTCTAGCGCCACCTAGAAACTATCGCCTTTGGGAACCTTGCTGACTCTGCCTTTGGGTTTGAGTCACACTTGCCTCTCTGGCTCTACAATCCTTCATCAGATGCCCCATCTTTCCACATATGAAACAACTTCTGATCCCTGGCTGTGGTTTAGATGGTCCTGTAACCGACACAAATGCTGAGCTGTGGGATCCTTCTGGTGGTAAACTTCATCCTCTACCCCTATTTGACATCCACTGCATTTGGGTATTGAATCTAGGTGGTGCCATTGGTGCAGAAAACCTCAGTTTCTAGAAACTTTTGAATGAGGATCCTTGGAACTGGGGGTACACCTTCTTGTTCTTGGTCTTTCGCTTCTCAGTCATAGACCTCTCTATCCTTCTAACAGATTCCAAAAAAATAGAAAATCTTTCCATGTTCTCCAGAGCAGACACAGGGGTGGTCAACTCAGCGTTTAATCCCTTTTCAAAATGTTGAATCCTCTCTTTATTTGTAGTTGCCATATGCGGACAGAACCACAAAAGCTCCATGAACTTAGCCTCATACTCACTAATGTTCATTGGTCCTTGTCTTAACCTCTCAAACTGAGAGATCTTCTCATCTAGGAATGTCTTAGGAAATTATCTATTGACAAATTCTCGTCGAAATACTTCCCATTCGATCTCCACACCTGGCCTTTTCCCTTCCTCTATGGTCCACCAATGACTAGCACTCCCTTTAAGAAGGTACACTGCGTGTCTAACCTTCTCAACTTCTGGGATGTTAAGGATTCTAAAGGCCTTCTCTAGTTCAGTTAGCCACATGTCAGCATATGCTGGGTCAGCTGTCCCAACATATTCCGTGGCTCCAACCCGGCGAAGTCATTCAAACGTCTTACTGGCTCCTTGTCTTTCATCATGGGTAGGTTCCCTAGGTGCAGGTATGGGCATTCTATCAGTCATATGTGTCATGACAACCATAAACTGCCCAAACATAGCTTGGAAGGCTGGGTTCCCCATGTCAGCTTGATTGAACTGGGGTGGTTCAGGCAATGGATCCTCCCTTCTTTGGTCTCTTGCACCTCCTCCGGGTGCAGCGACACTACTTTTAGCAAGATGTTCATCATGTGATCCAGACATCTTTAGTTTTCTCTTCTCCTCCTATATGAGCAGAAGACACTATCAGATAGACTGGAAAACACTAGAACAGACTTAACAACCTTAGTCATATGTCTCTGTAGACTCAGCGAACCTAATGCTCTGATACCACTAAAGTGTGACGAACCTCTCACAAAAACAAGATTAACTAATGCGGAAGCGAATTATTAGCAGCGAAATTACTGAAAATCACTAAAAATTAAATTGTTTTGCAATGAGATCCACAAACTGAAAACTCTTTCATAAAGGATCAAAGGAAGTTATTTACATTCTAATTCATCAGTACATCTCTATATCATCTCATCTCAAGAGTCACAAACATTAACTGCCCTGTTAAACTATACATAAGCAGTATATAAAAATCTCAAGTCATCAAGCTAAAAATCTCAGATATGTATCAAACCATCTACTAACTTCTAGGACCTGAGAGTACAGAGACGACACATAGGACTCTCTATATACATGACTTGACAGATAGTGTCTCCACCTGAGGATCATTGTTGTCCTTGCTGTTGTTGTTCACCCTCTGTAAGGTTTCTACCTTTTTCTCGACGTCTACCTAAAAATTTAATCCTACGGGGGTGAGACAATTGAAAAATTGCCCCAGCGAGAGATATAACCCTCTGCCAGAAACATTGTTATTGCAGATAATAGAATAACACTGAGCAATAGAATCATGTCATTTATTCAAAAAGGAATATGGAGAACATGTATAGCATATATCCAACTAGGACATAATAAACAATGTATCATCAACCATTGACTTCTCGTAATTCAACCCTAAGCAAATATGCTACATGGTTGATTACATTTTTCAAACATACTTATGCCCTGAGGAGATGAGGTATACCGCTCATACTCTAACTGTTATGACCCACTCTGTGATTAACTAATAAATACCTCAATTAGTGTGAAACATCTTGATTAGTGTTGAGTATCTTATTAAACAGCATGGTTAATCAAGATAAGCTAAGTCATGAATCAATAGTTGAGATTGAATCACATGAGGCAATTAATGATAATAGCAATGATGATCGTTAGGTTGATTAAGTTGAATTAAGTACTCACTAATGCGTTTAGTGCTTTGATCAGGTGAGACCTCCCAACTAGCATAAATTCTTGCTTTGTGGGTGTAGAGGACCTCGTGCTTGAAACGTTGCAAAAAAAGAATTGAACGAAACAGACCACCGAGGTAAAAGTTATGATGCTTTTAAGATTCTGGGTCTTGGCTGCAATTTTTCCAATAATTGATTTTTATTTCCTTAAGTGGGTCGGTTATTTCTTCTTCTCCCTTATCACTTCCCGATAGATCAGAATGCAGAACCGCTACAGTAGCGACGCACACCAGCGATCGATCGACCAGCCAAGGAGAGAAGGAAGGGCGATTTTTTTTTTGGGCGATTCAACTGGCGATTGACCTCCGTCCTCAACCTATTCTCCTTCCTACCTCCATCTTTCCACCTTTCCCCGCCCTAGCAGGTGCCCCATCTAGCGGCAGCAACAGCTGCGTGAAGAAACGACCATAGGATATCTTGGCAGCAGCAAAGGAGGTTCATGCGGCCGATTCTGGAGTTTGTGAAGGTCGTTTTTGCTGTGCCTCTCTCCTCCGCCACCTCCTCATCTTCTACCTTGCTTCATTTGTGCCTGCCCAAGCTAGGGTGGCGCCAGCTAGCTCCAGTGCCGGCCAGCAGCAGGTGCGAGACCAAGGACTGTTAGGCGCAGTAAGGCACCTTGAAATGGTGCCCTCAACTTCGACCTTGAGATTCGCACAAGAATCTGAAGCCTTAGCCCCTGATTCAGCTCCTAGCCGAGTTCCCCTTCCTCCTGGGCGGGTGACGTTACTGCTTGTTTGCAGCAGGTTCAGCCAGAAGCAATTAGGTCGCAGCTAGCACCCGAATTGATGCCAACGAATTTGTCCTGAGGTCCAAATCAGAGATCCGTAGCCAACTAGCCACGAGAAGTGATGAATCAGCTGAGCCCTTCCATCTGTACGTGAAACAGGTCCAAACCCAGGACTGTCTGGAGGTTGAAGACGACCCCCTGGATGAAATTCCAGTCAAATTCGGACATCGCAAACAACTGTGAGTAGCGTTTCATTCATCTATCACCATTTAACTCGATAAA
This sequence comes from Alisma plantago-aquatica, assembly GCA_963693085.1. Taxonomy (NCBI): domain Eukaryota; kingdom Viridiplantae; phylum Streptophyta; class Magnoliopsida; order Alismatales; family Alismataceae; genus Alisma; species Alisma plantago-aquatica. Next base: position 840,418,008 of record OY856411.1, on the reverse strand, counting down.
ACGGGTGATTTTAGTTCGATCCGGTTTGACGCAGTTTTCAGCGTATACTCGGGTGTCGGGCAGTGTCGGTACCGTTAAATTACCAAATCACGCGTTTTAATTATTAACGCTTGTACATCGATAATTAGCAATTGCTGTGTGTGAATTAGAATAGTATAACCACACGATCAATCGAAACTAAATTACTTGATTAAATGGTGAAATAGTAGCACACGACCAGAAACTGGACAGTTTGGGCATAAACTCAGGTTGTATGATTTTTAATAAATTAATTGAGCACGATTTCAAAGTTGATATGAATAAATAAAAATATGCAATAAAACCCTAATTGCATATATCTTTTGACGTTAATATGTGTAAATTGATATTTACATGAAATGGCACATTTCTCTGAATTATTACCAGAAATTCTCAAGTATTGTTATTAAATTGTGTTGTGATAGGTAATTAACTTTTAATCGAGTTAAGTGATGCACAAACCAGGATTAGGGTTAATGTGCACGTTTTTCGAGAATTTTAGAGAATTGACAAATGTTGAGTATGGTTCTCATATGTGAAGTAAATTTCTTTAATTTGTGCAATAAAATGTTCAATTGCGTAAATTCGCTATGTATGTGCCAAATTGAAATAAGTTGGGTTATTTATACATTTCTAATTTTCCTGAATGCATGGTATGAGAATTTCTCAGAAATTACAATGATTTGAAATATATTGCTCAGACAGTTTTAAAATGACAGTGTATTGTGATCTGATATGAAATCAATAAATGTGATATTCCTGTTTAAATGGTTATATGATAAATCAGTTAATAGACTTAGGTGCCCTAACACCGTAGAACCCCTAAGAGGTTTCTGCAACTTAGGGGTGAAACTCGTGTCTAACATCAACCGATTGAGTAATTCTGGTGGCACGAGGGTTGATAGACAGTGTCCAACACCAACCGATTGAGTAATTTCGGTGGCACTGGGGTAAATAATAAGTAAAATAGAGGGTTATCCAACACCAACCGGTTGAGTAATTCTGGTGGTAACCCTGTGTTGACTCCCTGCGCCTGTGTACTCAGGTCAGGAGGAGTCTGGAGCACACGTGGTTGTGCAGCACACGTGGTTGTGCATTGAGGCCGTGGAGCCTGGGGTCCTGTAGCAGAACATGGCTGGTGTCAGACTTAGCAGTTCCCGGGTGTGTCGCTAAGTCTTGTACAGTGGGACCGTAGCATGAACTTGCTGCGGATCTTTATATGCAGAGTACACTGCATATATTTAGGGCATAATAATAATATGAATGAGTAATCATGTAGGATCACAGTAAATTTATATAACTGTTTATTTACCTGAATTATCTGCTGATGCTTAGAAATGTGATTAATATCTGTATATCTGCTATGTATTTAGAACTGCCTTGCTTAGTTCTGCATTTATGTTTAATTTCAATTTATAAACCTGATGAGTTGTTTAGTGATAGCTAAGTGGAATACTATTCACTGAGCGAGTAGGCTCATACCTCTACTCAAAACATTTTCAGGTTATCATCAGCAGCAGGAAATCAGAAGGATCGATTTATCGTTACGCCTAGTCGATAGAAGGTTCGTAGTTAGTAGTTAGAGGTCTCTTAGTCCTTTCCCCTCGATCTTTGGGACATGGTGTGGGTGAGAGAGAATGTGTATAAAGATGTAAAATAACTTTCATGCTTTAATTTATGTTGATCAATGTAATATGCTGTAGACTCTGTTTATATTGCTAGTCAGTTTAATAAAAATGCTTCCGCAGTTTGTTTAGATTTAGTTTACAGCATAAATTAGATTATCTTTTTAATGTCTTTAAAATGTTTTAAAATCTCAAAGTGGGTTGGCTTGCGTGTTATCCCTCCGTCGCGCCCTAATCTCGTGATTAGTGGGTAATGCGAGATCGGGGTGTGACAGTTTTGGTATCAGAGCCTAGGTTGAGTACATAGTTACTCAAGGTCAGGGGACGATAAGAGACCAATAGGATTAAGGTTTAGGTGTCTTTCTTCTATCTGTAATTTTCTAACAGGAAGTGTTCTGTTATACTATTGCAGATAGCAGAAAGAGAATGTAGTCACGAGAATCAAGTAATGAGCTTAAGTTGAGTCGTTAAGAATCATTAGGGTCAAAAGATAAGGTTATAAGTAAGATGAATAATGAATGATGTGTTTTAGCTCTGGAAAGTCTGAGTGTTTAGATACCCTGGCCAGGTGTCTGAATACTTAGATTGACCAGTATCAAGCTACTCTGTCTGTTCTTCTCTGGATGCCCTGGCCATGTATGCAGAGAAAGAATAGGCTAGAGAGAAAACCCTAGAAATCTTAGGGTTAAGAGATAAGAAATTAATGTAGAAATAAGAGATTACATATAAGATGCGATTCAACTCTTGTCTATTATTGTTTATCTGATTTAAAGATCACTAGAAATGCTTTTATATGCATGAAATGAAATTTCCAGTTTGTAAAGTAAACATGATTCTTTTATATTGTTGTGACATGAAGTGAATTGTTTAATGTTTGTTTTCTTTGTATTAAAGTAGATCCGAAATCATGTATAAGTAAGTTGCCCTAAGTGGATATTCTTTCCACATGTTTAAGGTTAATAGGGGTTGATTAATCTCGAGTAGCTCTTGGCTTCAGGACTACAGGTTCGGCCTGGTCCGGCTGGCAGGATGCGTTACTGGGATCTAATGACTCCTATTAACAAGTAAAATAAGAAAAGAAGTCTAAATGTTCTTTAATCTTGAGAATTAGGGCTTGAGAAGCATAGACCCTAATCGGCCCAAAACAGGGTTTTGATGATACATAAATACAAATTTGACAAGTAAAGTGTTTTAGTAAATGATTTTTAGTATCTTATGTGTAACTCTAATTTGGCTAAGATTGGGATATGATTTGGATATATAAAATGTGAACAACATTGGAAGATATCAGAATTTTTGAAGAATGTTCTGACCTGTTCATCGGCTGAGTTTCAAACTCGACCGATCACATTTTCTGAATGATATAGCAGTGTGGTAATTGAATTTTATCTTTTTATTGGTATATCCAATTGATCTCAAATTTTAACTATGTTTGAAAATCACAAATTTTAGACACTCTATTAATTTGGCGTAATTTTTGGATGACTTTTGATCTCTACAGTAAGGTGTCGGTCGAGTTGCAACTCGACCGAATCTGCTGCAGACTGCTATATAGCAGCATACTCTTTGATTTTTAATTAATTATTGGTAACTTGAAATGACCTGAAATTTTTACTGGAGGTCTAAAACTTTATTAGGCACAACATATAAAATTTCCAGAATTTTTGGAGCTTCTGTTAGATGTTTAATAAACGAATTACAGAAACCATTATGAAAACTGAATTTTCAGCTAATGTAATTAAAGTTGAGTGTTGGGTTAATATGTTACTGACCCAAGCAACTCAATTTGATTTATATAATCGACCACACACACACAATAATGCTATGTTATTAATAAGAATCAAACCCTAGAATAATTAAAGTTGTAGTAGTTTAAGGGATATCATTAGTGATGTAACCTTGAATACTAGTATCTTTGTAAAACAAAATCTTGAGATTTGTTCTATGAAAAGTAAACTGGCTTTGATAGTAACCTAGGGTTTTGAGGTAGATAATCTAAACGGTACATGAACAACATGAAATGATTTAGAGGAATGAGTAAGACATAAACCTAAAATGTAACAATAAGTAAGTAACATAGAAAGCAGAGTATTATCCGATTATGATTTAAAGATAGTTGATGTAGTTCATGTTTTAAAGACATGGTGTCACTATCTTTATGATGTGACAATAGATTATCACCCTGGTAAAGAGAATGTGGTGGATGATGTTTCCAGTAGAAAGTCAAGTTCAACAGCCAATGCATTCTCTATGACAGGTTTCAATAGAGACCTGCTAGTAGAAATGTGGAAGTTGAACTTAAACTTAGGGGTAATAACACAGAGTGATTTGATTGTACAAATGTAAGTTAAGCTTACTTTTTGTGATCAAATCAAGAAACTATAAAAGGGTTATAGTGACTTAAGCCATACCATGCATAACCTGATAGGAGGAAAAGAGACTAGAGTTTAAGTTTTTAGATGATAAGATGTTGTTTTAGCATGACATGTTGTGTGTATCTCGAGATAGAGTAAAATTCTTTTAAGGGTAAAAGCCTGAAAGAAAAGATTCTTATGGAAGTGTATGTATTGATGTATGCTATGTTTTCAGGAAGACACTAAGATGTATATGAAATCCAAGAAGTTGAAATGGATGGTCAGATATGCAAAAGGATGTAGCTGAGTATGTGGTTAAAAGTAGTGTGTACCAGTAGGTTAAGGCTGAACCCTAGAAATCTGTAGCTACCTTGTAATCTTTTACTATGCCTGAATGGGAGTGGGAATTTATCACAATGGATTGTGTGGTAAGATTACCCAGGACACCTAGAGGTTGTGATTTGATATGAATGATTGTGGATAGACTAATTTAGTCTGCTCGCTTTCTTCATATTAAGTCGACCTGTGATGTCACGAGACTTGACTAAGATATACATGGATAAAATAAATAGGTTGCTTGGTAATCCAGTTTCAATCATATCATATTGAGTTTAAAAATTCACAACTGATAATGGTACGGTTTGAGTATGAACCCAGAAAATACAGATTTAGTAAATCATTAGATGCATGATTTCAAGATAATAAGATAGCATTAAAATATGTAAATAAACCTAATTGCATGCTTTCCTGTTATGTTAATGTGTGTGACTTAACATTTACATGAATTGGCGCATTTCTCTGAGGAATCATTAGAAATTCTCAAGTACTAATAAATATTTGTGTTATGATACGAAAATAACTCTTAATTGAGTTATGGGATGCATAAACCAGGAATTTGGTTAATATGCACGTACTTCGAGAAATTTCAGATAATTGATAAATATTACAGATGGTTTCTTATAAATGAAGTAAATTACACTTATTGGTGTAATAAGATGTTCAATTACATGAAATTCAATATGTATGTGACAAAATTGATTGAATTTGAAATATTTATGAATTTTTAAGCTGTCTGCATGCATGATATAAAGATTACTCAGTAATTGCAATGATTTCGAATATACTGCTCTGTCAGTTTTAGAATGATACCATATTGTGATTTGAATTGAAATCAAACAGATGAGATAATGGAAACCCTAAGAGTAGGGTGTTGCCATGTGATTAGTGAATGAGATAACCCTAAGAGTAGGGTGTTGGCATGTGATGAATGAATAAGGCAAATGAAACCCTAAGGATAAGGTGTACGAAGAATCAAGTATTTTGATATCAATTTTCATTATGAGATGTGATGATATTTAACAGTTAAATTGCATGATTTTATTTTAGTACCAAATTGACATGCATTCTGTTTATTTAAGAATTTTAGTTTGTTTGCATGAATAGTATAATAATTTCTTGGTAATTACCATAAAGTGAGATACTGCTATAACAGTTCTGGAAAGACAATGTTTTGTGGGTCGATCTGGAATCAGATCAGATGTGTCCTAGGTTGAAAGGCTAATGCAGATAGTTGATCAGAGAATCAAGAAACTCAAAATCGTGAGAAACCCTTAGACAAGGTTCTGTGGAAGAATCATAACATAGAGGAAGCCACGTGGAGCTTGACTCAGATATGCGTAACAAGTCTCCTTTTCTTTTCTAGGAATTTCGGGACGAAATTCTTATAAGGGAGGGAGATTGTTATGACCCACTCTGTGATTAACTAATAAATACCTCAATTAGTGTGAAACATCTTGATTAGTGTTGAGTATCTTATTAAACAGCATGGTTAATCAAGATAAGCTAAGTCATGAATCAATAGTTGAGATTGAATCACCTGAGGCAATTAATGATAATAGCAATGATGATCGGTAGGTTGATTAAGTTGAATTAAGTACTCACTAATGCGTTTAGTGCTTTGATCAGGTGAGACCTCCCAACTAGCATAAATTCTTGCTTTGTGGGTGTAGAGGACCTCGTGCTTGAAACGTTGCAAAAAAAGAATTGAACGAAACAGACCACCGAGGTAAAAGTTATGATGCTTTTAAGATTCTGGGTCTTGGCTGCAATTTTTCCAATAATTGATTTTTATTTCCTTAAGTGGGTCGGTTATTTCTTCTTCTCCCTTATCACTTCCCGATAGATCAGAATGCAGAACCGCTACAGTAGCGACGCACACCAGCGATCGATCGACCAGCCAAGGAGAGAAGGAAGGGCGATTTTTTTTTTGGGCAATTCAACTGGCGATTGACCTCCGTCCTCAACCTATTCTCCTTCCTACCTCCATCTTTCCACCTTTCCCCACCCTAGCAGGTGCCCCATCTAGCGGCAGCAACAGCTGCGTGAAGAAACGACCATAGGATATCTTGGCAGCAGCAAAGGAGGTTCATGCGGCCGATTCTGGAGTTTGTGAAGGTCGTTTTTGCTGTGCCTCTCTCCTCCGCCACCTCCTCATCTTCTACCTTGCTTCATTTGTGCCTGCCCAAGCTAGGGTGGCGCCAGCTAGCTCCAGTGCCGGCCAGCAGCAGGTGCGAGACCAAGGACTGTTAGGCGCAGTAAGGCACCTTGAAATGGTGCCCTCAACTTCGACCTTGAGATTCGCACAAGAATCTGAAGCCTTAGCCCCTGATTCAGCTCCTAGCCGAGTTCCCCTTCCTCCTGGGCGGGTGACGTTACTGCTTGTTTGTAGCAGGTTCAGCCAGAAGCAATTAGGTCGCAGCTAGCACCCGAATTGATGCCAACAAATTTGTCCTGAGGTCCAAATCAGAGATCCGTAGCCAACTAGCCACGAGAAGTGATGAATCAGCTGAGCCCTTCCATCTGTACGTGAAACAGGTCCAAACCCAGGACTGTTTGGAGGTTGAAGACGACCCCCTGGATGAAATTCCAGTCGAATCCGGACATCGCAAACAACTGTGAGTAGCATTTCATTCATCTATCACCATTTAACTCGATAAAACGGGTGATTTTAGTTCGATCCGGTTTGACGCAGTTTTCAGCGTATACTCGGGTGTCGGGCAGTGTCGGTACCGTTAAATTACCAAATCACGCGTTTTAATTATTAACGATTGTACATCGATAATTAGCAATTGCTGTGTGTGAATTAGAATAGTATAACCACACGATCAATCGAAACTAAATTACTTGATTAAATGGTGAAATAGTAGCACACGACCAGAAACTGGACAGTTTGGGCATAAACTCAGGTTGTATGATTTTTAATAAATTAATTGAGCACGATTTCAAAGTTGATATGAATAAATAAAAATATGCAATAAAACCCTAATTGCATATATCTTTTGACGTTAATATGTGTAAATTGATATTTACATGAAATGGCACATTTCTCTGAATTATTACCAGAAATTCTCAAGTATTGTTATTAAATTGTGTTGTGATAGGTAATTAACTTTTAATCGAGTTAAGTGATGCACAAACCAGGATTAGGGTTAATGTGCACGTTTTTCGAGAATTTTAGAGAATTGACAAATGTTGAGTATGGTTCTCATATGTGAAGTAAATTTCTTTAATTTGTGCAATAAAATGTTCAATTGCGTAAATTCGCTATGTATGTGCCAAATTGAAATAAGTTGGGTTATTTATACATTTCTAGTTTTCCTGAATGTATGGTATGAGAATTTCTCAGAAATTACAATGATTTGAAATATATTGCTCAGACAGTTTTAAAATGACAGTGTATTGTGATCTGATATGAAATCAGTAAATGTGATATTCCTGTTTAAATGGTTATATGATAAATCAGTTAATAGACTTAGGTGCCCTAACACCGTAGAACCCCTAAGAGGTATCTGCAACTTAGGGGTGAAACTCGTGTCCAACATCAACCGGTTGAGTAATTCTGGTGGCACGAGGGTTGATAGACAGTGTCCAACACCAACCGATTGAGTAATTTCGGTGGCACTGGGGTAAATAATAAGTAAAATAGAGGGTTATCCAACACCAACCGGTTGAGTAATTCTGGTGGTAACCCTGTGTTGACTCCCTGCGCCTGTGTACTCAGGTCAGGAGGAGTCTGGAGCACACGTGGTTGTGCAGCACACGTGGTTGTGCATTGAGGCCGTGGAGCCTGGGGTCCTGTAGCAGAACAGGGCTGGTGTCAGACTTAGCATTTCCCGGGTGTGTCGCTAAGTCTTGTACGGTGGGACCGTAGCATGAACTTGCTGCGGATCTTTATATGCAGAGTACACTGCATATATTTAGGGCATAATAATAATATGAATGAGTAATCATGTAGGATCACAGTAAATTTATATAACTGTTTATTTACCTGAATTATCTGCTGATGCTTAGAAATGTGATTAATATCTGTATATCTGCTATGTATTTAGAACTGCCTTGCTTAGTTCTGCATTTATGTTTAATTTCAATTTATAAACCTGATGAGTTGTTTAGTGATAGCTAAGTGGAATACTATTCACTGAGCGAGTAGGCTCATACCTCTACTCAAAACATTTTCAGGTTATCATCAGCAGCAGGAAATCAGAAGGATCGATTTATCGTTACGCCTAGTCGATAGAAGGTTCGTAGTTAGTAGTTAGAGGTCTCTTAGTCCTTTCCCCTCGATCTTTGGGACATGGTGTGGGTGAGAGAGAATGTGTATAAAGATGTAAAATAACTTTCATGCTTTAATTTATGTTGATCAATGTAATATGCTGTAGACTCTGTTTATATTGCTAGTCAGTTTAATAAAAATGCTTCCGCAGTTTGTTTAGATTTAGTTTACAGCATAAATTAGATTATCTTTTTAATGTCTTTAAAATGTTTTAAAATCTCAAAGTGGGTTGGCTTGCGTGTTATCCCTCCGTCGCGCCCTAATCTCGTGATTAGTGGGTAATGCAAGATCGGGGTGTGACACTAACCGACCATTGCGAAATCGAAATCGGTACCATACACATGTCAATAGAAGAGCTGGATTTCTATGACCTCATCCTCCTCAGTCAGTTTGAGGAACAACTTGCAGGACATCTCGTGTCTCCACCAAATAGCTTTCTAGGGTATACTGGCAACTTCTCTATTAGAGTTATAGTGACATGCTATACTCTCTTCACAATTGAGAGATTTCATGTTTATCTCACATCGATTCGACATTAACATCATCATCGGGAGATTAGTGATACATCATCCCGACATATACATATAATGAATGATTGAGAGATTTAATGTTTATCTCACATCAATTCCTCCATTAGGGTGTGAGGATATTGACACCCATAACCCCCACATACTCAAAAGTATGCCCTCCAAGAGTTCCCTTAGGAAAACCCATTTCACCATCACCAGACTACTGAAGATGATGGATCTATGGTCAGGGCTCTACATGATATCATTTCACTTGATTATTTAAGTACATTACATCATTCTTTTAGCATCAGGCATGTTTTCAAACATAAGCCATTATAACAACTGCTATAAAGAAAGAGTACTATTTTTATCAAGTTCATTTCATAGCTTTATTAACATTGGGATCTCAATCCCTTATCATCTCATCATCATGATCCAAGAATATGGGTGTTCAAAATCCTTAGATAATCAAAACACTTGTTACCACTTTAACAGATAACTTAATGCCATCAAGTCATCTGACAATATAAACATGATAATTGCAGTGCAGGTATTTCACATTGCTCTTACAGCCTAATAATCTCTTGGGTTACCTCTTACTAGGTAACATAGCATATCATTGCTCACAAGGTTCATAAAGTACTTTCAATAAATAAGGCTTCATAGATCTTACCTGTCTATGTTCACTATTTCATAATACCTGCATGATTAGTACATATGATAAAAGATACATCAATTTCATATCAGCACAATGCAAAACAATTACAACATCATTATTTACACCACTATGCCCTTGCTAGGGTTTGGATTTCCTTTTTCATTTCAATTATGGTTTATCATCCCCTTAGCTCAATTAGGATTAATGACTCATCATTTCATTATCCAACCTTAGAGCTTCATGCTATAAAGTATAACCCAGAATTAGGGTTTCACATTTTCATTCACCTTATTTGGAATTAGGGTTTATTATTCACATTGCATCACCCTAGATTAGGGTTTATATTCAACAACCCACGATTAGGGTTTACTATTCACCCCAGGTAGGAATGATCATCAAAGTACCCTAAATTAGGGTTTCTCATATCATTACCATGAATTAAGATCATACCATCATCATGTATTAGGATTTCCCTATCAATGCCCTCAATTAGGGTTATGATTCATTAACATTCATAATTAGGGTTTGTACTCATGATTAGGGTTTATAATCTCCCTATCAAGAATTATACCCTCATTAGACATTCATTCATAGAAAAAGTATTAAGACCTAACCATTACATGGTTATCATTCATATAGGAAGTCTTCTCTCTCTCATCTTCTATAAATGATGCTTACTTCAGCCTTGATTAAGCTAAGTCAACTCAACTTGAAATAAGAATTGACACCATGATTTATGTCATTATCACCATGATCATTAAATCTTAATTATTTAAAGGGTACTAATCACCCTATCTCATTAAGGGTACCATTATTATAGTCACCATTGATTTAGGTCATGTAATTATTCACTTAAACAATTGACCTTCAACCACTTTAAGAGTTCATACGATTTAGTTGATAACTTCCAAACGATCTTGGTCTCTTAGACCCCAAATGGTCTTGACCAAATCAGACCTCAAACGGTCTTGCTTATAAAACCTCCAAACGGTCTAAGACCGTTTAGACCTCCAAACAGTCTTGAACATACCCTTGAAACCGTTCGGTAAAGTAGGAGGTTGAAACTGTTTGCCAAAGTAATTCTTGAAACCGTTTGATAAAGTGACATTTGAAACCGTTTGGACCTTAACCGGTTTGGGATCGTTTGGTCCCAAATGGGCTTGAGACCATTTGACCGAAAATTCCTCAAAACCGAATGGACCAAATACGGTCTCCACCAATCATGTTGATTTAGGGTTTCCAATGTTGACCCCCTGATCGATTGAATTCATGTAACCACTCATCAATTGAACCTAACAACATACTTAAAGTGAGCTTAAGAAGTCATACTTCAACTGATTTAACCCTCAATTGATCACTAATTAAGGTTTTGAATCAACTGGATTAGGGTTTGGAATCATTGATCCTTCAATGTTAATCATTGTGAAACTAATTACTTTGAAACCATTGGACCACCATCCAAATTTGAACATGACCTGACCTCAAACGGTCTTGAGGTCGTTTTTATGACCTCCAAATGGTATTGAGACCGTTTTCCCATCTGAACATTCAAATCCATGACATCCAATTAGGGTTTGGATCACAGGATTGATCACTAAATCAGCATTTGATTACAAATCAACTTGGTATCTTTAGATCTTCAAACACCTAACCATACTCAACCCTAGACCTCCAAATGGTCTTGGGTGACCCTCAAATGTTCTTGAGACCATTTGAGTGATCCCCAAATGGTTTTGAAACCATTTGGGTCAATCAACCCAAAGAACTAACTCAATCAAATTAGAAATCAACACTTAACCCGATTAGGGTTTGGTGATTGATTGTCCTTAAACTCATGAACCAATTGGAACTAATCAATTATAATTAGTGGGTCATTAACCAACATCATTATCAAAAAATATCCAAATGGTCGACCCTGGTCAACACCTCCAAATGGTTTGAAACTATTTTCTCTCATTCGGTTTGGTGAAACCATTTCCCCTCAAACGGTTTGAAACCGTTTGCTCCCAAACGGTTTAGGAAACCGTTTGAGCAACTTATGGAAACCGTTTGGCCTAATAATTTATTGGGAAATATATCCATTATTATGTCATCATCATCTTCCTTCGTTCATCCAAGAACTATTGCCGTTTTTCATGGAAATTGCAACAATGCATGAAAAAAGTTCCAAATAAAAGGAAATAATCAACAAAACATAGAGAATTTGATGCAATATCAATGTTTATGGGTTAAAGTTATATAACCCGCCTTTGAATCTGATTTATAAGCTCCAAGCTCCATGTATATAATGGTGGATGAAGTTCTAGCAACTGTCCAAGGTCCGTTCTTGAGCTTTTGGATGAACAAGTTGGCTAGGATTGGAAATCGAGTGAAGAAGACAAAGAATCAAGCATTGATTTAGGGTTTTCACCATGAATCCAAGGTGGAAGATGATCAAAAGCTTACCAACAGGTTAGATTCATCCTTCTACTGCTCCTGAGCTCTCCTGTGGTCGGCCAAAGCAAATGATAAAAGAAAAAATCCAAGAAAGTCCCTTATGTGTATTAGGGATTTTAAGGAAAGAGAAAAAGAAATTATTTTCTTTAAATTCCGAAATAATTTGCACCAATTCCCCCTCAATTCCTTGGACACGAAGCCACCTTAATTTTCTTGCAAAACCTCTCCATTATCCAAGAATTAATGGAAAAGGAATTAAGCACCTTAATGAGTTTTATATTAATATCCAACTTTTAGTGGATAATACTTTTTATTATGATAATGTGAGTGGGCTTCCACTCAACCAAGATCTTTTTGTGCCATAGCAAGATACAAGCTCGTCCAACACTTTGCTATTTCATCCCTCAACTTTTGGTTGAAGGTCTCCTTAATTAATGTATTTCTTTTTGCATTAAATTAAATTAAAGTTCCATTTATACTTAAATCTTGATTATTTTAATGTCAAGATTCTCTCTCCTCCAAGATAATTCAAATGAGGCGCCCCTCTCATTTTCTTTGCTCTACTTTATGTCAAGAAACATGAGGGAACCTCTAGAAGTGATATTTTTCATAATGAACCCTAGGTTTTGGGTAAATTGCACATTACACCAAAACTAGGTTTTAATGCACAAGGATTGCTTTACAAACTTTATCTTGGTGCCCAAGCTTGTAGAAACCATACCACTACATCATATTCATTCTTATGATGTCTCAACGTTAGAGGAACATTTTATCAAGTGCAATTTGCAAGTTAACCCCTCAACTTGGGTAATTTGCACTTTAGTCCAAACTTAACAAAATAATGTTTCAACATTATTCAAAAAGGACTGAAAATGAAGTATAAGTTCCTCAAGAGCCTTAATTACTTTTCAAAAGATAAGAGCAAGCATCTAATCAAATTTATTTAGAAAAACACCTAGGGTTAAAACATAACCCAGGTCAGGGATGTTACATCATGAGTCAGCTTTTGTCGATCGCCCACAACCTCACTATCTAGGTAGGTCATCATGCCAATTGCATCACATGAAACTCTTGGATAGATGATATGCGCAACACCTTGCCATGATCACCTGCATGCTCTGGGCTTGGTCTCTCCAAGTCAGTAGTTAAGACCCAATAGCCAATATGATAGATACACACCATGCTTTGTGCAAATCTACATATCTACCATCACACTTCTACGAGATAGACGACACACCATGCTTTGTGCAAATCTACGCTTAGTAGATCAAGCTTTTCATGTGTATTGCTAATAAAAGACATCTAAGACTTAATATTTTAGTTGAGGGAGTTTGTATAAATACTATTACATTATCCAATCACCACATATATAGTATGTATCATATACATGCTATATCCTACAACAAAAACATGCAATAAACAAAAGCGATGGCTATGGCCATTCCTAATGTAATCCCTTGGAGCCATAATGAATTATAGTCATCTAGGTCTACATCACATTTAGAAACTTGTTGTCGATGAAGGTCTGTACTTTTCAATATGGGTTGATCGGTTCAACCCTTGAACCGATGGGCTTGCCTCATGGTTGGTTGTTAGGTCATCTCACTGGTCGCTTGGTCCTTCTATCCAACCTTGGTTGGCTCCTCCAGTGGATCAGTTGGGTCCACCAGACAATAGGTTTGGCTTGTCCACCATGTCCTCCAAGGTCCTTCATCTTCGTCATAATAGGAAAGTAAACTATCCTACTATTACATGATTATAAGGAAACCTCAGGTTACATTCGAGGGTAGCAAAGGTAGAAGATAATTAACTTTACATTGGGAAGGTAAGATACAGGCTCGGTACACATACTGAGATAACCTGATAAACCATCCACATACAACCATTTACAGATAGGGGTTATTGGCCATAACCATGCTACACATCCACCATCAAAACCATCTTAGGATGACACATGTAAATTGCATATATATATATATATATATATATATATATATATATATATATATATATATATATATATATATATATATATATATATATATATATATATATATATATATATATATATATATATATATATATATATATATATAGTCAGGCTAGAATACACTCGAGTGTATCCGGAGAGGAATACACTCAAGTAGTTTTTCATGATGCAATATTTTTTTTTGAAAATCTAATCCGTTGATCTTCTTAAACATCTCGTGAACAACTCATATGCAAAATTTGAGCACATTTGGATATGTATAGCTCATGTTATGAAGACCGCAAAAATTATGTATTTCAAATTAGTTTCGCGCGTCGATTTTGTTGCCGTTGGATGAGTGACTTACACTCATCCAAATGGACTCAAAATTTGTATGTACCCTAGTTATAGTATGACGGTGAAGATCAATGGTTTACATTTCAAAAAAAAATAGTCTTGATATGCAAACATACTTGAGTGTATTCGTGCGATCCGTACACTCGAGTATATTCTAGCCTGACTCTCTCTCTCTCTCTCTATATATATATATATAATTTTTTAGTTTGGGATCATCTTAGTGTTTGGATTTGACAAGATATTGTTCACATCGCATGCAGTAATAGAATGATAAAACTAAAATCTGACCATATCGATTATCCTATAATATAGTAAATTGACGTTGGCTCTGATACCACTATAGGGAAATATGGTATAGAGCAGACAACAGAATTTAAAATTTTATTACCATATTCCCCATGAATAGTAGATCACTTCAATAACTATAATGCAGGAAGGATGGTTTACGGGATATACCTAGTTTTGGAGCAAGTCCAATGAAAATCCTCATCATTATAAATGTGCAACTCTGAATCCTAATTGTACTGAGACTCATTTGACTACTACACCTCCTGGTCTGCACCATAGACTGCAATCATGAACATCGTCTTCTTTAGTAGCTCCTCTTATCATAGACTTCTGGTTGACATTGTCCTCCAAGCAACAAACAACAGCTTCTCGTCTCTATGGTAGTCTACACGGACCACCTAGAACTCATGTCGTCCTGCTAGACTGGACAAGAAGGAGTTGTCCCTCTCTCTCAGTGTACTAGTCACTGACTTGCTCTCCCACAATGACAACTCTCAGTTGTTCTCTCATATGGCTATCCCTCCCTTGTCAGGTAGGATTTGTCTAGGCTCTCGTGGTTACCACAACCAAAGAGAACAACAATTGCCAGACTGATTCTTAGTTGTCTGTGTTGTAGTTGTACTTCGGGAATCCCCCAATACCCCTCTATATAAATGAGGGGTTAGGGTCAGGGTTCCCAGTCACCAACCAATGTAGGACTAAAAAAAGAATGGAAAGGACAAGTAGATCTAGCAACTTTTCTGGAAGTTTCACAACCTACGTGCGACGAAACGGTTGTCTCGCCAAGTAAGACAATCATTTCTCTAAGTGAAACGATCGTATGGGATGCGAGACAGTTGTTTCACGCTTTCCCAGTCAGATATGAATTGGTAAATCTTCCTAATTAATGTCATACATTAATTTACTTTCACCCCAAGTATGTGCAATTGAAACAAGTTTGGGAAAACCCCAAAACTTTCATTCGTCCCAACCAGGCCATCTCACACAAGCAAGTCACCCGTCTCACTCACCTAGATGCCCATCTGGTGAGTTTGAGTCGAGTCGATTGGTTCAACATCTTGAACCAATTGGTTCATAGGGCAGAACTAAGCCAATTCAGTTTCTAATCTGCCTAACAACCTAAACGGATGTCTCAACACTTGAGACGCCCGTCTGGCTACCCAAACGGTTGTCTCACCCAATGAGATGGTCATTTGGCAGTTTAGTCAGCCAATTCATTAATCTATTGTGTGAATTGAGTACATAAACACTTTAGTACTTAATTCAATTATCATTCAAGATCAAACTCCTCTTCTAGATGAGTTCCTATGTGTGTGACCCTATAAGTCCCATATCATGTTGGCAGTGAATGTCCAAAACAACTTATGACATCACAAGAAAAGTGTGGTGCCGAGTCGCACATCATTGCTACCCAAGTAAATGGAAAAGTTGGGGAACAAATTCTACCTACAATTTATGTATGGTGTTGCATGTTTGTATAGTTCCTTTGTCATTGATGTCCAAATTGAACTAGAGGCATGGAGAAGTCACCATCATTATTATTCAATCTTGTTTCTTGAACCAAGAGCAGACTATCTGAGATATATGTAAGCTCAATATCATATATTAACTCACATGCGTATGGCCATACTTTTCTCAGTCTCACTTATCAAGAGACCTAGGACATCACCCTCCAGTAGGAGGGACAAATCCCATGTCCTACACTCACAGTCAATCCCCATGTGTCAAAGCCACCCAATCATGACCATTATAACAACCCATGTTTTAGGACTGCGTTTGATGATGTCAAAGTGTACCCAACGACATGTGTTGTGTGTAATGATTTCAGGTCTAAGAACCACAACCACCACCATCACTATGAGAGCTGACTATGACTTCCATGATGATGGCTTCCATGTGTCAGTCTCATGGTGGGTCTGTCTGATACACTATTCTCTAAGATATATCTGTGTGCTTGGTTTGATATAGCCATATCATAACTAATGAGATTTAGCCATCAACCAACTCACACCCTGATCTTATGTGTTATTGTTGCATATCAACCTTCCACAATGACAATTAATCAGTAACATAATGAGAATATGTATGTTTACTCTTAACATTTGTATGATCTCATCCACAAGGATAGTAACTTGAATACATACGTCATTGAGTAATATAATTGTATAGACATTTATAATGTTACATCATTATCTCATAACTGAATTAAACATAATAAATTAGAAGCTTGATTTTTATTAATAATCAAATCATTTTTACATGATATACCATTACAATCATCACATGATTGGCTCTCTGGGCATGCACAACCAACAAACTCCCACATGCACTTAGAGCCAATCACCTACAAATCTTATTCCAAGTGATCGAACATGACCATCATGCTTCTGCTGTGAAAGTACCTTTGTCAAGGGATCAACAACATTGCTCTCAGTTGGAACTTTGCAAATCTTAACATCTCCTCACAGTACGATTTCTCATATGAGATGATACCACCTTTGTATATGCTTTGAGCACTAATGTGATCTGGGTTCCTTAGCTTGCGAAATAGCTCCATTGTTGTCACAATATAGATCAATTGTGTCGTTGATGCTTGGAACAACCCCAAGTTCTAAGATGAACTTCTTGATCCATACAACCTCCTTTTCTACACTTGATGCAACAATATACTCAACCTCTATAATAGAATCGATAGCTATTTCTTGCTTGGAACTCTTCCAGCTCACAACTTCATTATTGAGGCAAAACATAAATTGCGAATGCAATTTGTAATCATCTTGATCAGTTTGGAAGCTTGCATCGATGTAACCTCTTACAACCAACTCTTCCTCTCTGTCATAGACTAAGAATTGATCCTTAGTCCTTCTCAAGTACTTGAGGATGTTCTTCATGACAATCTAGTGAGCATCACTTGGATGTGATTAATATATGCTCGTCATGCTCAAGGCATACGAGACGTCTGGACGTGCGCACAACATGGCTTACATGATTGATACAATTCTTGAGGCATATGGAATCTCACTCATGCATTCCCTTACTTCACAAGAACTGGGACATTGAGCTCTAGAGATGGGGACACCATGGCGTGCATGCAGGTTTCCTCTCTTTGAGTTCTCCATGCTGAACCGCTTTAGCACTTTGTCAATGTATGTGCTCTGACTTAGTCCAAGAAGTCTTCTAGATCTATCTCTATAGATATTTATCCCCAAGAAGTAGGATGCTTCTCCCAAGTCTTTCTTAGAGAATGTATTTCCAAGCCATGCCTTTACTTTTTGTAAAGTAGGGATGTGATTCCCCACCAATAGTATGTCATCTACATACAATATGAGGAATGTCACTATGCTCCCACTAACCTTCTTGTACACACAAGGTTCATCTTCATTGTTAAGCAAAGCCAAACCCTTTGACTGTCTCATCAAAATGAAGATTCTAGCTCTGAGATGCTTGCTTCAATCCATAGATTGACCTTTGTAACCTTACAAATTTTATTGGCAAAATTTGGATCTATAAATTTCTCAGGTTGTGTCATATACACATCATCCACAAGATTCCCATTAAGGAATGCAATTTTAACATCCATTTGCTAAATCTCATAGTCATGATAAACTACAATAGCAAGAATGATCCTGATGGATTTAACCATGGCCACTGAAGAAAAAGGTTTTGTCATAGTCAACACCTTGAACTTGTCTGAAATCATTTGCAACCAATCTACCCTTATAGGTTTGGACCTTTCCATCCATGCCAGTCTTCTTCTTGAAGACCCACTTGCACCATATGGGTTTTACCCCTTCAGGTGGATCCACCAAATTCCATACTGGTTCGATGTTCTCCTATTGATCTCAAACCTCTTCGAGTTCTACTTGTCTCCCACTGATTCCTTTGGAAATAAATTCCTTTTCAAGGAATTCAATATCTCTGGAAACAAACACTTTGTTGTCAGATGGATCATACAAGTAGTATCCCACAGTTTCTTTGAGATAACCAACAAAGTAACATTTTTCAGACCTAGGGCCAAGCTTTTTAGGGAACATTTTCTTAACATAAGCTTTACAACCCCAAATCCTCATAAAAGACATTTTGGGACACTTCCCAGTCCATATCTCATATGGTGTCTTTTGAACCGACTTAGATGGCACTCGATTTAGTGTAAATACGGCTGTTTTAATTGCATACCCCCAGAAGGTAGTTGGAAGCTCAACTAAACTCATCATTGATCGCACCATAACTAGTAATGTGCGATTCCTTCTTTCTGATACACCATTATGTTGAGATGTTCCAGGCGGAGTCCACTGGGATACAATCCCATGAGCTCTAAGAAGGTCCTCAAACTCTTGGTTCAAATATTCTCCACCTCGATCAAAACAAAGTGCCTTAATACTTTTACCGATTTGGTTCTATACTTCATTCATAAACTCCTTGAACTTTTCAAGAGCTTTTGACTTATGTTTCATTAGATAAACATAGCCATACCTACTGAAGTCATCAGTAAAGGTAATGAACTACTGATACCCACCTCTAGCTATTGTTCTAAGAGGTCCACACACATTAGTAAGTATGAGTCCTAATAGATCATTATCCCGTTTCCAGTATCCATCTTGCCCAAGAAACAAGATTCACATGTCTCAAACGATTCAAAATCAAAAGAGTCTAGATAACCATCCTTATGGAGTCTAGATATGTGATTTTCATTTATGTGCTATTGACAACAATGCCAAAGGTATGTTTTGTTTGAGTTGTTGAGTTACATCATGAGTCAGCTTTTGTCGATCGCCCACAACCTGACTATCTCGGTAGGTCATCATGCCAATTGCATCACATGAAACTCTTGGATAGATGATATGCGCAACACCTTGCCATGATCACCTGCATGCTCTGGGCTTGGTCTCTCCAAGTCACTAGTTAAGACCCAATAGCCAATATGATAGATACACACCATGCTTTGTGCAAATCTACATATCTACCATCACACTTCTACGAGATAGACGACACACCATGCTTTGTGCAAATCTACGCTTAGTAGATCAAGCTATTCATGTGTATTGGTAATAAAAGACATCTAAGACTTAATATTTTAGTTGAGGGAGTTTGTATAAATACTATTACATTATCCAATCACCACATATATAGTATGTATCATATACATGCTATATCCTACAACAAAAACATGCAATAAACAAAAGCGATGGCTATGGCCATTCCTAATGTAATCCCTTGGAGCCATAATGAATTATAGTCATCTAGGTCTACATCACATTTAGAAACTTGTTGTCGATGAAGGTCTGTACTTTTCAATATGGGTTGATCGGTTCAACCCTTGAACCGATGGGCTTGCCTCATGGTTGGTTGTTAGGTCATCTCACTGGTCGCTTGGTCCTTCTATCCAACCTCGGTTGGCTCCTCCAGCGGATCAGTTGGGTCCACCAGACAATAGGTTTGGCTTGTCCACCATGTCCTCCAAGGTCCTTCATCTTCGTCATAATAGGAAAGTAAACTATCCTACTGTTACATGATTACAAGGAAACCTCAGGTTACATTCGAGGGTAGCAAAGGTAGAAGATAATTAACTTTACATTGGGAAGGTAAGATATAGGCTCGGTACACATACTGAGATAACCGGATAAACCATCCACATACAACCATGTACAGATAGGGGTTATTGGCCATAACCATGCTACACATCCACCATCAAAACCATCTTAGGACGACACATGTAAATTGCATATATATATATATATATATAGTCAGGCTAGAATACACTCGAGTGTATCCAGAGAGGAATACACTCAAGAAGTTTTTCATGATGCAATATTTTTTTTTAAATCTAATCCGTTGATCTTTTTAAACATCTCGTGAACAACTCATACGCAAAATTTGAGCACATTTGGATATGTATAGCTCATGTTATGAAGACCGCAAAATTATGTATTTCAAATTAGTTTCACGCGTCGATTTTGTTGCCGTTGGATGAGTGACTTACACTCATCCAAATGGACTCAAAATTTGTATGTACCCTAGTTATAGTATGACGGTGAAAATCAACGATTTACATTTAAAAAAAAATAGTCTTGATATGCAAACACACTTGAGTGTATTCGTGCGATCCGTACACTCGAGTGTATTCTAGCCTGACTCTCTCTCTCTATATATATATAATTTTTTAGTTTGGGATCATCGTAGTGTTTGGATTTGACAAGATATTGTTCACATCGCATGCAGTAATAGAATGATAAAACTAAAATCTGACCATATCGATTATCCTATAATATAGTAAATTGACGTTGGCTCTGATACCACTATAGGGAAATATGGTATAGAGAAGACAACGAAATTTAAAATTTTATTACCATATTCCCAATGAATAGTAGATCACTTCAATAACTATAATGTAGGAAGGATGGTTACGGGATATACCTAGTTTTGGAGCAAGTCCAATGAAAATCCTCATCATTGTAGATGTGCAACTCTGAATCCTAATTACACCGAGACTCATTTGACTACTACACCTCCTGGTCTGCACCATAGACTGCAATCATGAACATCGTCTTATTTAGTAGCTCCTCTTGTCATAGACTTCTGGTTGACATTGTCCTCCAAGCAACAAACAACAGCTTCCCGTCTCTATGGTAGTCTACACGGACCACCTAGAACTCATGTCGTCTTGCTAGACTGGACAAGAAGGAGTTGTCCCTCTCTCTCAGTGTACTAGTCACCGACTTGCTCTCCCACAATGACAACTCTCAGTTGTTCTCTCATATGGCTATCCCTCCCTTGTCAGGTAGGATTTGTCGAGGCTCTCGTGGTTACCACAACCAAAGAGGACAACAATTGCCAGACTGATTCTTAGTTGTCTGTGTTGTAGTTGTACTTCGGGAAGCCCCCAATACCCCTCTATATAAATGAGGGGTTAGGGTCAGGGTTCCCAGTCCCCAACCAATGTAGGACTAAAAAAAGAATGGAAAGGACAAGTAGATCTAGCAACTTTTCTGGAAGTTGCACAACCTGCGTGCGACGAAACGGTTGTCTCGCCAAGTAAGAAAATCATTTCTCTAAGTGAACCGATCGTATGGGATGCGAGACAGTTGTTTCACGCTTTCCCAGTCAGATATGAATGGGTAAATCTTCCTAATTAATGTCATACATTAATTTACTTTCACCCCAAGTATGTGCAATTGAAACAAGTTTGGGAAAACCCCAAAACTTTCATTCGTCCCAACCAGGCCATCTCACACAAGCAAGTCACCCGTCTCACTCACCTAGATGCCCATCTGGTGAGTTTGAGTCGAGTCGATTGGTTCAACAGCTTGAACCAATTGGTTTATAGGGCAGAACTAAGCCAATTCAATTTCTAATATGCCTAACAACCTAAACGGATGTCTCAACACTTGAGACGCCCGTTTGGCTACCCAAACGGTTGTCTCACCCAATGAGATGGTCATTTGGCAGTTTAGTCAGCCAATTCATTAATCTATTGTGTGAATTGAGTACATAAACACTTTAGTACTTAATTCAATTATCATTCAAGATCAAACTCCTCTTCTAAATGAGTTCCTATGTGTGTGACCCTATAAGTCCCATATCATGTTGGCAGTGAATGTCCAAAACAACTTATGACATCACAAGCAAAGTGTGGTGCCTAGTCACACATCATTGCTACCCAAGTAAATGGAAAAGTTGGGGAACAAATTCTACCTACAATTTATGTATGGTGTTGCATGTTTGTATAGTTCCTTTGTCATTGATGTCCAAATTGAACTAGAGGCATGGAGAAGTCACCATCATTATTATTCAATCTTGTTTCTTAAACCAAGAGCAGACTATCTGAGATATATGTAAGCTCAATATCATATATTAACTCACATGCGTATGGCCATACTTTTCTCAGTCTCACTTATCAAGAGACCTAGGACATCACCCTCCAGTAGGAGGGACAAATCCCATGTCTATCACTCACAGTCAATCCCCATGTGTCAAAGCCACCTAATCATGACCATTATAACAACCCATGTTTTAGAACTGCGTTTGATGATGTCAAAGTGTACCCAACGACATGTGTTGTGTGTAATGATTTCAGGTCTAAGAACCACAACCACCACCATCACTATGAGAGCTGACTATGACTTCCATGATGATGGCTTCCATGTGTCAGTCTCATGGTGGGTCTGTCTGATACACTATTCTTTAAGATATATCTCTGTGCTTGGTTTGATATAGCCATATCATAACTAATGAGATTTAGCCATCAACCAACTCACACTCTGATCTTATGTGTTATTGTTGCATATCAACCTTCCACAATGACAATTAATCAGTAACATAATGAGAATATGTATGTTTACTCTTAACATTTGTATGATCTCATCCACAAGGATAGTAACTTGAATACATACGTAATTGAGTAATATAATTGTATAGACATTTATAATGTTACATCATTATCTCATAACTAAATTAAACATAATAAATTAGAAGCTTGATTTTTATTAATAATCAAATCATTTTTACATGATATACCATTACAATCATCACATGATTGGCTCTCTGGGCATGCACAACCAACAAACTCCCACATGCACTTAGAGCCAATCACCTACAAATCTTATTCCAAGTGATCGAACATGACCATCATGCTTATGCTGTGAAAGTACCTTTTTCAAGGGATCAACAACATTGCTCTCAGTTGGAACTTTGAAATCTTAACATCTCCTCACTGTACGATTTCTCATATGAGATGATACCACCTTTGTATATGCTTTGAGCACTGATGCGATCTGGGTTCCTTAGCTTGCACAATAGCTCCATTGTTGTCACAATATAGATCAATTGTGTCGTTGATGCTTGGAACAACCCCAAGTTCTAAGATGAACTTCTTGATCCATACAACCTCCTTTTCTACACTTGATGCAACAATATACTCGACCTCTATAATAGAATCGATAGCTATTTCTTGCTTGGAACTCTTCCAGCTCACAACTTCATTATTGAGGCAAAACATAAATCGTGAATGCAATTTGTAATCATCTTGATCAGTTTGGAAGCTTGCATCGATGTAACCTCTTACAACCAACTCTTCCTCTCTGTCATAGACTAAGAACTGATCCATAGTCCTTCTCAAGTACTTGAGGATGTTCTTCATGACAATCTAGTGAGCATCAATTGGATGTGATTAATATATGCTCGTCATGCTCAAGGCATACGAGACGTCCGGACGTGCGCACAACATGGCTTAAATGATTGATCCAATTCTTGAGGCATATGGAATCTCACTCATGCATTCCCTTACTTCACAAGAACTGGGACATTGAGCTCTAGAGATGGGGACACCATGGCGTGCATGCATGTTTCCTCTCTTTGAGTTCTCCATGCTGAACCGCTTTAGCACTTTGTCAATGTATGTGCTCTGACTTAGTCCAAGAAGTCTTCTAGATCTATCTCTATAGATCTTTATCCCCAAGAAGTAGGATGCTTCTCCCAAGTCTTTCTTAGAGAATGTATTTCCAAGCCATGCCTTTACTTTTTGTAAAGTAGGGATGTGATTCCCCACCAATAGTATGTCATCTACATACAATATGAGGAATGCCACTATGCTCCCACTAACCTTCTTGTACACACAAGGTTCATCTTCATTGTTAAGCAAAGCCAAACCCTTTGACTGTCTCATCAAAATGAAGATTCCAGCTCTAAGATGCTTGCTTCAATCCATAGATTGACCTTTGTAACCTTACAGATTTTATTGGCAAAATTTGGATCTATAAATTTCTCAGGTTGTGTCATATACACATCATCCACAAGATTCCCATTAAGGAATGCAATTTTAACATCCATTTGCTAAATCTCATAGTCATGATAAACTACAATAGCAAGAATGATCCTGCTGGATTTAACCATGGCCACTGAAGAAAAAGGTTTTGTCATAGTCAACACCTTGAACTTGTCTGAAATCCTTTTTCAACCAATCTACCCTTATAGGTTTGGACCTTTCCAATCCATGCCAGTCTTCTTCTTGAAGACCCACTTGCACCATATGGGTTTTACCCCTTCAGGTGGATCCACCAAATTCCATACTGGTTCGATGTTCTCCTATTGATCTCAAACCTCTTCGAGTTCTACTTGTCTCCCACTGATTCCTTTGGAAATAAATTCCTTTTCAAGGAATTCAATATCTCTAGAAACAAACACTTTGTTGTCAGATGGATCATACAAGTAGTATCCCACAGTTTCTTTGAGATAACCAACAAAGTAACATTTTTCAGACCTAGGGCCAATATTTTTAGGGAACATTTTCTTAACATAAGCTTTACAACCCCAAATCCTCATAAAAGACATTTTGGGACACTTCCCAGTCCATATCTCATATGGTGTCTTTTGAACCGACTTAGATGGCACTCAATTTAGTGTAAATACGGCTGTTTTAATTGCATACCCCCAGAAGGTAGTTGGAAGCTCAACTAAACTCATCATTGATCGCACCATAACTAGTAATGTGCGATTCCTTCTTTCTGATACACCATTATGTTGAGATGTTCCAGGCAGAGTCCACTGGGATACAATCCCATGATCTCTAAGAAGGTCCTCAAACTCTTGGTTCAAATATTCTCCACCTCGATCAGAACAAAGTGCCTTAATACTTTTACCGATTTGGTTCTATACTTCATTCATAAACTCCTTGAACTTTTCAAGAGCTTTTGACTTATGTTTCATTAGATAAACATAGCCATACCTACTGAAGTCATCAGTAAAGGTAATGAACTACTGATACCCACCTCTAGCTATTGTTCTAAGAGGTCCACACACATTAGTAAGTATGAGTCCTAATAGATCATTATCCCGTTTCAAGTATCCATCTTGCCCAAGAAACAAGATTCACATGTCTCAAACGATTCAAAATCAAAAGAGTCTAGATAACCATCCTTATGGAGTCTAGATATGTGATTTTCATTTATGTGCTATTGACAACAATGCCAAAGGTATGTTTTGTTTGAGTTGTTGAGTTTTAGCCTTTTGGTATTAACATTATATACATCTATATTTAGATCTAACAAGTAAAGACCATAAAACATTGGGGCATTGCCATGAAAGATCCCATATTTTGAAATAGAACATCGACCACTTTTAATATGGAATTCAAATGCATCATTGTCCAAACAATATACATATATGATGTTTCTATTTATAGTAGGTACATAATAGTAGTTCTTTAACTCTATTACAAGCCCCATGGGCAGAGATATACTATAGGCTCCAACTGCGCTGGCCGCAACTCTTGTGCCGTTAGCAACTCATAGTTCCACCTCCCCTTTCCCTAAAGGCCTACTTCCCTTTAGATCATGGATATGAGAACATATGTGAGATCCTCATTCGGTATCTAATACCCATGATGATGAAGTAGATAGATTTATCTCAATAGCGTATATACCTGAAGTGGGGATCACCATCCCCATCTTCTGCTTCCTAAAAGCCTTCAAGTACAAAGGATGAGTTCCTCATATACTTTTCTTTCTCCTTATCTTGAGTACTAAAGAATTGGACTTAGGCTTGACTGTAGAACTCTTCTCGGTCTTACTTTACTCCTTGGACTCAGCCTCACTGATCACCATCACGGGCTTGTCCTTCTTCACTTTTGCTTTGACATGAATTAACATGGCAAGCAGTGCTAACACTTGTCTAGTTGAATTACTCACATGCAGGCATGCAACAAAATGACTATATGATTCTGGCATAGTCTTTAGAATCATATTAGTGGGAAACTCTTGGATCAAGGAGAATCCCAACTCTTCAAGATGATACACATGTCCAATTATATTGAGCACATGTTATTCTACTGAGGTTCCCTCGGTCGGCTTTGACTCAAGTACCACCTTTAAGATGACATTCCTTTCTTGCCTACCAAGACTAAGTGTTACCTTCCTAAGATGTATCACCATCTCAAGAACACTCATGTACTCACATTGCTCATGCAACTCATAGTTCATACAACTTAGCATAAGGCACTTTATCTCCAAGGCATCATTGGCATGCTTCCAGTAAGCATCCACTTGTGCCCTAGGTGCATCAGGAGGAGGTATTCCAGGCATTGATTTTCCAAGGATGTAGAGATTGCACTCTTCATTAATACCCTTCTCAAAGTTTAAAACAAGTCATATAAATTTCTCCCGTAAAGTTTGTCCTTCTTCAGGACCAATCGCAAATTGGATTTGTTCGTCATTGATTCTACAAGAGAAAATTTGCATTTCTCAAAAACCATTTTTGATTTTATTTGATTTGGCAAAATTTGATGATATTAAGTAGGTCTTTAATTAGTATCACTCCCACTAATTTATTTGAATTGATAGCCCTCAACATCAATTAAGATTATTGCAGTGTATAATATTCTAGTGGACCCCGATCCATATTTCATCAAGTCATGAGTCGGATTTTTCCGATCACCCACAACCTGACTATTTAGGTAGGCTATCATGCAATTGCATTACATGCAACTCTTAGATAGATCATATGTACAACACCTTGCCATGATCATCTGCTTGCCTCTGGGCTTGGGCTCTCTAAGTCACCAGTTAAGCCTGACCCAATAGCCAATACGATAGATACACACCATGCTTTGTGCAAATATACATATCTACCATCACACTTCCATGAGATAGATGACACACCATGCTTTGTGCAAATCTATGCTTAGTCGATCAAGCTTGTCATGTGTATTGCTAATGGAAGGCATCTAAGACTTAATATTTTAGTTGAGGGAGTTTGTATAAATACATATATATATTATACAATCACCACATGTATAGTATGTATCATATACATGCCATATCCCACAACAAAAACATGCAATGAATGAAAGCAATGATTATGTCCAGTCCTAATGTAATCCCTCAGAGCCACAAGGAATTACAGTCATCTAGGTTGACATCACATGCAGAAACCTATTGTTGATGAAGGTCTGTGCTTGCCAATTTGGGTTGATCGGTTCAACCCTTGAACCGATGGGATCACCTCATGGCTGTTTGTTAGGTCATCTCACCGGTCACTTGGTCCTTCTATCCACCATCGGCTGGCTCCTCTAGAAAATCAGTTGGGTCCACCAGGCAATCGGTCTGACTTGTCCACCATGTCCTCCAACGTCCTTCATCTTCGTCATAACAGGAAAGTAAACTATCCTACTTTTGCATGATTATAAGGAAACCTCCAGTTACATTCGAGGGGATCAAAGTTAGAAGAGAATTAACTTTACATTAGGAAGATAAGATAGAGGATCAGTACGTAGACCGATATAATTAGATAAACCATCCACATACAACCATGCACAGATAGGGGTTATTGGCCATAACCATGCTACACATACACCATCAAAACCATTTTAGGGTGATGCATGCAAATTGCATATATATATAATATTAGTTTTGGATTATCATAGTGTTTGGATTTGACAAGATATTATTTGCATCGCATGCAATAATATAA
Source organism: Alisma plantago-aquatica (assembly GCA_963693085.1). NCBI lineage: Eukaryota > Viridiplantae > Streptophyta > Magnoliopsida > Alismatales > Alismataceae > Alisma > Alisma plantago-aquatica. The sequence goes on along the minus strand of OY856411.1, from coordinate 840,389,721 downwards.
TGACAAAAGCAAAATTTGATCATATTGATTATCCATAATATAGTAAATTGATGTTGGCTCTGATACCACTGTAGGGAAATATGGTACAGAGTAGGCAACATAATTTAAAATTTTATTACCATATTCCCCATGAATAGTAGATCACATCAATAACTATAATGCAGGAAGGATGGTTTATGGGATATACATGGTCCTAGAGCAAGTTCATCGACAATCCTCATCATTGTAGATGTGCAACTCTGAATCCTAGTTGCACTGGGACTCATCTGATTGTTGCACCTCCTGGTCTGCACCACAGACTGTAGTCACAAACGTCGTCTTCTTCAACAACTCCTCTTATCACAAATTACTGGTTGACGTTGCCCTCCAAGTGGAAAACAACAACTTCCCGCCTCTATGGTAGTCCACACAGACTGCCTAGAACTCCTATCATCCTGCTGAACCAGATAGGAAGGAGTTGTCCCTCTCCATCAGTGTACTAGTAACTGACTTGCTCTCCGATAATGACAACTCTCAGTTGTTCTCTCTCATGGCTATCCCTCCCTTGTCGTGGCTCTCGTGGTTATCACAACCAGAGAGGACAAAAATTGTCAGAGGAACTGATTCTTAGTTGTCTGTATTGTAGTTGTACTTTGGGAAGCCCCCAGTACCCCTCTATATATAGGAGGGGTTAGGGTCAAGGTTCCCAGTCCCCAACCAATGTGAGACTAAAATGGGAGTGGAAAGGACAAGTAGACCTTGAATTTTCACAACTTTTCTGGACGTTTCACAACCTGCGTGTGACAAAACGGTCGTCTCGCCAAGTGAGACGATCATTTCGCACACTAGACGATTGTTTTGCTAAGTGAAACAGTTGTCTGGGATGTGATACAATCGTCTTGCTAACCGATATGGTCATTTTGCACTTTCTCAGTTAGATATGAATTGGCAAATCGTTTCCTAATTAATGTCATACATTAATTTACTTACACCCCAAGTATGTGCAATTGAAACAAGTTCAGGAAAACTCCAAATTTTTTTTTCATCCCAACTGGGCCATCTCACACAAGTGAGATGCCTGTCTCACTCACCCAGACAACCGTATGGTAAGTTCAAATCGAGCCGATCGGTCCAATAGCTTGAACTGGTCAGTTCATAGAGTAAAACTAAGTCAATTTAATTTCTAATCTGACTGACAACTCAAATGGCTGTAGCAACACTTGAAATGCCCGTTTGGATGCCCAAACGATCATCTCAGCCAATGAGATGGTCATTTGGCAGTTCTGTCAGCCAATCCATGAATTTATTATGTGAATTGAGTACCTAAACAGTTTAGTACTTAATTCAATAATCATTCAAGATCAAAATCCTCTTCTAGATGAGTTCCTATGTGTGTGGCCCTATAGGTCCCATATCACGTTGGCAGTGAATGTCCATAACAACTTATGACATCACAAGAAAAGAGTGGTGCCTAGTCGCACATCATTTTTACCCAAGTAAATGCAAAAGTTGGGGAACAACTTCAACCTACAATTTGTGTATGGTGTTGCAGTGTTTGTATAGTTCCTTTATCACTGATGTCCAGATTGAACTAGAGGCATGGAGCAGTCAACCTCATTATTATTCAATCTTATTTCTTGAACCAAGAGCATACTGTCTGAGATATATGTAAGATCAATATCACATATTGACTCACATGCGCATGGCCATACTTTTCTCAGTCTCGCTTATCAAGAGGCCTAGGATATCACACTCTAGTAGGAGGGACAAATCCCATGTCTATCACTCACATTCAATCCCCATGTGTCAAAGCCACCCAATCATCACCGTTATAGCAACCCATGTTTCAGGACTGCGTTTGATGATGTCAAAGTATACCCAACGACATGTGTTGAGTGCAATGATTTTAGGTCTAACAACCACAACCACCACCATAACTGTGAGAGCTGACTATGACTTCCATGATGATGGCTTCCATGTGTCAGTCTCACGGTGGGTCTGTCCGATACACTCTTCTCTAACATGTATCTATGTGCTTGGTTTGATATATCCATATCATGATTAATGAGATTTAGTCATAAACCAACTCACACTCTGATCTTATGTGTTATTGTTGTCTATCAACCTTCCACAATGACAACCGATCAGGGACATAATGAGAATATGTATATTTACTCTTAATATCTGTATGATCTCATCTACAAGGATAGTAACTTGAATACATATGTCATTGAGTAATATAATTCTCTAAACATTTTGTAATGTTACGTCATTATCTCATAACTGAATTAAACATAATAAATTGGAAGCTTGTCTTTTATTAATAATCAAATCATTTTTACATGATATACCATTACACTCATCACATGATTGGCTCTATGGGCATACTAACGAACAATCTACTCATTGCAACCATAATATAAGACCTTAGTTAAGCGCAAAACATATTATTAGGAAAATTAATGATTTCAGAGTTAGGTAATTATATGATAGAAAGAAGGGATAAAGTTTCAAACTTCATCAAATTACATCATCCATACACATAAAGGGGGCATTTTTAGGTCTAGATAGTCATATAGGGTCCACACTAAGGATGAAGGAATAAACCATGTAAATAGTGAAGTAATGTTGCTGATTTAGGGATACAAACATATATTAAAATATACAAGATCCACATTGAGCATTTTGTAGCGTAAACATCTTTAACAGACTGAAGGTAAGAAATTTAGGAAAATAGTAGATATATGAGTAAAATAAGGTCATAGGAACACTTTTAGTGGGTATATTTCATTTTTTTAATCAAAATGGTATATTGAAAGTCTCCATTTGGAGTTAGCATTGATTTATAATGATTTTTACAAGAAAAGACATTTTTGAATATGTATACACATAGAGTAGGGGGTGACTCTACCTTTTCCTAAAAAGAGGGTGAATGTGGATGCATGGGCCATTGTGGATCCATCACGATCCAACAACCTATGTGCCATAACTCCACAAAATGCGTGGACGTGTCTGAGTCACACGGAGGTGAGGTCCCCTTTGGCCTGCGGTTGACTCAATTGAGAGGAGTGTGAGGGGGGAGAGGAGCTTTTCCATGTGGAGGTAGGTGACTTGCTGGCTCTATGTCACCATAGGGATGGTATGAGAGACTTGTAGATGTTGGTGACGACTCCATCAATGGTTTTTAGTGGTCTACAATGATTGGCCCCTTGCTCACCACCTCATCAACATGTCCCCCCTGTGCAAAGCTCCGCACCCACAGCGGTCAGAGGTCATCGAGGCAGGGCCAACATGCAAGGGGGAGAGCGTCTAGACCCTGTGAGCCCACCATAAACAACCCATACATCCCTACAGACCCACAACGCATCTCGACAGGTCCTGTGGAGGTTGAGAGGCACTGAGGCACCTTATCAAAGAAGCTGACACCTAGGTGGTGTTGGTTATGTATGCCCAAAGAGCCAATCATGTGATGATTGTAATGGTTATCATGTAAAAATGATTTTATTATTAATGAAAGACAAGCTTCCATTTTTTTTCTATTTAATTCAGTTATGAGATCATGATGTAGCATTATAAATGTCTAGAGAATTATATTACTCAATGACATATGTATTCAACTTACTATCATTTTGGATGAGATCATACAGATGTTAAAAGTACATATATATATTCTCATTATGTCCCTGATTGGTTGTTATTGTGGAAGGTTGATAGACAACAATGATACAAAAAATCAGAGCGCAAGTTCATTGATGACTAAATCTCATTAGCCATGATATAGCGACGTCAAACCAAGCACACAGATACATGTTAGAGAATAATGTATCAGACAGACCTACTGTGATAGTGACACATGGAAACAATCATCATGGAAGTCATAGTTAGCTCTCACAGTGATGATGGTGGTTGTAGTTCTTAGACCTGAAATCAGTGCACTCAAAACATGTCATTGGGTACACTTTGACATCATCAAACACAGCCCTAAAACATGGGTTGTTAAAGTGGTTACAGACATTCACTGCCAATGTAATATGGGACCTATAGGGTCACACACATAGGTCTTGACCTCAAAGAGGAGTTCAAATCTTGAATGACATTTGAATTAAGTACTAAAGTGTTTAGGTATTTGATTCACACAACAAACAAATTGACATTGCCAAACACCCATCTCAAGTGTTGAGACAGTCATATGGAAGTGCCAAACGATCATCTCAAGAATTGAGACGGGCGTCTGGGTGTCATGCCCGTTTTGTGTTGAATTTGGCTAAGGAAAGAACTGACTCAACCAAACTGGCTTGACTTGGGTCAATAGACGACCGTCTGGGTGACCGGGATGGCCGTTTCACATGGGCGAGATGGTTCAGTTCGGTCAGGGAAGGTTCTGGACTTTTCCCTATTTGTTTCGCTTGAGTAATACTTATTGCACAAGGAAATCAATGTCTAACATTGATGGGAATTAATTTTCCAAATTCGTGTACAACTGGGAAACAACCAAACGGCCATCTGGGCTGTGTCAAACGATCATCGGCCTGTGCCAAATGACCGTATGGACTGTCACAGGTTGCGAGATTTCCCGAATTATTGCAAAAATTTGAGTTCTTCCAGTCATTTCCACTCCTGCATCGACTGGGAACCTGGACCCAAACCCCACCTATAAATAGAGGGGTATTGGGGGCTTGTCAGAGCACAACATAGACAATTAAGAAACAATTGCTTTGAAAAATATTATCCTCTCTGGTTGTGGTAACCATGAGAGCCCAGGCAAGTCCTACCCGACTAGGGGGATGGCCAAGGGAGAGAGCAACTAAGATCATTGTCGTGGGAGAGAAAGCTGGTGACTAGTACACCAACGGGAGAGATGAATCCTTCCGGATCGTACTAGCAGGATGACAAGAGTTCTAGGTGGTATGTATGGACTACCATAGAGGCGGGAAGCCACTGTTTGCCGCTCAGAGGACAACATCAACCATCAGTCTCTGACAAGAGGAGCTGATGAAGAAGATGACATTCATGGCTGCAGTCTGTGGCATCGACCAAGAGGAACAACAGTCAGACGAGTCCCAGGGCAACTAAGATTTAGAGTTGTGCATCTATGATTATGAGGATTGTTGCTAGGCTTGCTCCAGGACCATGTATATCCTCAAAATCATTCTTCCTGCATTATAGGTATTGATGCGATCTACTATTTATAGGAATATGGTAGATGAAATTTTAAAATATGTTGCATGCTTTGTAGCCATATTTCCCAAAAGGGGTATAAGAGAAAACGTCAATTTACTATATTATGGGATAATCGGTATGATTAAATTTTGGTTTTGTCATTCCATTATTGCATGCAATGTAAATAATATCTTATCAAATCTAATACGAAGATAATCCCAAACTTATATATATATATATATATATATATATATATATATATATATATATATATATATATAATTTACATGTGTCGCCTTAAAAGTGGTTTTGATGGTGGATGTGTAGCATTGTTATGGCAAATAACCCCTATACTCTATGCATGGTTGTATGGTTGGATGATCCTCTTATCTCAGTATGTGTATCGAGCCTCTATATTATATTCCCAATGTAAAAGTATTATTCTTTCCTACCCTTTCTCCCCTCGAATGTAACTCGAGGTTTCTCAATAATTATGTAACAGTAGGATAGTTTACCTTCTGTTGTGATGAAAATGAAGATGTCTCAAAGATGAGCCGAATGACCAAAGGACCTTGCAAGACATGATGGACAAGATGGACCGATCGCCTAGTGGACCCGACCGATCTGCTGGAGGTGCCAAACGATGGTGGACATAAGGACCAGATGATCAGTGGGACGACAAAAGAATTGGCTAGGAGGTGATCCGATCGGTTTAAGGGTTGAACCGATCAACACAAATTGGCAAGCAATGATCTTCATCAACAACATGTTTCATAATGTGATGTAGACCTAGATGACCATAATTCCTTATGGCTCCAAGGGATTACTTTAGGCTGGCCATAACCATCACTTTCATTTATTGCATGTTTTAGTGTAGGATATAACATGTATATGATACATACTATATATGTGGTGATTGGATAAAGTATGTATTTATAAAAACTCCCTCAATTCAAATATTAAGTCTTAGATGTTTTCTAAAAGCAACACACATGAAAATCTTGATCGACTAAGTGTGGGTTACGCTAAAGCGCGGTGCACCGTCTATCTCAAGGAAGTGTGATGATAGATATGTAGGTTTTTCTAAAACATGGTGCATGTTCTCTATCGTGTCAACCTTTAAGTCAGGATTAACTGGTGGTTCTTAGAGAGTTTAAGCATAGAAGCATGCAGATGATTATGACAAGGAGTTGTGCATATCATCTATCCAAGAGTTGCATATGCTGCAATTGACATGACTGTCTACCTTAATGATTGACCATGGATGTAGGTGCAGACTGAGTAATGGTTGGATTATTTTGGACTAGCCCACTAGAATATTGTCTATGACAATATTTCGAATTGATATTGAGGGATAACAATTCGAATAAAATAGTGGGAGCGATAATAATTAAAGACTTGATTAATACTGTCAAAATTTTCAAATCAAATCAAATCAAAAATTGTTTTTGACAAATACAAATTTTCTCTTGATGAACAAATCTGATTTGCGATTGGTCCTAAAGAAGGACAAACTTGACGGGAGAAATTTCCATGACTAGTTTTGGACTTTGAGAAGGGTTCTCAATGAAGAGTGCAAGCTCTACGTCCTTTACAAACCAATGCCTAAAGTACCTCCTCCTGATGCATCCAGGGGACAAGTGGATGCATACTAGAAGCATGCCAATGATGCCTTCGAGATAAAGTACCTTATGCTAAGTTGCATGAACTATGAGTTGCATGAGCAATGTGAGGACAAGAGTGTTCTTCAGATGGTGACACATCTTAAGAAGGTAACAATTTGTCTTGATAGGAAAAAAAATGATGTTATTTTAAAGGTGCTGCTTGAGTCAAAATCTGACAGAGGGAACCTCAGTAGAAGAACATGTGCTCAATATGATTAGACATGTGTATCATCTTGAAGAACTGGGATTCACTTTGAGCCAAGAGTTGGCCACTGATATGATTCTAAGGACTATGCCTAAATCATATAGCCATTTTATTTCATGTTACCATGTGAGTAATTTGACTGGATAGATGTCAGAATTGCTTGCCATGTTGATTCATGCTGAAGAAAAAGTAAAGAAGGACAAGATCATGATGGTGATCAGTGGGGCTAAGTCTAGGGATGAAAGCAAGCCCAAGAAGAGTTAAGTGGTCGAGCCCAAATCCAAGTCTTCAACACTCAAGATAAGGAGAAAGAAAAGTGCAAGAGAAACTCATTCTTTGTACTTGAAGGCTTTCAAGAAGCAGGAGATAGGGCTGGTGATCTCCACTTCAGGTATATATGTTATTAAGATAAATCTATCTACTTCATCATCATGGGTATTAGTACCAGATGTGGACCTCACATATGTTCTCATATGTAGTATCTGAAAGGAAGTAGGCCTTTAGGTAAGGGCGAGGTGGAACTGCGAGTTGCTAATGGTGCAAGAGTTGTGGCCAACGCAGTTGGAACCTATAGTATATCTCAAGCTATGAGGCTTGTAATAGAGTTAAATAACTACTATTATGGTAACTACTATAAATAAAAACATCATTTCTGTATCTTGTTTGGACAAGGATGCATTTGAATTCCATATTAAAAGTGGTCGATGTTCTATTTCAAAAGATGGGATCTTTTATGGCAGTGCCCCTATGTCTTATGGTCTTTACTTGTTAGATCTAAAGACAAATGTATATAATGTTAATACCAAAAGACTAAAACTCAACAACTCAAACAACAAATACCTTTGGCATTGTCGTCTAGAACACATAAATGAATATCACATATCTAGACCCCATAAAGATGGTTATCTAGACTCTTTTGATTTTGAATCAATAGAGACGTGAATCTTGTTTGTTGGGCAAGATGGCTAAGATCCCTTTCACTGGTAACAATGAGAGGGATAGTGATCTATTAGGAATCATACATACTAATGTGTGTGGACCTTTTAGAACAATTGCTAGATGTGGGTATCAATACTTCATAACCTTCACTGATGACTTTAGTAGGTATGTATATGTTTATTTAATGAAACATACGTCAGAAGCTCTTGAAAAATTCAAGGAGTTTGTGAATGAAGTACAAAACCAACTTGGTAAAAGTATTAAGACACTTTGCTCGAATCAAGGTGGGGTATACTTAAACCAAGAGTTTGAGGACCTTCTTAGAGCCCATAGGATTGTATCCCAATGGCCTCCACCTGAAACACCTTAGCATAATGGTGTATCCGAAAGAAGGAATCGCACATTACTGGATATGATGCGATTGATGATGAGTTTAGTCGAGCTTCCAACTACTTTCTGGGGGTATGCTCTAAAAACTGCCACATTTACACTAAATAAAGTACCATCTAAATTGGTTCAAAAGACACCATATGAATATGGAATGGGAATCGTCCCAAAAGGTCTTTTATGAGGTTTGGGGGTGTAAAGCGTATGTCAAGAAAATGTTTCCTAAAAAGCTTGGCCCTAGATCTGAAAAATGTTTTATTGTTTGGATATCTCAAGGAAATGATGGGATACTATTTGTATAATACATCTGACAACAAAGTGTTTGTTTCCAGCCATGCTATATTCCTTGAAATGGATTCTATTTCTGAAGGAGTCAGTGGGAGCCAAGTAGAACTTGAAGAGGTTCGAGACCAACAAGAAACCATTGAAACAATAGATGAACAAGAGGAACAAAGAGAATCACAAGATGTTGTGAAGTCTCAAATTCCTCAAGTAACACATGAACCTTGTAGATCTAATAGGACATGCTTTGAACCTAAAAGATTTGTCTATCTTGTAACTATGGAAGGCAGTGAATTGGTCATAGATGATGAGACAATTACCTATGAAGATTTTGTTGAGGGACCAGAGTCTGAGAAATGGTGTGAGGCCATTAGATTTAAGATGGAATCCATGTATACCAACGAAGTATGGACTTTTATGGATCCACCTAAAGGTGTAAAACCTATAGGGTGCAAGTGGGTCTTCAAGAAGAATACCAACATGGATGGTAAAGTACAAACCTATAAGGGCATATTGGTAGAAAAGGGTTTTAGACAAGTTCAAGGTGTTGACTATGATGAAACCTTGTCTCTAGTGCCCATGGTTAAGTCCATTAAGATGATGCTTGCTATTGCAACTTATCATGACTATAATATTTGGCAAATGGATGTTAAAACCACATTCCTTAATGAGAATCTTGTTGAGCATGTGTATATGACACAGCCTAAGGGGTTTATAGATCCAAATTTTGCAAATAAATAATGTAAGCTACAAAGATCAATCTATGGATTGAAGCAAGCATCTCAGAGCTAAAATCTTCATTTTGATGAGATAGTCAAAGGGTTTGGCTTTATTCAAAATGAAGACAAATCGTGTGTGTACAAGAAGGTTAGCGGGAGCATAGTGACATTCCTTATATTGTATGTAGATGACATACTATTGATGGGGAATGACATCCCTACTTTATAAAAGGTAAATACATGACATGGAAATACATTCTTTATGAAATACTTGGGAGAAGCATCCTACATCTTGGGGATAAAGATTTATAGAGATAGATCCAGAAGGCTTCTTGGATTAAGACATAGCACATACATTGACAAAGTGTTGAAGTAGTTCAACATGGAGAACTCAAATATAGGAAACCTCTCTGTGTGCCATGGTGTCCCCAAGCTCAATGTCCTAGTTCTTGTGAAGAAATGGAACACATGAGTGTTATTCAATATGCCTCAACAATTGGATCAATCATGTATGAAATGTTATGTACCTGTCCAGTTGTCTTGTATACTTTGAGCATGATGAGAAGATATCAGTCAGATCCAGGTGATGTTCACTAGATAGCCGTGAAGAACATCCTCAAGTAATTGAGAAGGACTAAGGATCAGTTCCTGATCTACGACAGAGAGGAAGAGTTGGTGGTAAAAGGTTACACCGATGCAAGCTTCCAGGTTGATCAAGATGATTACAAATTGCAATCGAGATTTGTGTTCTACAACAACAATGGAGCTGGGAGATGGAAGAATTCCAAGCAAAAAATAGTTGTCGATTCTACAACAAAGGCTGAGTATATTGTTGCATTGAGTGCAGCAAAGGAGGCTGTATAGATCAAGAAGTTCATCATAGAACTTGGAGTCGTTCCAAGCATCAATGAGGCAATAGAGCTATATTGTGACAATAATGGATCTGTTGCACAAGCTAAGGAACCCGGATCACATCAGTGCTCAAAGCATATACAAAGGTGGTTCCATCTCATACGAGAGATCATGCATCATGGAGATATAAAGATTTGCAAAGTACCAACTGATAGCAACGTTGTTGATCCCTTGACAAAAGCACTTTCACAGCATAAGCATGATGGTCATGTTAGGTCACTCAGAATAAGATTTGTGGGTGATTGGCTCTGACTACAAGTGGGAGTCTGTTGGTTATGTATGCCTAGAGAGACAATCATGTGATGATCGTAATGGATATCATGTAAAAATGATTTGATTATTAATGAAAGGCAAGCTTCCAATGTATTCTGTTTAATTCAGTTATGAGATAATCATGTAGCATTATAAATGTCTAGAGAATTATATTACTCAATGACATATGCATTCAAGTTACTATCCTTGTGGATGAGATCATACATATGTTAAGAGTACATATACATATTCTCAGAAAGTTCCTAATCGACTATTATTGTGGAAGGTTGATAGACAACAATGACACAAAAGATTAGAGTGTGAGTTGGTTGATGACTAAATCTCATTAGCCATGATATTACAATATCAAACCAAGCACATAGATACATGTTAGAGGACAGTGTATCAGATAGACCCACTGTGAGATTGACACATGGAAACCATCATCATGGAAGTCATAGTCAACTCTCACAGTGATGGTGGTGGTTGTGGTTCTTAGACCTAAAATCACTGCACAAAACACATGTCGTTGGGTACACTTTTACATCATCAAACACAGTCCTGAAATATGGGTTGTTATAACAATAATGATTGGGTGATTTTGACACATGGGGATTGACTATGAGTGATAGATATGAGATTTGTTCCTCATACCGGAGCATGATATTTTAGGCCTCTTGATTAGCAAGAATGAAAAATGCATGGCCATGCACATGTGAGTCAATATTTGATATTGAGTTTACATATATCTCATACAGTCTTCTCTTGGTTTAAGAAATAAGATTGAATAATAATGAGGATGACTGATCCATGCCTCTAGTTCAATGTGGACATCAATGACAAAGGAACTATACAAACATAGAAACTGTAACATCCTCAATTTCATATCTAATGTAAGCCTTTAATGTGGGGTTTTCTAGTAAGTGTATGCTAAGGGACCTAATGAACCTAACATGGCTAGGTATGGTAAAGATCGATGATATTTTGGACACACAACTTGATGATAAATACAATCATGATCACCTAAGTTGAGGATAGTTTGATGACCATATATATATAATAGATGTGAACTAAGCTCGTACATGTATGAAATTAGGGATAACATTGTGTTCTTTATGATAGGTATTGCACATGGTACAATTTTGGTGATCTTTAGAGTTAATTTAGTGATTCAACGAAATGATCAATGTCATAGGACAAGTGAAATTGCACACATGATACAAGAGAAGTATAAGTAGTGAGCTAGCCTATGTAGATTATTCTATAAGAAGATAATACGTATATGAGGTGTTGGTTAAAGTTTCCGAAGAATTGAGATTAAGAAGTAGTTTATGGAAATTGTATAGGAATAAGAAGGAATATATCATTTGATGTCTTAATTGAGTAACGAATTATAGAATTTGAGTTTGGACTAGGTTTATGCCCAAATCTGATGCCCAGTTGAGCAATGTGCCGGTTCAATAGGTGCTTGTGAAAAAAAGGGGAAAGGAGACCTGGGAGTCCTGTTTTGGAAAGAACATGACTAAAACAGAGTCCCATGGAAAGAAGATATATTCGTGAGATCTAGAAGGGGAAGGGTTATAAAAGTAGTAGTTTGTTGAGGGATCAGGGTGGCGGCTTTAGTTCTAGGGTTTTATACCGCAATCAAGATAGAAAGGAGGAGAATGAAAGAGAAGAAGAGGGGCGGCGCTGTAAAGGATGTGGACTGCGGGACCTACGATCTCAAACTATCCTCAGATGCAGATGGTCTACTATGGTCAAGGAGCGATGGACAAAGTCAAGTATGGTCTCCTTAAGCTTAATGGTGACCTAGGGGTCAAGCACGAACCGCCCAATAGTGGTTTATGAAGTGCCAGTGGCTTCACTCTGTCAATAGATAGCAGCCGTTACACAAGTTAGCAAAGGAGATGGGGTAGAAATTGAGATCCCCATGCCCATGTTGTGGTACTCTGGAGGCGAGGTGCACCGTTGGGCGATTTCTTCATCGATAAAGCCAGAAGAGAGGGGAGATGATAAGGAGGCGGGGAAGAGAGTGCATCGGTGGCGACAATCTATTTTCACAGAGAAACAGAGTACATGTGTAACGACCCCGCCTCCCGGTAACCCCCAATTAAGGGAGACCGAAAGGTCGGTGCCGTTATCCAATTAACAGGATCAAAGGTTCGACAAATAATCAATAACAATTATGAAATTCTACTAACTAACTGAAATTTGGTATAAAATTAAAACTTTACTTACCTTTGAAAACCTTGGGAATCTATCTATCCAAGCTTGAATCCACTCTAACTAATCCTCCTTGTACTTTATGTTTTACTTTCACAATGTGTCTCTTTACTGTTTGTTCTTTCAATTGTTGTTCCTAAAACGCCGACAAACAAAACGTCAGTCAGTATATCGAAATATACTGGTATGTGGGAACAACCAAAATCTTGCAAATATGGCTAACAATTTAATAATCACAATAAAATTAATTAACAAGCCAATTTATACTTTTCAGTATAGCATTCTCCACCGCTTTTGCCCTAACCCTGGCATATCCACCTTAGGGTGCCCTTTGCCAATGACTTATGGCCACCTTCTCAATCCCGAGCTTGGTGCCTGGGGGTCACCACTCATGGTGCCCACTAGTCATGCAATATCATAGGCCACCTTCTTGGTGCCTGGGGTCACCACTCAAGGTGTCCATTGGTCTACCCACTTGGGCCTGACCTTTGGCATCATCCATCAGGGTGGCATGTAGGTGCGAGAATCTATACTTCTATTATTAATGTGATAATCATAGTGACTTTATAATTTGCAAGTACGAACATCCAACAGATAATTTGCATTCAATGCGATTAACCATCCGAAAAATCATCGGGAAACTAAGGCGGTTATTCATAATTAACCACATACCTGATCCAAAGCAACTTGATTGTCCAAGCAATAAGGATAAAGAATCAATCAACAAGCAATCAACAATATCCTGAAATTAATGCATGGCATCCAAGTGTTATAGTTTATCCAGAACATTCTAAAGCTAGACTTGGATTCCACCTTAGGTTTTCTAAACCACATTAGGGTTTTATTAGGGTTTTTGCCTCCATAACTCCTTTATCATATTAAATGCTCTCTTAGTTCATAAACCCTAATTTCAACACCATAAGCCCAATTAAAGTTGATTATTTCTCTTTTATACCAAAACTACCTTCTTTATCCTTTTAATCTATTTCAAGGTCATTAGACTCAATTATCACCTTTAATTTCTTTCATATTAACAACTCATAATTCATTATGGTCTAAGCCCCATATGAACTCTTTTTAGTATTAATTCTACCTTGATTTAAACGAAAACCCTAATTTCTATATTAAGGTTATCTTTCCACAATTAGTGACTTTAATGCTCAAAATAGCATATTCCCACCTTAATCATGAAATTAGTCAAATAAAGCCATTAAGAGTCGAATTCACCAACATTAGGGTTTCATGGCTTATTAAAGTATTATTCATGCACATTAAACTTGAATTTAAACTAATCACATGCAAATTCGTCCTTTTTCAATCTTAATGATCCTTTTTATCATTAACAGGCTAATATCAACTTTATATACTCATTTAACCCTTTCTAACTCATTAATCATCAAAGGTTAGGGTTTTTCATTGATTAAACTATTAAAGATAGTATCTCTATATACTTTTCGAATTTCATAAGGAATCAGGCTCCAATTATATTTTATTTAGATTCCTCTCAATTTTCTGAGCAATTTTCATATTTTGTATGATCTCATCGGAGCTACCAATTTTTAGTTATGAAATTTGCAAGAAATACCTTTGTGAACCAATTGGAAGCCGCCATGTCGCCTCCAGCATGCAACTCGGCCGCTTTAGAGTTTATAACTAAATTACCAAGGTAGCCCTAGCGCGGCTACCTGTTTCTTCATGTTTAGGAGGGGCGTTTTCATCAAAACCGCCCAGCTCGTCTTCCACCCCGCGATTAGCCCTAACGACGGCCGTCTACAGCCGTTCGTGGTCACCTCCTTCCACTTGCAGGCCCGGAGCCTCACCGGAGATCACTTCCCTGACTCCGCCGCTCCCCGTCATAGCCAACATGGTCTCCATCCACGTGTGAGACGGCTGGGGTCAGGGGCACTAGGCCAGCGAAACCTAGCTCTTTGCAGGTGAGCTGCAGGTGCCCTAGACGACGGTTCCTCTGGAACTGGTAACGTGGTTGCACGGATTTAAAGGGAGGGGTATCTATACTTCCTTCAAGCACCCTTTGTGGCACAAGGGACGAAGTTAATGCTCAAGGTTAGGGTTTGCATGATGAAGAACAAGAGGAAGATGAAGAAGAGAGTTGGAGACATGCAATCTCTCTGGAACTTGAACCAGAGGTGCTACTCTTTATATGGAGGTGAGGAAAGAAGCCTTAGGTCGGATATACATGAATCAAGAAGTCCCTTTCAAAGTAGGAAAACAATTCCTTAATGAGAAGTAAATTCTCTCTCTCCTCTCTATCCTTTGGATATTTCTTATTACTAGGTTATATAGGAATACGAAAATTCCTTCCCTTATTCTCTTTAGTCTTTTCTTTTAATCCATGGATCACGAAATTATATTCTCCTCAAATAGGAAATACTCCTTTTTAACAAAACCACATAATTCCACTAATTATGTATTCGCATTATCTTTTTATTTTTCTTGTATAAGTATTTTCTATTTCCTCTTTCTTCTTTGGGACTCCTTGGACCCCAAAACTCTATTATTTCGAAATTCCTCTTTAAGGAATGCTCATTATCTTTAAATGCATCAATATGCATTGTTTCACATTATCATGTTGAGTTCTTCTTAAAATATTTCTTTTTGAGGATTTCTCTTTATTTCTCTCTTATTTTCCTCATTAGTATTCCTTTTATCATTAGGAATCCTTGGGATACGAAATTCCACTAAGTATTACCCAATTATACCTCTTTTCACATATTTTCCACATTTCATCAATGTTTTCAATTTCTTTATTAACAAGGATATACATCATTGATATTTTCTTTTCTTATTGCCTTTTCTTGGCAACTTTGGACTCCTTGGAACCCAAGGAATCTAATAGGCACGAAATCCTCTTTGGATTTGCCTTCTAGAGGTTTCCACACCTTTCTTATATCAAATTCTCAGTTATTCATTGAATATCCTTGTTATTGGGCCCAATAGCCAATAAAGCCCACAAATCAAACAACAAAGCTATTGTAAAAGAAATCCATTTATTCAAAATAGATTATATCATTTATTCGTTCAAAAATCTTTAATATGAGAAATTATATTTCTCAGCAAATGAACCCAAAATTGGGGTTGTAACAACATGCGTGAAGCAGGAAGGGCGACTGGCACTGGCTGTAGGTGCTTGGAACCAGAAATCTCTGATTCTGACCAACTCGGATGCAAAGATGGTGTCTCCCTAGTTGATGGGGGATGACCGAAGCCAATGGAGGGATGGGCTTGAGTAGTGTGGCCTGAGCGGCGACCAGGGAGCTCTCCGAAGAAGCTGATCGGCGGCGCCCTATTTTGGGTGCGGAACAAGTGATTCACAGATCT
The DNA here is from genome assembly GCA_963693085.1 of Alisma plantago-aquatica. NCBI lineage: Eukaryota > Viridiplantae > Streptophyta > Magnoliopsida > Alismatales > Alismataceae > Alisma > Alisma plantago-aquatica. Next base: position 840,373,660 of record OY856411.1, on the reverse strand, counting down.
CCTTCCATGTGCATCTGTCATGAGGATACACTGAACAACCAGTCTTTGTTGGGCGTGCAGTGTGTTGTTGTCTCAGCTATGAACTGGTGGACAAGGATCGGGCAGAACCCCCTTGACGACGCCCCCATGGACGGCGCCCTATTTTTACGGTAAAACAGGGGCACTGTTTCCGGCTTGTGATCCCTGTTGCAACGCGTCCCTGCGAGAGAGGAAGGGGGAGAAGATTCTGGGCTTCTAAACCTGTTGGGCCGCTGGTCACGAGGCCCATCTCGCCTGAAGAAAATGAAAAGAACAAGGTAACTAGGAATATAATATTAATTTGATTAAGATGTTTTAGAAGTTCGTATAATTTGATCTAGTGGTCAGAATAGGGTATTTAAGGGCTCATTGGAAAGCTCAAGATATGAAGAACAACTTGAAGGAGCTTCCAGACTCTTAAATGGTCTTGATAAGGTAATTTAATTTAAGAAAATTTAGATAGGTGGATTAAGTGTGTATATGATGATGTTTTTGTTAAAATAATGTTATAGGTGTGGACCTCATCATTGAACTTCAAGCAAGTATTACACCACAATCTTAATAGATTGTGTAGGATGTGATTTAAAGGTGAAGATGCGAGTAGACGGATAGTTGAGATTTACAAGAAGTGTCTTTAAAAGGATTTAGACCTGACTAGAGAAATTCAAGATGAAGATTATCCTCTATGAGACAGGTAAGTGGTTCATGCCCATGAGTATTTATGTTTATCAAACCAAGCACATTTACATGCTTCTTAGATAAGATCTTCATGTCCTACATTCTAAGTTAAATAGGTAAGAAAGATTTTATGTGCTTATGATTGTAGAATTTCATATGCTCAATACCTTAAGTGGTGGTGTGTCATGGAATGATTCTAGATCATGAGTTAAGTTCATAAGAAGGATAAGAAAATATATTTATATCATATCCCTTAAATATAGATGTAATCACGTATTGAGATTTTAAGTAGGAACATGTCATCAAGGTTTCTTATATACGTAGCGATCTAAGAAATTAAGAACTGAAATAGATTCCTTAATAAGGTTGGTGTTTAAAAGTTAAGTATTATGTGAGAATATGGGTGTTGAACATGGTAGACCATGACCCAATTTCCAAGATAAATGTACTATATATTGAGATTAGAATATATTATAACATGAGTTTATGATGATAATACCAAATTATGAGACATTAAGTCATGATTAAGTTGCACATTGAGACTCTATATGATTTCTACTTTAAGATTTAAGATTCAAGTTCATATGAATGTATCGAGATCAAACTTATTGAGATTTTATAGAAATTGAGTTACCTTGTCAGAAATCACATTAGTTTAGATATTTGATACTCGAGAACTCTCATGTACTTCATATTCCTATGTTTAGTTCAGATCCTTTCCCTAAGTATTTAGACTAAGATCGTCATATATTTAGTGTCAAAAGTAGTTAAGTCATTTCTACTAGATTGAAGTATTAGATTAAGCTTTATCCAGATAATGAGGATATTAGATTTAGATTCAGACTTAGACTACTCATGGTGTGAGTAGACAAATGTTGAATAAAGATACATGATAAGGGTTTTAGACCAAATCTTAAATATGAAGTAATTAAGATTCATATTCACATTCAATTATAGATTCAGTTTATCACTTGAGAATAAAAGATTTAGATTTAGAATTCAGTACATGCTCAGTACTCAGTAATCAGTTTCAGATAAGTCAGTTATCAGTGTTCAGTTTTAATATAAGATAAGTTCAGATTCAGAATTCAGTAAAGCTATCAGTATTCAGCTTCAGTTCAGATTAAGGATTAAGTAAGTTTAGACTTAAGATAAATAAGTCGAAACCTTTACATAAGACATTATATGATAAGTCCTCATTCAGTAGTCCCAGGATGATTCACAGGCATTTGTTGCCAATTCAGAGGAGTGTTACTCCAATTCAGAGGTGTTGCGGCACCAATTCAGGGCGTAGTCACGCCAATTCAGAGACACCTCGGTGTCATTCAGGGCATGTAGTGCCATTTCAGGGTACCTTGGTACCAATTCAGGGCGTAGATACGCCAATTCAGGAGGACTTATTGTATAATGGTGGCCACAGTCAGATAAAAATCATAAGTAAAAGATACCTTAGTTTAGAGCATACCCATAATCTCATCCATGAGTATGATGAGAGGGAATCAGATAAGATAAGTATGACCCAAGCACTTTGGTGTAGGTCTTGAGATCCATGTACCAGGGTACATGTCTCTAGAATAAGATAAGGTAGAAAGATAAAGATTCAGATTGAGAAATAAGATATTTTTATTTCAGTTTACTCACAGTTTGATGTTAGTTCATGTTTACAATACCCAATTTCAGCTCTTTAGCAATGTATATTTCATAATACTCATGCCACTTACTCTAACGACTGTTATGTTTCCCAATGCATGGTTGGGGACGTGATGTCCGCATGTTTTGGAGCAGCTGAGGATTAAAGGAACAAGTAAACGTCTAGGAGATTTCCAAGCTTGCCTAGTGGGGTGCCATCTACTGAGACGATCCAGAATTTAGACATCTTTTATTATGCATAGTCTTCTTAGTAGAGTATATTAGATGACTTGTTTTTCTTTGTCAAAACTATGTATGAATCAATTTTCCAATTATGTAAAGTGTTTCATTTTCTTTTATCGCAATGATTATCATGTTTGTGACACTCCCAGATGAAGAAAGAAAAAATATAGCTTCCGCTCATGTGTTATGAAAATCGGGGTGTTACAATATGGTATCAGAGCAATTTGGTAAATGGCCACTAGGTAAACATGATTCTCATAGTCACCCTAGAGTGAAGAGGTAAGATTAGGGTTAAGGGATAGATTCCATAAGAAGAATACCATAGCCTAGAGTGATTATGGGTCTTAACCATAGAATAGATAGATATCTTAGAGGTAGAAGTCATCCTTGTTTGGATCTAAAGTAGCAACCTAAACCTAGCTAATGAGGTTTCTTCTCCATTCTCAGTGGTTATGGCCATCCAATTGAGAATTGAAAAGGAATTTCATAAGCGCTAGACTTTTATGCATCTCTCCTTTCTTACTAGCCCATGTGGTATGGGACACATGTTTTAGTGGATTAGTGAGGGATAGCATGTCAGGATCTCACATCTCTGGGTATGTGCTTGATCACCACATATCTAGAAGTGTAGGAGGTACCTGGAAGACCTAAGATTAGATGGTCAACTACACCAAATGTTTGAAATTCATGACAAGGTTGAGTCAGATGCCCTAAGTGTAGAGACCAGTTTAGCTTCATAGACCTTAAGTATGATTTGAGTAGTAGACCAAGGTAACAAATAATGCTCACATAATTATTTAGTGAAACACATTACATATCTCTTTTCATGCAAAAGTTTGAACATAAGTGTGCCTTACAATAAATGAAGAGGTAAGCAAAACCCTAAGGTGGGTAGTAGCCTAGAGAAATTTTGAGGACGAAATTTATTTCAAGGAGGGTAGAATTGTAACATCCTCAATTTCATAGCTAATGTAAGCCTTTAATGTGGGGTTTTCTAGTAAGTGTATGCTAAGGGACCTAATGAACCTAACATGGCTAGGTATGGTAAAGATCGATGATATTTTGGACACACAACTTGATGATAAATACAATCATGATCACCTAAGTTGAGGGTAGTTTGATGACCATATATATATAATAGATGTGAACTAAGCTCGCACATGTATGAAATTAGGAATAACATTGTGTTCTTTATGATAGGTATTGCACATGGTACAATTTTGGTGATCTTTAGAGTTAATTTAGTGACTCAACGAAATGATCAATGTCATAGGACAAGTGAAATTGCACACATGATACAAGAGAAGTAGTGAGCTAGCCTATGTAGATTATTCTACAAGAAGATAATACGTATATGAGGTGTTGGTTAAAGTTTCCGAAGAATTGAGATTAAGGAGTAGTCTATGGAAATTGTATAGGAATAAGAAGGAATATATCATTTGATGGCTTAATTGAGTAACGAATTATAGAATTTGAGTTTGGACTAGGTTTATGCCCAAATCGGCGGCCCAGTTGAGCAATGTGCCGGTTCAATAGGTGCTTGTGAAAAAAAAGGGGAAAGGAGACTCGGGAGTCCCGTTTTGGAAAGAACATGACTAAAACAGAGTCCCACGGAAAGAAGATATATTCGTGAGATCTAGAAGGGGAAGGGTTATAAAAGTAGTAGTTTGTTGAGGGATTAGGGTGGCGGCTTCAGTTCTAGGGTTTTATACCGCAATCAAGATAGGAAGGAGGAGAATGAAAGAGAAGAAGAGGGGCGGCGCTGTAAAGGATGCGGACTGGGGGACCTACGATCTCAAACTATCCTCAGATGCAGATGGTCTAATATGGTCAAGGAGCGATGGAAAAAGTCAAGTATGGTCTCCTTAAGCTTAATGGTGACCTAGGGGTCGAGCACGAGCCGCCCAATAGTGGTTTATGAAGTGCCAGTGGCTTCACTCTGTCAATAGATAGCAGTCATTACACAAGTTAGCAAAGGAGATGGGGTAGAAATTGAGATCCCCATGGCCATGTTGTGGTACTCTGGAGGCGAGGTGCACCGTTGGGCGATTTCTTCATCGATAAAGCTGGAAGAGAGGGGAGATGATAAGGAGGTGGGGAAGAGAGTGCATTGGCGGCGACAATCTATTTTCACGGAGAAACATAGTACATGCGTGAAGCAGGAAGGGCGACTGGCACTGGCTGTAGGTGCTTGGAACCAGAAATCTCTGATTCTGACCAACTCGGATGCAAAGATGGTGTATCCCTAGTTGATGGGGGACGACCGAAGCCAATGGAGGGATGGGCTTGAGCAGTGTGGCCTGAGCGGCGACCAGGGAGCTCTCTGAAGAAGCTGATCGGCGGCGCCCTATTTTGGGTGCGGAACAGGTGATTCACAAATCTCCTTCCATGTGCATCTGTCACGAGGAGACACTGAACAACCAGTCTTTGTTGGGCGTGCAGTGTGTTGTTGTCTCAGCTATGAACTTGTGGACAAGGATCGGGCAGAACCCCCTTGACGGCGCCCCCATGGACGGCGCCCTATTTTTACGGTAAAACAGGGGCACTGTTTCCGGCTTGTGATCCCTGTTGCAACGCGTCCCTGCGAGAGAGGAAGGGGGAGAAGATTCTGGGCTTCTAAACCTGTTGGGCCGCTGGTCACGAGGCCCATCTCGCCTGAAGAAAATGAAAAGAACAAGGTAACTAGGAATATAATATTAATTTGATTAAGATGTTTTAGAAGTTCGTATAATTTGATCTAGTGGTCAGAATAGGGTATTTAAGGGCTCATTGGAAAGCTCAAGATATGAAGAACAACTTGAAGGAGCTTCCAGACTCTTAAATGGTCTTGATAAGGTAATTTAATTTAAGAAAATTTAGATAGGTGGATTAAGTGTGTATATGATGATGTTTTTGTTAAAATAATGTTATAGGTGTGGACCTCATCATTGAACTTCAAGCAAGTATTACACCACAATCTTAATAGATTGTGTAGGATGTGATTTAAAGGTGAAGATGCGAGTAGACGGATAGTTGAGATTTATAAGAAGTGTCTTTAAAAGGATTTAGACCGGACTAGAGAAATTCAAGATGAAGATTTATCCTCTATGAGACATGTAAGTGGTTCATGCCCATGAGTATTTATGTTTATCAAACCAAAAACATTTACATGCTTCTTAGATAAGACCTTCATGTCCTACATTCTAAGTTAAATAGGTAAGAAAGATTTTATGTGCTTATGATTGTAGAATTTCATATGCTCAATACCTTAAGTGGTGGTGTGTCATGGAATGATTCTAGATCATGAGTTAAGTTCATAAGAAGGATAAGAAAATATATTTATATCATATCCCTTAAATATAGATGTAATCACGTATTGAGATTTTAAGTAGGAACATGTCATCAAGGTTTCTTATATACGTAGCGATCTAAGAAATTAAGAACTGAAATAGATTCCTTAATAAGGTTGGTGTTGAAAAGTTAAGTATTATGTGAGAATATGGGTGTTGAACATGGTAGACCATGAAACAATTTCCAAGATAAATGTACTATATATTGAGATTAGAATATATTATAACATGAGTTTATGATGATAATACCAAATTATGAGACATTAAGTCATGATTAAGTTGCACATTGAGACTCTGTATGATTTCTACTTTAAGATTTAAGATTCAAGTTCATATGAATGTATCGAGATCAAACTTATTGAGATTTTATAGAAATTGAGTTACCTTGTCAGAAATCACATTAGTTTAGATATTTGATACTCGAGAACTCTCATGTACTTCATATTCCTATGTTTAGTTCAGATCCTTTCCCTAAGTCTTTAGACTAAGATTGTCATATATTTAGTGTCAAAAGTAGTTAAGTCATTTCTACTAGATTGAAGTATTAGATTAAGCTTTATCCAGATAATGAGGATATTAGATTTAGATTCAGACTTAGACTACTCATGGTGTGAGTAGACAAATGTTGAATAAAGATACATGATAAGGGTTTTAGACCAAATCTTAATTATGAAGTAATTAAGATTCATATTCACATTCAGTTATAGATTCAGTTTATCACATGAGAATAAAAGATTCAGATTTAGAATTCAGTACATGCTCAATACTCAGTAATCGGTTTCAGATAAGTCAGTTATCAATGTTCAATTTTAATATAAGATAAGTTCAGATTCAGAATTCAGTAAAGCTATCAGTATTCAGCTTCAGTTCAGATTAAGGATTAAGTAAGTTTAGACTTAAGATAAATAAGTCGAAACCTTCACATAAGACATTATATGATAAGTCCTCATTGAGTAGTCCCGGGATGATTCACAGACATTTGTTGCCAATTCAGAGGAGTGTTACTCCAATTCAGAGGTGTTGCAGCACCAATTAAGGGTGTAGTCACGCCAATTCAGAGACACCTCGGTGTCATTCAGGGCATGTAGTGCCATTTCAGGGTACCTTGGTACCAATTCAGGGCGTAGATACGCCAATTCAGGAGGACTTATTGTATAATGGTGGCCACAGTCAGATAAAAATCATAAGTAAAAGATACCTTAGTTTAGAGCATACCCATAATCTCATCCATGAGTATGATGAGAGGGAATCAGATAAGATAAGTATGACCCAAGCACTTTGGTGTAGGTCTTGAGATCCATGTACCAGGGTACATGTCTCCAGAATAAGATAAGGTAGAAAGATAAAGATTCAGATTGAGAAATAAGATATTTTTATTTCAGTTTACTCACAGTTTGATGTTAGTTCATGTTTACAATACCCAATTTCAGCTCTTTAGCAATGTATATTTCATAATACTCATGCCACTTACTCTAACGACTGTTATGTTTCCCAATGCATGGCTGGGGATGTGATGTCTACAGGTTTTGGAGCAGCTGAGGATTAAAGGAACAAGTAAACGTCTAGGAGATTTCCAAGCTTGCCTAGTGGGGTGCCATCTACCGAGATGATCCAGAATTTAGACATCTTTTATTATGCATAGTCTTCTTAGTAGAGTATATTAGATGACTTGTTTTTCTTTGTCAAAACTATGTATGAATCAGTTTTCCAATTATGTAAAGTGTTTCATTTGCTTCTATCGCAATGATTATCATGTTTGTGACACTCCCAGATGAGGAAAGAAAAAAATATAGCTTCCGCTCATGTGTTATGAAAATCAGGGTGTTACAGCAACACCATACACAGATTGTAGGTTGAAGTTGTTCCCCAACTCTCCATTTACTTGGGTAGCATTGATGTGCGACTAGGCACCACTCATTGCTTGTGATGTCATAAGTGGTTATGGACATTCATTGCCAACATAATATGGGACCTATAGGATCACACACATAGGTCTTGACCTGGAAGAGGAGTTCAGATCTTGAATGACATTTGAATTAAGTACTAAAGTATTTAGATATTTGATCCACACAACAAATAGGCTAACAACACTTCCAAATGCCCATCTTAAGTGCTGAGACGGCCGTCTGGAAGTGCCATATGGTCATCTCAAGAGTTGAGATGGGCATCTGGGTGTCAGACCTATTTTATGTTGAATTTGGCTAAGGAATGAACTGACCCAACCAAACTGGCTCAACTCAGCTCACCAGACAACTGTCTGGGTGACTAAGACGACTGTCTCACATGGGCGAGATGGTCCAATTTGATCAGGGAAGGTTCTAGATTTTTCGCTATTCATTTCGCTTGAGAAATACTTGTTGCACAAGGAAATCAATGTCTAACATTCCTAAGAATAAATTTGCCAAATTTGTGTAGAACTAGGAAACAACCAAACGGTCATCTGGGCTATACCAAATGACTGTTTGGGTTTCCAGACGACCGTCTAGGCTTTTCTAGGTTGCAAGATTTCTAGAATTGTTACAAAAATTTGAGTTTTTCTGGTCCCTTCCACTCCTGCATCAACTAGGAACCTGGACCTAAACTCCACCTATAAACAGAAGGGTATTGGGGGCTTGCCAGATCACAACATAGACAATCAAGCAACAATTTATGTGACAAACATTGTCCTCTCTGGTTGTGGTAGCCACGAGAGCCCAGGAAAGTCATACCCGACTAGGGAGGGATAGCCAAGGGAGAGAGCAATTGAGATCATTGTCGTGGGAGAGCAAGTTGGTGACTAGTACACCAATGGGAAACACTACTACTTCATGATCATTCTAGCAGGATGACATGAGTTCTAGTGGGCCCGTGTGGACTACCATAGAGGCAGGAAGCCATTGTTTTCCGCTCAGAGGACAACATTAACTAACAGTCTGTGATAAGAGGAGCTGCTAAAGAAGATGACATTTCTGGCTATAGTTTGTGGTGTTGACCTAGAGGAGCAGCTTCCAGATGAGTCCCAGTGCAACTATTATTTAGAGTTGTGCATCTACAATGATGAGGTTTGTCATTGGACTTACTCTAGGACCAGGTATATCCTCAAAACCATCCTTCCCGCATTATAGTTATTGACACAATCTATTGTTTATGGGAATATGGTAGATAAAATTTAATATTCCGCCCCTGCTCTGTAGCCATATTTCCTAATAGGTGGATCTCCAACCAAATGAGGAATAAGAAGGGATAGAAAGAGGTAGTTGGGAAGTGTGAAAAGAATGGGAATGAGAGTGGAAATAGAGAGGGTAGCAAGGGAAAGTAAAACAGGGCTTCACTTTTCTGCTAAGGTGGCAAAAAGGGCATGGTAGGTGGAGCCATGCACCATGGTCGTTGACCCCAATATGGAGGAAGAAGAAATAATCATAGTGGTTGAAAGGGGGCTCCAATCCAAGGCTAAGGGATCCAATAGTCCAAAGAGAAGGTACCAATTTGTGGCTTCTAATTGGGTGAGCAAGGTAGGCGTGGATTGTCTAAGAAAAGAGGAGGGAGCTTCATGGACTTTGCACACATCCAAGATCGGCTCAATAAGGATGGCCCACGTCACATATAGGATATTAAAAGCTATGAATTAGGGTTTCCACATTGGATTTTCAAACAAGTCTAAATTCTCAAGCCTAACTTGGAATTGAGTGAAATTGGGTGCATTGGAAACACTAGAGTTCCCTCTACACAATGACTACATGATTGGGATGGATGGAGACATATAGATCAGATCAAAATGGTACAAGAGATGATGATGTATAATTTGGATGAAAACTTGGTTTCAAATCAGATTGAATGTCACAACTCACCATGAGATACCCAAGACAAACTCAAAAGCATCAAAACAACTTGATTCCTGAAATTGAGATCTAGGGAGAGAAATTATTGCAATGATGAATTGCATAGCACATATATGAGGAGAGAGAAAATCCATGTTATCATATTGTCTCCGCAGTAAAGGGAATTTTTCCCCAAGATTAAATCAACCCATCACTATAGTTTGGGATTTCATATTTTATATCATAACACTATATTCAAATCGAGAAATTGAGCATCAATGTCAACGCATAGTCACGTATATCATCATTTTGGAAAGACCATAACATGATCACAAATTTGGAGATATTATCCTATAGATCACAAATTTTGAGAGATCACATTTGAGGTCAAACAAATATAGCTCTTGAATCTAGAGTACAACATGACTGTCAATCCCAACATTTAGGGTTTTAGCTTCTTCATTGGCCTAGGTGGGGGTTATACATCCATGATTGGGATTTTCATATTTCAATAATTAGAGACAACATCATATTTTAGTATCATGATTTTGTGCTCAAAATCAATGGAAGGTCCCACCCTAGTCTACCGAGTCATAAATTGAGCGAGTCAACATAATCATCATTTCATTTTTTTATTTGGGAAAATGAAAGTCATCAATCATATATCGAGGATGATCTCAAGATCCACATAGGGCGATTATTAGAGTCAAAACATTATCAAGATCAATAATTATGAGTCAAGATTTCATTATTCAATATTGAGAATCAAGATTTTGGACATAAGAATCATAGGTCCAAACATTTCAAAGACATGTCTTAGATTCCTACTTAAACCTTAGGGATGATCATTCATCCATATTCAACAATTGAGTAACAATCAAGCAACATTTTGCGATATCAATCACCTATTTTACTACCGTGGTATTGATGTACATGAATGATCTAGATCTAGATCTTTCTAAGAATTCCACCATAAGCTATAGCCAACTTCATATTTCAAGATCATTGTTGAATCAAGATTTTAAGATCAAGTGATAATATCATTATAGATTTGACCCATTAGAAAATTAGGTCAAGAAATCAAAATCCAGTGGAAGGGGTTACCTTTCCAAGATCTAAATAATAAACTCGATGAAAATTTAGATGTAGTCAAAATAGGGATGTGAATTAGTTTAGGGGTTCTATAGTACCACCCTAGTATAACACATTAGTACTCATAGTCATGAAGCATCAAAATAGGGAGAGTATCCTTTATCAAGTCATGTTTCATGAGTTCATGAGATCAAAGATCAATAGGGCAACCATGTTCTCATGATTTTGTAAACTTGGGGTCCTAATATTGCTCCCTTCCTTTCATAGATCAAGGAAAGAGGTGTCTTTTGGAAATTGAGAAGTTAAAATAGGGCACTTCAAGAGTTAGATCAGTATAGGGCATGGTCAACACTTCATATGGTTCATATAATTCAAAATTGAGTCTTATTAAAAGGCATAATAGTCAATAGGGGATTTTCCTCTTGTAATGATTCTTCACGGTATGACTAAGGGGTCCAAAGACATAGTCACATCAAGTATGGCATGATACATACCAATAGGGAGAGATTTTATTAGTTATATTTGAGGTTTGATCAAAACAGGGACACCATAGATTTAATCAATAGGGACATCATCAACCATGAGGTGTAGAACATGAGTTCCACCTTATCTCTCCATATCAAGCATTTACCTCAAACATAGAAATCATACATATTAGATTTGGTAGCATTGAGTGTGCATAAACTTTATACATGAGTTTGGACATAAGAATCATAGGTCCAAACATTTCTCCATATCAAGCATTTACCTCAAACATCATGCCCAAGATCACTTTCATACATCATATAGCGTTTCCAACTTAGATCAGCTCATGGCATTGTTATCTTAATCAACTTTCATGTTTTCAAATGAATTATAGTTTTCCCATTCATAAGATACCCAAAATTGAGGAATCATGTGATTAATGGTCATGAGAGAAGAATCACATGAGGATACAAGAAAGCTAAGTAATCATCATCTACTTAGGTGGCTTAGGTGATCCTTAAAGAAGAGGTGTGATGCTAGAAGGCTATCTAAGCTCCAGGGGAAGAAACCTAATCTAGTTTTGGACCCATTTTAGGTAGGTAGGTGTGCAGAGGAACCTCAACCACCACACTAGTCAGACATGAGGTGATTACTAGATAGAACCTCCACATTTAGCACCATGACTATTACTTCAGTTTCACCATTATGAATTTTGGATCTCCCTGGGTTCTTAAGATGTTTTATGTCTTTAACATATATAGAAGCCTATGTGTATGGTTCTGATACCATTTGTCACAAAACTGTTTGTTACCCTCATCCTACCCCCACTGACTATAGAGTCAGTAGCAATGGGATTTGGGTGCCCGTTCGTAAAATGGCACAAATATTTAGCACATGCAATATATATGTAATATCAAAACAATAAGAGATAAAAAATGCTTAAAGGGGATGGAAAAACATGTACCTATTTCTGTATCAAGACAACCCGCTGGTGCTTCATTTCAGAGCTTAGAGTCTTGAGAGCAGCAGATCCTCATTTGGCAACTAAAAATTTAATAAACACAATATAATTATGCTAAAGTATTAAGTACAATATGAAAGAGAATTTAAACATAGTTTAAGAGTATATAAACGTTTCTTGGATAGAAGCATCATAATCATCAGGAGAAGAAATGAGGCAAGAAAGCATAAGCCATTCTTTAGGACAAGATACATTTTAGGTTACATTTTCCATTATATCACATTAGGCCTTTGACTAGTTCCAAGGAAGGGTCCATGAGGGGCATTTGATGCTCAAGCCTATATGTCACCCTATTTCTATATGAGAGCCTCAAGATCAAAGTCAATGAGCTAACCCTATTTCAATCATGCCTTGTTCCCTTACCATGAGAATATAGGTAGGTACACGTGTTATATAATGAATTTCTCTATATCATGTTCAAGGTTTATCAATTTACTATGATCAAACATAAAAACAATATTCATATGAACAATAGATAAACCAAGCAAGTAGCCAAGCATTCATACAAGCATACATACAAGCAAGTCAATATCATAGTAGGGTCAACAGATTAAGCATACCTTATAAGTAGTAGCAAGCTATAAATCACAAGTTATATTCCTTGAGAAGGCCCAAGCCAAAGTGGACCTAAGATGTAAAATTATACAACATGAGGTCTTAGATTAGTAGGGTTTTGATATTATATACTCAAATTATGTCATGTAGATGTTTTCCTAAACCTGGGTATCAAATAGTTCAAGAAGAGTTCCAACATATCAAACATGCATGTAGTGATTCAGTATAGTCCCAAATATCAACATCAAGACCTAAGTATACATGAAACATCCACATTAGGAGTGATATAAGATAAATATAATCTCTAATTTTGGATTAGTGAAGTATGGTACTACCATGTTTCAACATGCAATATAATGATGAAGTCATACTAGATTGACATCATGCAATATTATCACATTTCCAGGTCATATGATCATGAAAGAACATAGGATAGATAAATGGAGATTTTAGTGATATAACATGATAAGTCTATTGATTTGAAGCCTTATGATAACATGGGTAACATTTGAGAATCATTCTTACAAGAACAGAGTTCCAAAGAATAACATGTACATTTATAGCATGCCATCTGTCATAAGTATGTCACACATAGTCAAAAATGTAAATGAGTGTATCACATGCCATTTCATTTCACAAGACATATTGAGGACTGGTTTTAAGGTCATCATAGAGGTTTGTACATTTCAGATCACTTTTGCACAAGGATTTAGATATTTCCAACATTTAAGTGCAAATATATCAAATTTTTAGGGTATAAGTGTACAAAGTGAGTCTTAAGGTCATATAATCTACTCATGGAAACCATAGTATAAGCCCTTAATCAATCATGGCACATAACATCACACTAGTACATTTTTGACCTCTACTGTCACTTTTCTTAATGCCACTTTTTACAAAAACTGATACTACATGCCTATATCATCGGTTGGTAAAGCACAAACGTCACTGCTAGTCAACTCTTGCCAATTGAGAAAATATACATGTACCAATTTTTCTACAATGCAAGTTTCTTTGTGAAGAACTGACATCTAAGATAGCCCACAAAATTCAATTGTTGAGTGAAAAAATTTGATATAGGATTATTGTGTCGGTTGTAAAAGCTAATTACAAAGCCCTTAGTGCAAAATAAATTTTACCTAAAAAAATGTATTATCATTTGCTCTCCATACAAAATGATGTCGTAGGTCACAATCACCATAAAAAGTTTTACCTCTAAAATCATGTGTTGTCGATTTTTTCTAAAAGAAACAACAATAAAGATTCCTGCCACGTGCCATGCAAAAAATATTTCCCCCCATATTAGGTTATGTTGTCAGTTTCTAGAAACTGACGACTAATTCTTAGCAAGTTGGCATTCTTTTATAGGGATAAATACATGTGGCGTCAATTTTGTAGTGGGTAAATGATAACAGAGTTAGAACTATAGTGTTGATTTTCAACGACAATCGATCATTAATGTCTTAGCATCCTTTGTCCTCAGTTTGCTTAGCCAACCAGTAATTGATGTCTTAGCAAAGTTGGTATTTTTTAAAAGTGATAAGTACATGTGGCGTCAATTTTCTTATTCCCAACCAACAATAGAGTTCATCCTCTATCGTTAGTTTTTCTTAGCCAACCAAATATTAAGTACTTAGTCATCAATTTTTCTTTCAACCCATGAATAAGTTCCACTTAATAGCACCCACAAAATTTCTTTTTCCTTCATTTTCTATTTCATGCCCCCCGAATACCTAACTCTTGCATTCCACTGTGAGGTCCATTCCTATTGCCACCATGGTTTTGGCACCATAGCTATTGCCAATGGTACTATTATTTTCCACTATAGATGTCGTTATCATCCTCCATTTCCATCATCAACCAGTGGTGCTCCGACCTCCACCTCTGATCGGTGGTGCCAACAACCACAGACCAGCGGTTCTCTAGCTATAGCTAGTGCTGTCATCCTCCATCTCTCCTGCTCTACCGTGGCTGCCCATTGCCAGCCCTACTACCACTGGTTATGCTTCTTAGTTGTTGATGTTGTCACTGAGGCCACTTCTCTTGCTGCATGTTGTTGTCGTTGCCTCTACCAGTTCTACTGCTGCTATTAACATCGCCTCCTTTGCTTGCTTGTCACTAGCCCTACTTCCACTATCGCTACTCATGCCCTCTCCTTCTTTCTTGCAACTATTTCTCTCACCCTCTGCTACTACTATGAGCACACCCTCTACCCCTATCGTAGAAGGTCCTTCTTCTCCTTCTTCTCTTTGTATACTTCCATTATTTATTGAGTGCATTATTTTATAATTGTTTGTTGAGTGCATTACTATATAATTGTTTAATAAACTTAATATGAGTTACACATTATTATAAATTTACCTAAAGTGATATTAGTTGAATGATGGAATGTAACTAGTTTTTAATTTGAAAATTGGAGAAATTATACTTGTATAGTTAGAATTCATGCATATCTACTTGTACAATTTGGTGTATTATTCAATTTGAATGTTGTATGGATAAATAATCATACTTAAGAATTAATTGATATGAATTACCTAAATTATCATAGTTTAGACTGAATTTTTTATATTTACCTAAATTCTAAACCCTAAATCCTAATTTAGACATATATCTTGTTGGCCTAGAAACCCGAATGAGATATGCTCATCAGGAGTAAATCTTAAATAGTCTCTGGTTAGGGACTGTTCTTGAACACTTAGTATCACTTAAGATATAAGTGTGTAATGTGTATTTGATTTTCAAGATGTTTCATCAACACTTCTGACGTGTATTTTACTACGCGCTAAAACGCAAGTATACGCGTCGAGTAATATAGGCCTTGTGAGGCCCGAGTCGAACTCAGGGATACGTGAATTATTGGAGACTTCTACTAACTAATCGCAATCAGCTAGACCGATTAACAAAGTAGGGTTTTGTGTTCAAATTAAAAAGAAAATAAAAATCAAACAAAGAAAACAATCGATAAAAGGTTAATTTAATCAATTCAAAAGGATATCTTTAGGATGGAGGTTTCACCGCCGGTCAACATTGTATTAAGTTTCATATAATTAATCACACTTCTCTCTCTATCCGGGTAGTGGCCTGAAAACAGAATTACCCACTGTCGTGGTGTAATTCACTACTTAGATTTAGGTTGATTCCACCGTCGTAGTAATCATTCCCCTAAACTAAGTGCATTATAAACGGTCTCTCAGTTCCCACCATTAATTTTACAACTCCTTTGTCAAGGGTTTTATTGATTAATGTAGAATTCGTCTCTTTTCAACCGTTAATCCTTCTGTCGAAGTGATTAAGGGTGTTAAATTATTATTATGGTGATCAAGCATAACAATAGAAATGGAGAAAACGAATTTATACCACGGATTTGAGAGAAAAATATGAATTATTAATATAAAAATGTCATACAATGCATTCCCGGGCTACTCCCGGTCCTAAAGATTGAGGGTTTTAGCCTCTCATGTTCATCTCACACAAATACATGGTAGAAATTGGGGAATTCATAAGAAAAATGGGAAATAAATGGGAAAACCCCTGAACGGAGAAGAACCGGTGGATCCTTGGCGTAGAACACGAGCTTCCCCCTCCTGTCGGTGGTGGAAATCATCTTCGGCAGCGTCCGAATCACACGGGATGAGCTTCTCGGCCTCCGTTCTCCTTTCTCCCCTCCTCAGCACTCGTGCAATCAAAAATGAGATGATCCTCCCGTCTGGGCAGCCGTCATTAGGTATAAGTTCCTAATTAGGTCGTCAAATAACAACAGCCGTCCGATCGAGATCAAAACAGATCCAACGCATATCTGCCAGCGTCGATACCATCGACGCGGGTCGATGGTATCGACCCGGCGGATTAGCGGCAGCTTTGTTTTCTTTTATTCTGAGCGCCTGTGGTGATGTCGATACCATCGACTTAGGTGTCGATGGTATCGACTTCTTTAGCGTCAGTTGTTGTCGTTTAGCGACGCTGTAGCTCCTCTTGTGTCGATGGCATCGACTTGGGTCGATGGTATCGACAGTTTCCTCACCAGCAACTTGAAGGGATCTCGATACCATCGACTTAGGTGTCGATGGTATCGACTCTGTATTGCTTTTCTCGGCTGACAACCTGTGGCTTGGTCGATGGTATCGACTTCCGTCGATGGTATCGACGGAAGCAGATACTTGTTTTTCCTGAAATTTCACAACAAGACCAAGTAAATCCACACAATCTATAATAAGATGATAAATAATGCTCAAAATAGTAAAATAAAGGAATTTGATATAAAATGATGGCAAAGACCAAATAAAGTGAATTATGCAATAATATCCATAAAAATGAGTAATTAAGGCACAAAACACATATGAAATAGGTCTCTAAATGCGACTCAAAAATCATCGCATCAAACTCCCCTAAGCTTAAACATTGCTCGCCCTCGAGCAACTAATCCTTAGAATAGGATTGCAGATGTCAACTAACAATCAACACATCACCCCACATTCCACATGACTCCCACTGAACATTCTCAAACCGGCCTTTCCTAATCACAGAACAGTAATTACCCTACAGGCGACAATAATCATCAATAAAAGAAATTATCCTTCAAACCGATGAACACTATCACATAAGGCAGTTAACATAATAAAATTTGCCGATTCAGCATTAGTGCATCTTGTGATCGCCTACACTACGTTGCTCGCCCTAACTACCATCTACATGGAAGCAGTTCTCCTTTTAAACATGAGTGAGGAGAAAATCACGGTGGCCTACCAATCCGAGCAACGGGTGGATGGAATGGGTGGTTCATGGAAGAATCTGGAAGTATTACACAGTTTCAAAATGCATAAAACAAAATGTCCTAAATGATGCGAATGCACATTGAAAATGCCCTAATGCTTAAAATTAGGTGGAATGATGCATGCACTAACCTTCCACCTCAAAAAGAGATAGAAATCTAATTAAGCCACATCATGTACTCAGTTTCCTTGTTATGCAAGTGATATCATGCTCCTTTCTCCCTCTTATTCCATTTCCTTCTAAATTCTTTTTTTTTTAATTTTTTTTTTCAGATTTTCAGATTTTTTTTTCTTTTCCTCTTAGCCCACATATCCATAATTGCTTAAAGATACATGTGTTAGGCTATTTTCGTCATGATTGGAAATCTTTGTACTATTTCGAGGGTATGGAACAATTTAGATCACTTTTCAAGACAACTGAGGTACATGGTGTACTTATGCATGAAAATCATGAAAGTTATGAGTGCAACTACATGACATGCACCTAAAGGTAATGTGCATGAATCACTATACTTTTTTTTTCATTTTATGCAAAAAGTATGAAAATAACAATGCAAATCCTATCTACATGCTATGCACGCAAGAAGGAATTAAAACTGTACTTTACTTCCAATTCTTTGGTGGATTAAAAAAAATATGAAGTGGAATGATCACAAGATTAAGTTACTGAACCTTAGAAAAATATCATGTGTCCCTCCTTACTGACATGTGTAGTAGTTCAAAGGGTTCTTTCTCGTATATCCAATTAAGGTCTCATTACCATTTGATTAGGTTAGGCTCAAACAACCGTTACTATCCACTTTTCATGAGTCAATGGGGGTGTAGGTGTGACATATTGCTTCAAAGTTGACATAATCAATCATTTTCATAGGACAAGTTTCCCAAGGACAACCAAGTTAAGCTATCCAAAAGACCCAGAAATTTTGAAATTCCCTTAAATTTCCCATGAAAAAGCGAGATGACAATTTTTAAGACATCCACAATTACACTAGATAGATGTGGATCCTAAACAAACTAAAATTGCAAGAACAAATTAAAGCAAAAACTAAAAATAACTAAAGAAAAAAAAAAGATAGAGCTGTTCCAGCCACCCCCCTAAGCTTGAATTCGACTATGGCCTCATAGTCAAAAACCAACTTAAGGGTGGAACAGTGATACCCTGATCAATCTTGCGGAGGCGGTGGTGGGTAGTGAGGTGCCGTAGGATCCCAAGACGGGTACTCCCCCTGGAAGCTTGGATCATATTGGGTCCTCGGCGGAGGCTGTGGATAGCCTCCAAAGTAGTCTTGACTCCAGTAATGGTCAAAGAAGGGCTCCTGTTGCATCTCTATCCGCTGCAACCGGGTGTGCATTTGCTCTTGGTTGGCGAGGATGAGCTGCTCGTTCTCAAACATAGCCCGTTGTGTGTCAAGTACCCGGCTCGTAGTCTCATGAATACCGGTATACATACCCATGTGCTGCTGCTGAGTCTGCTGGATGTCCTGCAGCATGGTGTACATCCCCTGCATGGAATAGGGATCCGCAGATGGTTGCTCGTACTGTGGTGATGGCGGTGGGGGCTGAGATGATGAAGATGCACCCGGATGCTTCCTAGGACGCTTCCGTGGTGCCACACGTGCTCGAAGAGGTGTGTAAGCCTCCTCTTCCTCTGCAGCCTCGCCTTCTTGCTCGTCACCACTGCCGTCTTCCTCGGAGGACTCGATGGCTATGATTGGCCACCGGAAATGCTGCTTGCCCTCTATGTTGAAGACGTCGTCCGGTAGGGAGCTCTCCTGATAAGCTTGGTTGACGTGGCAACGAGCGTACGCCAACCCGTCCCGAAAAAGAATAAGGTTTGAACGGTGCAAATGTTGCATGTTCACCTTGCTCCTCGTAAAGATCGGAGTCATGGACTGAAGGTTCAGCCCCAAGTAAAGCGCCAACTTGGTGAAAAGACCACCAAAATGGATTGGAGCCTTCCTTGTGCTCCTCTTCACCGCCAGGACGCGCTGTAGCCAGAACGCCCCCCAGTTGCACTCTTGACGTTTCAGGAGTGCGTAAAGAAAGAACAGGTCACTCTCCTGAAACTTGCTCAAAGCAAGATCGCTTCGAGCGAAGAAAGTCAAGCTCAACATCCTATGCATGACCCAGACGAACGGGTGCTCAAAATCCGCTACCGCTGCATTATGGTAGCTTACAGTCTTCCTTGCCGGCACTGTAACTAGCTCGGCGAAGATTTTGTCGTAGTCGGTGCGGGCGTCGGGGCGTCGGTGATCGTTGCGGCTGTGGTTCCAGTTGAAGATGTCGTTGAACTGCTTCAACGTGATGTTGTAATTGTTGTTGAAGAGTCGGAAGGACACCCTTCCCTTGATCCACGTCTGGTCCGATGGTACCATGTCATTTGGTACGACGCAGATATCAAGAGACGCCATGAACTCAGCCACCAGTTCCTTGTATGTGGGCCATTCGCCAAAAAACGGCTGCCCATCCGCGTGACAGTCGATCTCATAAAGGCGATTGGTGTGCCGCGCTTGCCTGGCCAACACATAGGCCAAGTTGGCCTCGAACCCCAGCTCCTGTATCATGCCCCGGTCCACATACCGGGTGGGCTCGAACTTTCGCTTCATAATATCCTCGTAGACCTTCCTCACATCCATGTTGGCATGAATTAGGCGTGGACGAGGGATGGAAGCGGGTGGGGGAGGAACAAACTCCTCGATCTCCAAAGGGTGAGCGCTTGAGGACGACGCTCTGGCGGTGTGCACCATGGTTGCGAGAAAAGATGGGATTAGAAGAAAAGAGCTCGGTGAAGATGGAGAAGAAATTCTATGCTCGATGAAGATCTACGCTCGATGACGCTTCTCTTCAGTCTTGGAGGGCTCGGGGGAGTGCTCGGCGCAAAGGAGGTTACTTGCTCTGAAGGTGTGACGTCAAGTGACGTTGCAAGTCCCCTTAAATAGACTTGATCGGCGCCCCTGTTGACCCGTCGATACCATCGACGCGGGTCGATGGTATCGACACATCTCGCGGGTATCCGCCTCCCTCGCGAGTATCGACGGCTGACGTTTGCTGGATCGAGAAACCCGGATTGCTGACGGGTCGATACCATCGACGGAAGTCGATGGTATCGACGCAGCACCCGGATCGCTGACGTGGCTGTTGCGATCGTCGTCGATGTCTGTATGCGGATCAGTGACATGTCCGTCGATACCATCGACAGATGTCGATGGTATCGACTTGCTTTTATTGCGAAACCGCCGTTGTGTTGCATTCAACCTGTGATGATGTCGATACCATCGACGAGGCCGTCGATGGTATCGAGTTGACTGAGCAAAATTCGTCTGAATATCTCCAGAGATCTCGATGGTATCGACTGGGGTGTCGATACCATCGACACTTTTATTGCGACCTGTCTGTGACCATGTCGATACCATCGACGGGGAGTCGATAGTATCGACGCAGTGTGATTTTTGCTGGTTTCAACCTGAACCCATGTCGATATCATCGGCGGGTGTGTCGATGGTATCGACCCTGCCTGTGCCTGCACATTCAACAAACGGATCAAGGTATCATTTTTAAACTAAAATTCAAACGAAATAAAAGCAATCTATGACTAAAATTAAACTATCCTAGTGTACCGATGGTTGGGTTGCCTCCCAACAAGCGCCCTTGTTTAGTGTCTTAGGCTAGACGTCTTCCCTTCATCTCATTCATGCACAAGTGAAATGAGTTTAACCTCATTCACTCTCCTCTTGTAGTTCTCACCAAAATACAGCTTCAAGCGTTGCCCGTTCACCAAGAACGTGGCATCTCCATCACGCACGAGAATCGCTCCGTGCGGTTTCACCTCCTCCACAATGAAGGGTCCACTCCACCGGGATTTCAGCTTCCCGGGATGCAGTTTGAGACGGGAGTTGAACAATAGAACGTTGTCTCCCTTCTTGAACATGCACATCTCAATATGGCGATCATGTATCAGCTTTGTGCGCTCTTTGTAGATGCGGGCATTCTCATATGCCGTCATGCGTAGCTCATCCAATTCATTCAATTCAAACATCCGTTTTCTCCCGGCCTCATCATAGTGCAAGTTTAGCCTTCTTAGCGCCCAATGGGCCTTGTGCTCTAATTCCACCGGAAAATGGCAAGCCCGGCCGTACGCCAACCTAAAAGGCGTGGTGCCTATAGGTGTTTTGTACGCCGTTCGATAAGCCTAAAGCGCATCCGGTAGCAATACACTCCAATTCTTCCTTGTGGATGCTACGGTCCTTTCTAAAATCTTCTTGATTTCTCTATTTGATACCTCCACTTGTCCTTGCGTCTGTGGATAATATGGGGTGCCGATGTTGTGCTTGACCCCATATTTCTTTAAAAGTGTCGCGAATTTCTGATTTCGAAAATGTGTGCCTCCGTCACTTATGATCATTCGGGGAATCCCGAACCTGCAGAAAATGTTCTCTTTGACAAACCTGCACACTACGTTCAAATCATTAGTCCTTGTGGGGATTGCCTCCACCCACTTCGACACATAATCTACAGCAAGTAGGATATAAAGATTTGAATTTGAGGACACAAAGGGTCCCATGAAGTCAATGCCCCATAAATCAAATACCTCAACTTCCTGAAATACATTCAGGGGCATTTCCTGTCTCCTTGAGATGTTACCTGCGCGCTGGCACGGGTCACATTGCCTAACAAAATCATAGGCATCCCGGAACAAAGTGGGCCAATAAAGGCCGCTCTCCAACACCTTAGCTGCTGTCCGTGAGCTAGCATGGTGTCCTCCTGTAGGCGATGCATGACAGTGGTGGAGAACACTCTCGTACTCCACCTCCGGCACGCACCTGCGAAGAATACCATCCCTGCACTGTGTGGGACTCACCCACGTTGAATCGGATATGGCATAAATGATCCCTACAGCAAGAAGCTTTATGACTTCCTTCTTGACAACCTCCATCATGCTTGGATTTAGACGTCTTTGAGGCTGTATGACTGGCTTGGCTCCCTCCTCGAGCCGAATCTTGTGTTGGCAAAGTGTAGGTGAGATCCCCTTGATGTCCGCCACAGACCACCCAAAAGCTCCACGGTGGTTCTTGAGCACTATCAGTAGTTGCTCCTCCTCATCCGCACTCAAGTATGCAGAAACAATCACTGGTAACTTGTCCTCCTCATCTAGAAAGACATACTTCAGATGCGGGGGCAATGGCTTCAATTCCAGATCAGGTGGGCAAATAAGAGATGATTGTAGCGGTGGGGGAAGTGTACCCAAATCTTCATAGTGCCTCGTGTAGAAACATGGAAGCATTTGAAGCATTTTGGCGCACTCCTTGAGTGAAGTACTCCGCATCCAATCATAAGTGACATTTAACAAACACGCCTCCAAAGGCAATTCCGGATATGCATCAAAGACGGAAGTAATAATCACATCATCCTCCCATGAAGATGGAATGTCCTCATTCTCATCATTTGGAAACCCAACAGCCTTGCATAAAGAGACAACTTTAGTTTGCTCCATAAGGTCCACTGCTAGGGTCCCATTATCTATCCTGCTCATAACATGAGCCATATCTAAAAATGGCTTCCCAAGACAAAGTGAGATATTTTGTTCCACATGCTTCACCATATTGCAATGTGCTTTTGCTTTATTTGATGCATTACCATTGGGCATGACCATCTCAAAGCGATCATCCGCAATGCCCAAGGTCAAGCGACCTCTCCCCATCTCCAAGATCATATCAGCTGTATCTTGGAATGGGCGACCAAGTAGTAACTCATTGCCGTGCTCGTCCTGCATTTCCATAACGACAAAATCAGCCGGAAAAACAAAGCGGTCTACCTTTACCAAAACATCCTCACAGATTCCATACGGTTTCACCACAGAATTATCGGCCAATTGGATGGTCATGTTACTTGGCCTCGACTCCTTCAATCCAAGTTTCTTGAACGTAGAAAGGGGCATCAGATTGATGCTTGCCCCGGAATCACAAAGTGCTTCACCAAATTTGAACTTCCCGATAAAGCAAGAAATATTGAAACAACCGGGATCCTGTCTCTTTGGCGGCAAAGTGCCCATAATAAAAGCACTCACTTGCTCCTTCAATACCACGACCTCAGTGTCGGGTATCTTTCTCTTCTTGGTGATTACATCTTTGAGAAACTTCCCATAAGACGGGATTTGTTCAATCGCCTCTAGCAAAGGAATATTCACTGATAACTTCCTAAAGCTGTCCAGAAATTTCTTAAAATGTGCATCCACCTTTCTTGCTTTTGCACTATTGGGATAGGGGACCGGAACGGTATGTGCCCTTTGATGAGGTGGCACATAGGGAGTTAATTTCTGTGGTTCCTCCTCAGTGGCTTGTTCTTCCTTACCATCTTCAGCTATGTCCTCAGTTTGCTCTATGACAGGTGCAGGCTGCTCTTTGACTGTTGCTTCTTCAACTGTGTCCTGCAGTGTGATTGTGTCATCCGCCCTTGGATTTAACACTTTCTTCCCGCTCCTCAATAAGATGGCCTTGGCCTGTTGGTTTCCCCCGGGAACATTGGTGTTCCCCGGAAAACCCGGATGTGCCGACTTCTTCAAGCTTGCAATCTCGGCTGCCATCTGCGCCATGGAAGTCTCTATAGTTCTCATTTGAGCCCCGTGGCTCTGCAAAGTCTGCCCAAACTGGTTCATAAATTCACCGTGCTGCTTTATTTGCTGCCCAAAAGTGTTCATCAACTCTTGATTTTGCTTTATGACTTGATTGAGCAACTCCGTGCTCTTGTCTTCCGTGACCGGTGCAGGCTTGGCGTCCAGATCCTGCAGAAAGTTATTTGGATCCTTCCATGAAAATTTCTTGTCCTTCCGCCATGAATAATCGTTATTCCTGTACCCCTGCTGTTGCCTCATGTACTTGACCTGAGCCTCATCCTCGGACTCATTATCTTCCTTCTGCAGCAACTTCTTTGCGAGAAGGTCCATCTTCTCGTTCAGCTCTCTCATTGCCTTTGACTCACTGGCAACTCTTGCTTGCTCAACTGGGCCTCTTTCTCTTTCTCCCCAAGATTGCTTTCGTGCCATATTCTTCAGTATTTCCCAACATCTTGTATCAGTGTTATTTAAGAAAAATCCGGAGCCAGCCGAGTCCAAATTGCTTCTATCATGCTCGGAGAGAGCAAAGTAGAAGATCTTCACTTGGGTTTCCTTGTCCAGTCCATGGTGTGGACATATCCTCAACATGACTTGGAATCGCTCCCAAGTCTCAGAATAAGTTTCACCCGCCTGTTGGGTGAAATTGTGGATCTTCCGGATCATATCATTGGTCTTCTCAGGAGGGAAGAACCTCTCGAAGAAAACCTCCACCATGTGATCCCATGATTCAACAAACTCGTCGTCGAGGTTATGAAGCCACTCTCTTGCCACTCCAGCCAAGGAACTCAGAAATAACTTGAGGTAGAGCACATTCTGCGGAAATCGATCTATCTTCACCATATCGCAGTTCTCTACGAACTGGCTGATGTGGGCCACTGGATCTTCATTTTTTAATCCGTGAAATGCGTTTGATTTAACCAGGTTAATCAGTGCTGGATCGATCTTGTAGGTTGGAATGTTTAGCCCTTGTTTCTTTATAGGCCCCTTTGATGCCGAGGAAGAAGACGCCTTGATCTTCTCCCATATTGTCTGTGCTTCAGCCATTACTTCTTCTTGTTCTTGCTCAGAATCAGAATTTATATCACTGTGGTGTTCCTGCTCGTAGTGGTCCTCGTCCTCTGGTCCCGCAGATGGAACCTCAGGTGTGCGATTCACGTAGTCTCGACTACGTGTGTGCACCATGCAAAGTACCTGAAATATGGAAATAGTGGTTCAGTACAATGCCTTGAACGAGTCAACACAATTATAGAGAAATAAAGGAATTTTTGAAATTGTTTTGAAATAAATAAAAAAAAATGTGGCCTAGAATGGCCGCTCTTAGCACTCAAAGTGCCAATAATTCACCGTATCCCCGGCAACGGCGCCAAAAACTTGACGTGTATTTTACTACGCGCTAAAACGCAAGTATACGCGTCGAGTAATATAGGCCTTGTGAGGCCCGAGTCGAACTCAGGGATATGTGAATTATTGGAGACTTCTACTAACTAATCGCAATCAGCTAGACCGATTAACAAAGTAGGGTTTTGTGTTCAAATTAAAAAGAAAATAAAAATCTAACAAAGAAAACAATCGATTAAAGGTTAATTTAATCAATTCAAAAGGATATCTTTAGGATGGCGGTTTCACCGCGGGTCAACATTGTATTAAGTTTCATATAATTACTCACACTTCTCTCTCTATCCGGGTAGTGGCCTGAAAACAGAATTACCCACTGTCGTGGTGTAATTCACTACTTAGATTTAGGTTGATTCCACCGTCGTAGTAATCATTCCCCTAAACTAAGTGCATTATAAACGGTCTCTCAGTTCCCACCATTAATTTTACAACTCCTTTGTCAAGGGTTTTATTGATTAATGTAGAATTCGTCTCTTTTCAACCGTTAATCCTTCTGTCGAAGTGATTAAGGGTGTTAAATTATTATTATGGTGATCAAGCATAACAATAGAAATGGAGAAAACGAATTTATACCACGGATTTGAGAGAAAAATATGAATTATTAATATAAAAATGTCATACAATGCATTCCCGGGCTACTCCCGGTCCTAAAGATTGAGGGTTTTAGCCTCTCATGTTCATCTCACACAAATACATGGTAGAAATTGGGGAATTCATAAGAAAAACGGGAAATAAATGGGAAAACCCCTGAACGGAGAAGAACCGGTGGATCCTTGGCGTAGAACACGAGCTTCCCCCACCTGTCGGTGGTGGAAATCATCTTCGGCAGTGTCCGAATCACCCGGGATGAGCTTCTCGGCCTCCGTTCTCCTTTCTCCCCTCCTCGGCACTCGTGCAATAAAAAATGAGATGATCCTCCCGTCTGGGCAGCCGTCATTAGGTATAAGTTCCTAATTAGGTCGTCAAATAACAACAGCCGTCCGATCGAGATCAAAACAGATCCAACGCATATCTACCGGCGTCGATACCATCGACGCGGGTCGATGGTATCAACCCGGCGGATTAGCGGCAGCTTTGTTTTCTTTTATTCTGAGCGCCTGTGGTGATGTCGATACCATCGACTTAGGTGTCGATGGTATCGACTTCTTTAGCATCAGTTGTTGTCGTTTAGCGACGCTGTAGCTCCTCTTGTGTCGATGGCATCGACTTGGGTCGATGGTATCGACAGTTTCCTCGCCAGCAACTTGAAGGGATCTCGATACCATCGACTTAGGTGTCGATGGTATCGACTCTGTATTGCTTTTCTCGGCTGACAACCTGTGGCTTGGTCGATGGTATCGACTTCCGTCGATGGTATCGACGGAAGCAGATACTTGTTTTTCCTGAAATTTCACAACAAGACCAAGTAAATCCACACAATCTATAATAAGATGATAAATAATGCTCAAAATAGTAAAACAAAGGAATTTGATATAAAATGATGGCAAAGACCAAATAAAGTGAATTATGCAATAATATCCATAAAAATGAGTAATTAAGGCACAAAACACATATGAAATAGGTCTCTAAATGCGACTCAAAAATCATCGCATCAAACTCCCCTAAGCTTAAACATTGCTCGCCCTCGAGCAACTAATCCTTAGAATAGGATTGCAGATGTCAACTAACAATCAACACATCACCCCACATTCCACATGACTCCCACTGAACATTCTCAAACCGGCCTTTCCTAATCACAGAACAGTAATTACCCTACAGGCGACAATAATCATCAATAAAAGAAATTATCCTTCAAACCGATGAACACTATCACATAAGGCAGTTAACATAATAAAATTTGCCGATTCAGCATTAGTGCATCTTGTGATCACCTACACTACGTTGCTCGCCCTAACTACCATCTACATGGAAGCAGTTCTCCTTTTAAACATGAGTGAGGAGAAAATCACGGTGGCCTACCAATCCGAGCAACGGGTGGATGGAATGGGTGGTTCATGGAAGAATCTGGAAGTATTACACAGTTTCAAAATGCATAAAACAAAATGTCCTAAATGATGCGAATGCACATTGAAAATGCCCTAATGCTTAAAATTAGGTGGAATGATGCATGCACTAACCTTCCACCTCAAAAAGAGATAGAAATCTAATTAAGCCACATCATGTACTCAGTTTCCTTGTTATGCAAGTGATATCATGCTCCTTTCTCCCTCTTATTCCATTTCCTTCTAAATTCTTTTTTTTATTTTTTTTTTCAGATTTTCAGATTTTTTTTCTTTTCCTCTTAGCCCACATATCCATAATTGCTTAAAGATACATGTGTTAGGCTATTTTCGTCATGATTGGAAATCTTTGTACTATTTCGAGGGTATGGAACAATTTAGATCACTTTTCAAGACAACTGAGGTACATGGTGTACTTATGCATGAAAATCATGAAAGTTATGAGTGCAACTACATGACATGCACCTAAAGGTAATGTGCATGAATCACTATACTTTTTTTTTTCATTTTATGCAAAAAGTATGAAAATAACAATGCAAATCCTATCTACATGCTATGCACGCAAGAAGGAATTAAAACTGTACTTTACTTCCAATTCTTTGGTGGATTAAAAAAAATATGAAGTGGAATGATCACAAGATTAAGTTACTGAACCTTAGAAAAATATCATGTGTCCCTCCTTACTGACATGTGTAGTAGTTCAAAGGGTTCTTTCTCGTATATCCAATTAAGGTCTCATTACCATTTGATTAGGTTAGGCTCAAACAACCGTTACTATCCACTTTTCATGAGTCAATGGGGGTGTAGGTGTGACATATTGCTTCAAAGTTGACATAATCAATCATTTTCATAGGACAAGTTTCCCAAGGACAACCAAGTTAAGCTATCCAAAAGACCCAGAAATTTTGAAATTCCCTTAAATTTCCCATGAAAAAGCGAGATGACAATTTTTAAGACATCCACAATTACACTAGATAGATGTGGATCCTAAACAAACTAAAATTGCAAGAACAAATTAAAGCAAAAACTAAAAATAACTAAAGAAAAAAAAATAAAAGATAGAGCTGTTCCAGCCACCCCCCTAAGCTTGAATTCGACTATGGCCTCATAGTCAAAAACCAACTTAAGGGTGGAACAGTGATACCCTGATCAATCTTGCGGAGGCGGTGGTGGGTAGTGAGGTGCCGTAGGATCCCAAGACGGGTACTCCCCCTGGAAGCTTGGATCATATTGGGTCCTCGGCGGAGGCTGTGGATAGCCTCCAAAGTAGTCTTGACTCCAGTAATGGTCAAAGAAGGGCTCCTGTTGCGTCTCTATCCGCTGCAACCGGGTGTGCATTTGCTCTTGGTTGGCGAGGATGAGCCGCTCGTTCTCGAACATAGCCCGTTGGTTGTCAAGTACCCGACTCGTAGTCTCATGAATACCGGTATACATACCCATGTGCTGCTGCTGAGTCTGCTGGATGTCCTGCAGCATGGTGTACATCCCCTGCATGGAATAGGGATCCGCAGATGGTTGCTCATACTGTGGTGATGGCGGTGGGGGCTGAGATGATGAAGATGCACCCGGATGCTTCCTAGGACGCTTCCGTGGTGCCACACGTGCTCGAAGAGGTGTGTAAGCCTCCTCTTCCTCTACAACCTCACCTTCTTGCTCGTCACCACTGCCGTCTTCCTCGGAGGACTCGATGGCTATGATTGGCCACCGGAAATGCTGCTTGCCCTCTATGTTGAAGACGTCGTCCGGTAGGGAGCTCTCCTGATAAGCTTGGTTGACGTGGCAACGAGCGTACGCCAACCCGTCCCGAAAAAGAATAAGGTTTGAACGGTGCAAATGTTGCACGTTCACCTTGCTCCTCGTAAAGATCGGAGTCATGGACTGAAGGTTCAGCCCCAAGTAAAGCGCCAACTTGGTGACAAGACCACCAAAATGGATTGGAGCCTTCCTTGTGCTCCTCTTCACCGCCAGGACGCGCTGTAGCCAGAACGCCCCCCAGTTGCACTCTTGACGTTTCAGGAGTGCGTAAAGAAAGAACAGGTCACTCTCCTGAAACTTGCTCAAAGCAAGATCGCTTCGAGCGAAGAAAGTCAAGCTCAACATCCTATGCAGGACCCAGACGAACGGGTGCTCAAAATCCGCTACCGCTGCATTATGGTAGCTTACAGTCTTCCTTGCCGGCACTGTAACTAGCTCGGCGAAGATTTTGTTGTAGTCGGTGCGGGCGTCGGGGCGTCGGTGATCGTTGCGGCTGTGGTTCCAGTTGAAGATGTCGTTGAACTGCTTCAACGTGATGTTGTAATTGTTGTTGAAGAGTTGGAAGGACACCCTTCCCTTGATCCACGTCTGGTCCGATGGTACCATGTCATTTGGTACGACGCAGATATCAAGAGACGCCATGAACTCAGCCACCAGTTCCTTGTATGTGGGCCATTCGCCAAAAAACGGCTGCCCATCCGCGTGACAGTCGATCTCATAAAGGCGATTGGTGTGCCGCGCTTGCCTGGCCAACACATAGGCCAAGTTGGCCTCGAACCCCAGCTCCTGTATCATGCCCCAGTCCACATACCGGGTGGGCTCGAACTTTCGCTTCATAATATCCTCGTAGACCTTCCTCACATCCATGTTGGCATGAATTAGGCGTGGACGAGGGATGGAAGCGGGTGGGGGAGGAACAAACTCCTCGATCTCCAAAGGGTGAGCGCTTGAGGACGACGCTCTGGCGGTGTGCACCATGGTTGCGAGAAAAGATGGGATTAGAAGAAAAGAGCTCGGTGAAGATGGAGAAGAAATTCTACGCTCGATGAAGATCTCCGCTCGATGACGCTTCTCTTCAGTCTTGGAGGGCTCGGGGGAGTGCTCGGCGCAAAGGAGGTTACTTGCTCTGAAGGTGTGACGTCAAGTGACGTTGCAAGTCCCCTTAAATAGACTTGATCGGCGCCCCTGTTGACCCGTCGATACCATCGACGCGGGTCGATGGTATCGACACATCTCGCGGGTATCCGCCTCCCTCGCGAGTATCGACGGCTGACGTTTGCTGGATCGAGAAACTCGGATTGCTGACGGGTCGATACCATCGACGGAAGTCGATGGTATCGACGCAGCACCCGGATCGCTGACGTGGCTGTTGCGATCGTCGTCGATGTCTGTATGCGGATCGGTGACATGTCCGTCGATACCATCGACAGATGTCGATGGTATCGACTTGCTTTTATTGCGACACCGCCGTTGTGTTGCATTCAACCTGTGATGATGTCGATACCATCGACGAGGCCGTCGATGGTATCGAGTTGACTGAGCAAAATTCGTCTGAATATCTCCAGAGATCTCAATGGTATCGACTGGGGTGTCGATACCATCGACACTTTTATTGCGACCTGTCTGTGACCATGTCGATACCATCGACGGGGAGTCGATAGTATCGACGCAGTGTGATTTTTGCTGGTTTCAACCTGAACCCATGTCGATACCATCGACGGGTGTGTCGATGGTATCGACCCTGCCTGTGCCTGCACATTCAAAAAACGGATCAAGGTATCATTTTTAAACTAAAATTCAAACGAAATAAAAGCAATCTATGACTAAAATTAAACTATCCTAGTGTACCGATGGTTGGGTTGCCTCCCAACAAGCGCCCTTGTTTAGCGTCTTAGGCTAGACGTCTTCCCTTCATCTCATTCATGCACAAGTGAAATGAGTTTAACCTCATTCACTCTCCTCTTGTAGTTCTCACCAAAATACAGCTTCAAGCGTTGCCCGTTCACCAAGAACGTGGCATCTCCATCACGCACGAGAATCGCTCCGTGCGGTTTCACCTCCTCCACAATGAAGGGTCCACTCCACCGGGATTTCAGCTTCCCGGGATGCAGTTTGAGACGGGAGTTGAACTATAGAACGTTGTCTCCCTTCTTGAACATGCGCATCTCAATATGGCGATCATGTATCAGCTTTGTGCGCTCTTTGTAGATGCGGGCATTCTCATATGCCGTCATGCGTAGCTCATCCAATTCATTCAATTCAAACATCCGTTTTCTCCCGGCCTCATCATAGTGCAAGTTTAGCCTTCTTAGCGCCCAATGGGCCTTGTGCTCTAATTCCACCGGAAGATGGCAAGCCCGGCCGTACGCCAACCTAAAAGGCGTGGTGCCTATAGGTGTTTTGTACGCTGTTCGATAAGCCCAAAGCGCATCCGGTAGCAATACACTCCAATTCTTCCTTGTGGATGCTACGGTCCTTTCTAAAATCTTCTTGATTTCTCTATTTGATACCTCCACTTGTCCTTGCGTCTGTGGATGATATGGGGTGCCGATGTTGTGCTTGACCCCATATTTCTTTAAAAGTGTCGCGAATTTCTGATTTCGAAAATGTGTGCCTCCATCACTTATGATCATTCGGGGAATCCCGAACCTGCAGAAAATGTTCTCTTTGACAAACCTGCACACTACGTTCAAATCATTAGTCCTTGTGGGGATTGCCTCCACCCACTTCGACACATAATCTACAGCAAGTAGGATATAAAGATTTGAATTTGAGGACACAAAGGGTCCCATGAAGTCAATACCCCATAAATCAAATACCTCAACTTCCTGAAATACATTCAGGGGCATTTCTTGTCTCCTTGAGATGTTACCTGCGCGCTGGCACGGGTCACATTGCCTAACAAAATCATAGGCATCCCAGAACAAAGTGGGCCAATAAAGGCCGCTCTCCAACACCTTAGCTGCTGTCCGTGAGCTAGCATGGTGTCCTCCTGTAGGCGATGCATGACAGTGGTGGAGAACACTCTCGTACTCCACCTCCGGCACGCACCTGCGAAGAATACCATCCCTGCACTGTGTGGGACTCACCCACGTTGAATCGGATATGGCATAAATGATCCCTACAACAAGAAGCTTTATGACTTCCTTCTTGACAACCTCCATCATGCTTGGATTTAGACGTCTTTGAGGCTGTATGACTGGCTTGGCTCCCTCCTCGAGCCGAATCTTGTGTTGGCAAAGTGTAGGGGAGATCCCCTTGATGTCCGCCACAGACCACCCAAAAGCTCCACGGTGGTTCTTGAGCACTATCAGTAGTTGCTCCTCCTCATCCGCACTCAAGTATGCAGAAACAATCACTGGTAACTTGTCCTCCTCATCTAGAAAGACATACTTCAGATGCGGGGGCAATGGCTTCAATTCCAGATCAGGTGGGCAAATAAGAGATGATTGTAGCGGTGGGGGAAGTGTACCCAAATCTTCATAGTGCCTCGTGTAGAAACATGGAAGCATTTGAAGCATTTTGGCGCACTCCTTGAGTGAAGTACTCCGCATCCAATCATAAGTGACATTTAACAAACACGCCTCCAAAGGCAATTCCGGATATGCATCAAAGACGGAAGTAATAATCACATCATCCTCCCATGAAGATGGAATGTCCTCATTCTCATCATTTGGAAACCCAACAGCCTTGCATAAAGAGACAACTTTAGTTTGCTCCATAAGGTCCACTGCTAGGGTCCCATTATCTATCCTGCTCATAACATGAGCCATATCCAAAAATGGCTTCCCAAGACAAAGTGAGATATTTTGTTCCACATGCTTCACCATATTGCAATGTGCTTTTGCTTTATTTGATGCATTACCATTGGGCATGACCATATCAAAGCGATCATCCGCAATGCCCAAGGTCAAGCGACCTCTCCCCATCTCCAAGATCATATCAGCTGTAGCTTGGAATGGGCGACCAAGTAGTAACTCATTGCCGTGCTCGTCCTGCATTTCCATAACGACAAAATCAGCCGGAAAAACAAAGCGGTCTACCTTTACCAAAACATCCTCACAGATTCCATACAGTTTCACCACAGAATTATTGGCCAATTGGATGGTCATGTTACTTGGCCTCGACTCCTTCAATCCAAGTTTCTTGAACGTAGAAAGGGGCATCAGATTGATGCTTGCCCCGGAATCACAAAGTGCTTCGCCAAATTTGAACTTCCCGATAAAGCAAGAAATATTGAAACAACCGGGATCCTGTCTCTTTGGCGGCAAAGTGCCCATAATAAAAGCACTCACTTGCTCCTTCAATACCATGACCTCAGTGTCGGGTATCTTTCTCTTCTTGGTGATTACATCTTTGAGAAACTTCCCATAAGACGGGATTTGTTCAATCGCCTCTAGCAAAGGAATATTCACTGATAACTTCCTAAAGCTGTCCAGAAATTTCTTAAACTGTGCATCCACCTTTCTTGCTTTTGCACTATTGGGATAGGGGACCGGAACGGTATGTGCCCTTTGATGAGGTGGCACATAGGGAGTTAATTTCTGTGGTTCCTCCTCAGTGGCTTGTTCTTCCTTACCATCTTCAGCTATGTCCTCAGTTTGCTCTATGACAGGTGCGGGCTGCTCTTTGACTGTTGCTTCTTCAACTGTGTCCTGCAGTGTGATTGTGTCATCCGCCCTTGGATTTAACACTTTCTTCCCGCTCCTCAATAAGATGGCCTTGGCCTGTTGGTTTCCCCCGGGAACATTGGTGTTCCCCGGAAAACCCGGATGTGCCGGCTTCTTCAAGCTTGCAATCTCGGCTGCCATCTGCGCCATGGAAGTCTCTATAGTTCTCATTTGAGCCCCGTGGCTCTGCAAAGTCTGCCCAAACTGGTTCATAAATTCACCCTGCTACTTTATTTGCTGCCCAAAAGTGTTCATCAACTCTTGATTTTGCTTTATGACTTGATTGAGCAACTCCGTGCTCTTGTCTTCCGTGACCGGTGCAGGCTTGGCGTCCGGATCTTGTAGAAAGTTATTTGGATCCTTCCATGAAAATTTCTTGTCCTTCCGCCATGAATAATCGTTATTCTTGTACCCCTGCTGTTGCCTCATGTACTTGACCTGAGCCTCATCCTCAGACTCATTATCTTCCTTCTGCAGCAACTTCTTTGCGAGAAGGTCCATCTTCTCGTTCAGCTCTCTCATTGCCTTTGACTCACTGGCAACTCTTGCTTGCTCAACTGGGCCTCTTTCTCTTTCTCCCCAAGATTTCTTTCGTGCCATATTCTTCAGTATTTCCCAGCATCTTGTATCAGTGTTATTTAAGAAAAATCCGGAGCCAGCCGAGTCCAAATTGCTTCTATCATGCTCGGAGAGAGCAAAGTAGAAGATCTTCACTTGGGTTTCCTTGTCCAGTCCATGGTGTGGACATCTCCTCAACATGACTTGGAATCGCTCCCAAGTCTCAGAATAAGTTTCACCCGCCTGTTGGGTGAAATTGTGGATCTTCCGGATCATATCATTGGTCTTCTCAGTAGGGAAGAACCTCTCGAAGAAAACCTCCACCATGTGATCCCATGATTCAACAAACTCGCCGTCAAGGTTATGAAGCCACTCTCTTGCCACTCCAGCCAAGGAACTCGGAAATAACTTGAGGTAGAGCACATTCTGCGGAAATCGATCTATCTTCACCATATCGCAGTTCTCTACGAACTGGCTGATGTGGGCCACTGGATCTTCATTTTTTAATCCGTGAAATGCGTTTGATTTAACCAGGTTAATCAGTGCTGGATCGATCTTGTAGGTTGGAATGTTTAGCCCTTGTTTCTTTATAGGCCCCTTTGATGCCGAGGAAGAAGACGCCTTGATCTTCTCCCATATTGTCTGTGCTTCAGCCATTACTTCTTCTTGTTCTTGCTCAAAATCAGAATTTATATCACTGTGGTGTTCCTGCTCGTAGTGGTCCTCGTCCTCTGGTCCCACAGATGGAACCTCAGGTGTGCGATTCACGTAGTCTCGACTACGTGTGTGCACCATGCAAAGTACCTGAAATATGGAAATAGTGGTTCAGTACAATGCCTTGAACGAGTCAACACAATTATAGAGAAATAAAGGAATTTTTGAAATTGTTTTGAAATAAATAAAAAAAAATGTGGCCTAGAATGGCCGCTCTTAGCACTCAAAGTGCCAATAATTCGCCGTATCCCCGGCAACGGCGCCAAAAACTTGACGTGTATTTTACTACGCGCTAAAACGCAAGTATACGCGTCGAGTAATATAGGCCTTGTGAGGCCCGAGTCGAACTCAGGGATACGTGAATTATTGGAGACTTCTACTAACTAATCGCAATCAGCTAGACCGATTAACAAAGTAGGGTTTTGTGTTCAAATTAAAAATAAAATAAAAATCAAACAAAGAAAACAATCGATTAAAGGTTAATTTAATCAATTCAAAAGGATATCTTTAGGATGGCGGTTTCACCGCGGGTCAACATTGTATTAAGTTTCATATAATTACTCACACTTCTCTCTCTATCCGGGTAGTGGCCTGAAAACAGAATTACCCACTGTCGTGGTGTAATTCACTACTTAGATTTAGGTTGATTCCACCGTCGTAGTAATCATTCCCCTAAACTAAGTGCATTATAAACGGTCTCTCAGTTCCCACCATTAATTTTACAACTCCTTTGTCAAGGGTTTTATTGATTAATGTAGAATTCGTCTCTTTTCAACCGTTAATCCTTCTGTCGAAGTGATTAAGGGTGTTAAATTATTATTATGGTGATCAAGCATAACAATAGAAATGGAGAAAATGAATTTATACCACGGATTTGAGAGAAAAATATGAATTATTAATATAAAAATGTCATACAATGCATCCCCGGGCTACTCCCGGTCCTAAAGATTGAGGGTTTTAGCCTCTCATGTTCATCTCACACAAATACATGGTAGAAATTGGGGAATTCATAAGAAAAACGGGAAATAAATGGGAAAACCCCTGAACGGAGAAGAACCGGTGGATCCTTGGCGTAGAACACGAGCTTCCCCCGCCTGTCGGTGGTGGAAATCATCTTCGGCAGCGTCCGAATCACCCGGGATGAGCTTCTCGGCCTCCGTTCTCCTTTCTCCCCTCCTCGGCACTCGTGCAATAAAAAATGAGATGATCCTCCCGTCTGGGCAGCCGTCATTAGGTATAAGTTCCTAATTAGGTCGTCAAATAACAACAGCCGTCCGATCGAGATCAAAACAGATCCAACGCATATCTGCCGGCGTCGATACCATCGACGCGGGTCGATGGTATCGACCCGACGGATTAGCGGCAGCTTTGTTTTCTTTTATTCTGAGCGCCTGTGGTGATGTCGATACCATCGACTATCGACTTCTTTAGCGTCGGTTGTTGTCGTTTAACGACGCTGTAGCTCCTCTTGTGTCGATGGCATCAACTTGGGTCGATGGTATCGACAGTTTCCTCGCCAGCAACTTGAAGGGATCTCGATACCATCGACTTAGGTGTCGATGGTATCGACTCTGTATTGCTTTTCTCGGCTGACAACCTGTGGCTTGGTCGATGGTATCGACGGAAGCAGATACTTGTTTTTCCTGAAATTTCACAACAATACCAAGTAAATCCACACAATCTATAATAAGATGATAAATAATGCTCAAAATAGTAAAACAAAGGAATTTGATATAAAATGATGGCAAAGACCAAATAAAGTGAATTATGCAATAATATCCATAAAAATGAGTAATTAAGGCACAAAACACATATGAAATAGGTCTCTAAATGCGACTCAAAAATCATCGCATCAACTTCCCCATTTATTTCTAGGTACATATGTAGGTGGGTATATGACCATCTATATCGATGTACTTGGGGAACTATAGAGAGATGTTGTTGAAATATTCTTGAAAACCAAATACATACTATACACTTACTAGTGAGATTAGTTGTTCAAGAATGGGATAGGTGGTACACATTCATTACTAAACCTAAACTCTAAACCCTAAACCCTAAACCCTAAACCCTAAGCAATAATACCTAATCTTTAAACCCTAATCTCTACATTATAATCTCTAAATACCTGATGAAATACTCATTTTCTCTGTGATCATAGGATAGATCGATCATGGACGTCCATTCCAACTAGAGTTTATTATTGGTCATGATCAGTTTATAAGCTTTGCGGAGAAACATAATAAATGACCGGGAGATTGGTTCTGTTGTCCATGTAGGAATTGTTGTAACAACTCGAAAGTTGTTATTGTTGATAAAATAAAAAGTCATGTCACGTGCAATGAGATTGTAAAGGGATATACAAAATGGTGCTAGCATGGAGAGATTCCTACTATGAGATTAGTAAATGTCAATAGCAATACTTGTGTTGAAGAAGAAATTCCTGACAATGATGTAGATGTGAACAAACTAATTCTGATAGACATGGTTGGTGTGGTGCTATATAGTTTTCGGATAAATCTTATTGATCCACCTTCCTTATTTAGAAACATTGTGCATGATGTTGAGAGACCATTATACTTAGGTTGTACTAAGTTTATAAAGATGAGTGATGTGTTGAGATTGTATACTCTGAAGGCTAACAAAAGATGTACCAACAAAATCTTTACATTTTTATTGTCTTTTTAGAAATAGATTCTTCCTAAAGGAAACAAGCTTCCAATCTCAACATACAAATTAAATCAAATGTTGTGCCCAATGGGAATGGAGGCTAAGAAGATACATGCATCCCCAAATTATTGTGTGTTATTTCAAAAGGACAATATTAGTTTGAAATATTATCCAAAATGTGGGGCGTCAACGTAAAAATGAAAACTTCAGGTGAGTCCAAGAGTAGCTCTCCTACCAACGTGATGTGGTATCTACCTATAATACAACCTTTTCAACACTTGTTTTCCAATAAATGTTTTCTTGAACCTCTGATTGATGACTTAAAGAAACTATGGGGAGAAGGTGTGATGACCTATGATGCTTCATGTAGAGAGACATTTCTTTTGCATGTTATGTTATTTTGCACTATTAAGGACTTTCTAACATATGGGAAATTGTCTGGATACATTGTAAAAGGATACAAAGAACGCCTTATATGTGAGGAGAAAACTGATTCAATATGACTAAAATATGACAGCAAGACTGTATATCTTGGTCATCAAAGGTTTCATTCAAAAGTACATCCTTATCGAAGATTGTGCAAATAATTTAATGGATCAACTGAGGAACGAAGTGCCCCTAAACCTATATTAGGGTAGGGTGTGGAAGATATGGAAGCGTAAAAGACATTGTGTGTTAAATTGGACCTTTTTCTCTCCTCATGTATGTGGTGTGTAGTTCAAGTTTACTCTATTTGTCAATGTTGAATTTAATTACATGTGTTTTGATGCTCAATTTAATTGTCTTGTGTACATGTGTATTGTGGTGACACTCAATTTACCTTTAAACCTAAGTTTCAAATCCTTAACATGTCACCATCTTGCATATTAATTTGAAACTAATCAATATCATCAACTTACTCTCTAATATTTATCAAGTGGTAGATCTTTGAAATGCAAATTCAATGACGCAAAAATTGGCTCAATCGGACCTATGAAGCCCAAAATAGGCCCATATTAATTTGCCTTGAATTTAACTATTTTAGCTCGTTTTTGTTTGGGTCTTGGTGTTGTTGGGCCGACCGTCTCAGGCCTAGTACCATGTGTGGGCCCATCCACGCCCTTTGAATCCCCCTCTTGTCTAATGTGATCTAAGCTTTCCC
Source organism: Alisma plantago-aquatica (assembly GCA_963693085.1). Lineage (NCBI taxonomy): Eukaryota > Viridiplantae > Streptophyta > Magnoliopsida > Alismatales > Alismataceae > Alisma > Alisma plantago-aquatica. Next base: position 840,334,548 of record OY856411.1, on the reverse strand, counting down.
CTCATGACCAATCAGAAGCCAAGATCCATTAGCCATGTTTTTTTGGCTTTTAGATTCCCATCCCATGGATCAACCCCTCATCTAACATCCATTCAGGCTTCTTCTACCTCCGTACACATGGCCAACGGTGATGGTGCTACTCCTTACCAACCTTCCTTTTTCTCATCTCCTCGACCCAATTAACCTTCCCTTTACCTATAAAACTCCCCCTAACTCCTCAACCATTTTTTCTTCTCATTTAACGCACCCTAGCTCCTCCCTCTCACCTTATTCTTCCTCCTACCTTTAATGGCTGTTGGAAATATCTTCATTGGAAGGACACCAACACAGAATTTTGCATCGACAACTTCAAGATTGTAGCACTGCTCTTATATGCAGTGTGTCCAGCAATTTCTGTATCCACAAATATTGAGTCAAGAGCTATATTGAAGAGTTCAAACTAGGCAGAGAACCATCATACATAGGAAATGAATACAAAAGTGGGGTTTTGTTGCACATAGAACAAGGGACTAGAATAGAAAATAACAATACTCATCTCACAATAAGATTTTCTTATATAGATACAGACAGAGGTTCAGACAACCATGACAAATTGGATTTATATAGCCAACGTAACCAACCAAACACACCCGTTCATTGGTGTTTTTCTCACAATAAAACACATGCACAAATATCTACCAAATACACAACTACACGCACCATTTCACATGATACATCCATTCACATATGCCCTTTACAGACACATTCATTTTGCATCATAATTCAATACACCCCTTGGTGCAAAATCTAGGACACCAAATTAATAAACATGCACAAATGTATCAAACCATAGGTTATCAACAAACGAGTCTTCAATTCCATCCACAATCCATGGCATTTCATCAAATGGTTCAAGTCCCATGAACAATCTGTCTTCAAATTTTTCTTCAACAAGGTTGGCTTGCTGCTTTTCTTTCTCCCAACATTGTGCTTCAATATGTCCCTATTTATTGCAGAAGTAGCATCTCTTCTTGTAAAATTTAGGACGTCACCATATTTTTCTTCATCTTCATCACTGTATGCATCACCTTCTATGTCACAATCATGATATTATATGTAAGAACAAGCATGACATTTTCTCTTGTTGCTATTGGATGGACCTGCTGATTCATATATACCACCTTCATGTGTCTTCCTCTTTATATATTCAACTTTACATTGAAATACACTTTCATCATTGCTTTCAAAAAATATGTTCATCCTATCTTCATGTAACATGAGAGTGCCCATCATTTCTCTAAGAGAGTAGATAGAAAGATCTTTCAACTCCTCAATTGTATCAATAAGAAAATCATATTTTGGGGCCAAATATTGTAATACGTTTTCAACAACTTTCCTCTAAGATATTTCCTCACCATATGTGTGCATCTGGTTCACAATGGTAGACAACTGAGTGAACAAATTCTAGAAGATCTCGCCTCCTTTCATAGAGAAATTTTCAAATCATCTACAGAGCATCTGCAACTTCACTATAGTGATCCTTTTGTTGCCGTGAAACTCCCTCTTCAAAATATTCCACACATCATTGGATTTGGCAACATTTGCGATCCTAAAAAATTTGTTTTCCGTCACGTACTATTCCAAGATGAGAAGAGCATTTTGATACTTCATGTGAATCTCCTTTAAAGCACCAGAATTTTCCTTCAAAATGCCAAATTTCTCCTTCAAACTTTTGTCACCAGAGTATCCATTCTCCATAAGATCCCAAAGATCTAGTGAGATGAAGAAGGTTTTCATCCTGATACTCCAAAATGCATAGTTGTCACTAACAAACACAAGAATTAATGCATGTTGCAAATTTAGATTGTTGTTCTACATCTTCAAAAACCACACTGAAATCTGCATGTTGTCTTGATGCACACTGCAACAAATTCCTCAATTTTTTTACACCAAATGCCAAATTTTGTCTTTGACGTATGCTATGGAAATCACATCAAACAACACCCAAACAATGACCGAACAAGGCTCTGATTACCAAAATGTTGGAAATATCTACAGTAGAAGGACACCAACAATAAAAAGTTTACACTGACAACTTCAATACTATAGTATTGTTCTTTTATGTAATGTGTCTAGCGATTTCAGTATCCATCGATACGAAGTCAAGAGCTAGATTGAAGAGTTTAAACTAGGCAGAGAACCATCACACACAAGAAGTAAACACAACAGTGGGGTTCTATTGCATGAAGAACAAGGGACTAGAATAGAAAAGAACAATACTAAACTCACAATAAGATTCTCTTATACATATACAGACTAAAGTTTTTTCCCCAACCCAGGCAACCACGACACTAGCTTTATATAGACAACGTAACTGACCAAACACACCCATTTTTTGGAGTTTTCTCACAGTACACATGCATAAATATCTACCAAATACACAACTGCATGCACCCGTTCACATGATACATTCTTTCACACACACCCTTTACACACATTCATTTTGCATCATAATTCAATACACCCCATGATGCAAAATCTAGGACACCAATTTAAAAAACATCCACAAACATATCAAACAATAGAGTATCAACAAATGAGTCTTTAATACCATCCATGATCCATGGCACATTCATCAAATGATCTAAGTGCCATGAACAATCTGTCTTCAATTTTTTATCGAACAAGGTTGGCTTGTTGCTTTTCTTTCTCCCAACATTGTGCTTCAATGTATCCCAATTTATTGAAGAAGTAGCATCTCTTTTTGTAAAATTTAGGAGCATCATCATCTTTTTCTTCATATTCATCACTGTATGCATTCCTTCTATCACAATCTTGATCTTTTTCATAATCATGAACATGAACTTTTCCGTTGTTGCTATTGGATGGACCTGTTGAATCGGATCTACCACCTTCACGCATCTTCCTCTTTGTATTTTAAACTTTACAATGAAATACACTTTTACGTGTTGCTTTTAGAAAAAAAATCCATCCTATCTTCATGTGACATGAGAGTGCCCATCATTTTGCTAAGAGAGTAGACAAAAAATCTTTTGACTCCTCAGTAGTAGCAACAAGAAAATCATATTTTGGGGCCAAACATCGTAATACTTTTTCAACAACTTTCCTATCACATATTTCTTCACCATATCTGCGCATCTAGTTCACAATGGTAGACAGGTGAGTGAAGAAATTCTACAAGATATCACCTCTTTTTCATAGATAAATTTTCAAATTCTCTACAGAGCGTCTGCAACCTCACTATAGTGATCCTTTTTCATTGTGAAACTCACTCTTTAAAATATTCCACATATGAATGGATTTGACAGCATTCGTGGTGCTAAAAAATATGTTGTCCATCATGGCATGTTGCAAGACGAGAAGAGCCTTTGCATCCTTCATGCAATTCTCCTTCAAAACACCTAAATTTTCCTTCAAACTTTAGCCGCCAGAGTATCCATTTTCCACAAGATCTCAAAGATCGAGTGAGATGAAGAAGGTTTTCATCCCAATACTTCAAAATTCGTAGTTGTCATAAAAAAACACAGGAATCAATGTCTGTTGCAAATTCAAACTATTGTTCAACATCTTCAAAAATCAAACAAAATTCTGTACACTGTCTTGACACACACTACAACAAATTCTTTAGAAAAATTTGCACCAAATGCCAGATTTTTTATTTGATGTATGCTATGACAATCGCGTCGAACTACACCCAAAAAATGATTGAACACGGCTTTAATTAACAAGATGTTGGAAATATCTGTAGCAGAAGGACACCAACATAGAAGTTTGCACCGACAACTTCAAGACTGCAATATTGTTCTTCGATGCAGTCCGTCCAGCAAATTCAATATCAACCGATAACAAGTCAAGAGCCAGATTGAAGAGTTTAAACTAGGCAAAGAACCATCTTACATAGGAATCAAACACAATAGTGGGGTTTTGTTGCATAGAGAACAAGGGACTAAAATAGAAAAGAACAATACTCAACTCACAACAAGATTTTCTTATACAAATATAAATTGATTTTTTGTAAGGACCCTAGCCCACGTTTTGGGATAACCCTATTTGCTTTTCCTAAGTATGTTTCTTAGATACTTGCTCTAATAATATGAGATGTAATTAGGGCCAGAAGAAAGCTTTAGTTTCTTGTTTGAGCTTGTTTGGATGATGTTTGTGTTTTGTGGTGTGGTTTTGGTGCAAATTTGCAATTCACCTAGAGCAGGGGTTGATGTGTAAATTTGCCACCTCTAGAGTGTTCCTTATGTCTCTTGGAATCATCTATAGGAGAGAGATATGGGCACCTTGTTCAAGTCTTGGTTGTATGGAGACATCCTTGGTGATGTGTAGAACACATGAGTGAGATGTGTTTTGCTCGTAGATGTGTTATCTTAAGTTAGAGAGAACCTTGGAGAGGTTGTGTATCAGTTTGTGAGTGTGTAGGGTTATGCCCTATCAGTATGTAAGTGTGTAGGGTTATGCCCTATTAGTTTTTGAGTGTGTAGGGTTATTCCCTATCGATTTGTGAGTGTGTAGGGTTATGCCCTATCGGTTTGTGAGTGTGTAGGTTTATGCCCTATTGGTTTGTGAGTGTGTGGGGATATGATATTGGTTTATTAAGACCATGACCTTAGTAGGAAACCAAGAGGACGATATCTAACCTAGATTATATCACCATGTTTTGCATGTTGTTGCATGTGGCCCCTTCTTTGTGAACAAGTGTCACCTAAGATCCTAATGGGATGACATGTCTCCCTTGAGCTCTCTCTCATCCCCCTAGTATATAGTCTTCCTTCTATCCATGCAAGAGGATCCTTTTAGCCATCCTTGTTTTCTCTCCTTCTTGGTGGATGACCTTGATAAGCTTAAGGAGCTAGGGAGGTTATCTTGGACTTGGTGAATGAGTTCCAAGTTGTGGAGTTCCTTGATCATCTTCCATCTTCTACCTTGGTAAGATATGTTTCCTAGCTCTCTCTTCTTCTTCTTCTCGGCCATGGATCTTGGATATCTCCTTTCTATCTTGATCCATCTTAACCTTGGTCTCGTCTTCTTCCTTGGTGGTGTTGTGGTGATCAAGTTTGGTGGGTCATCTTCTACCTTGAGATTGTGAGCTTGAAGCTTGACCTTGGAGGTTGGATCTTAGTGGTGACCTTTGAGACGGGTTATATAACTCTTAACCTCCTTTGTTAGTTTCACTATTTCATGTGTTTATGTTGTTTCTCTTCTCTAGATTGTTTATCTCATGAATGCTAGTAGTTGTTGGTGGGTTTTGAGTACTATTTTGGTGAAGGAATCTTGTTAGTTTGCTATCCATATCTTGCACCTTCTTGCCATGATAGTAGATGGACTAGTGGCCAATCTTCCTAAGGTTGAAGATGACAAGTTGACACACACACACACTAGGTTGTGAGTGGCCGTCATGAATTGTGGTGTTTAAATCGACACATCTTGTGATAACTCATCATGACTTGGGGATGCTAAACTGATAGGCTTGATGGAGCTAACCCGTTATGATCTAGAGGAGCTAACCCGTCATGCCATCGAGGTACTTAGACTGATATGTTTCTAAACCTATATGGTTTGAGGGTGTTAGTCTGTCATGATCATGAGGATACCTTGTGAGATTGTATGTTTGAGTGCCAAACTGTAACGCCTTGGTTGAGCAACATCCTGTCACACCTTCAAGTAGAGTTTCCCGTCACACCTTCAAGTGGGGTTGCTCGTTACACTTTCAAGAAGGGATAAACTAATACACACCATGGGTGCTAACTAATACACCTCTTGTGTAGAAAACCTGACATGCTTAGACTAGTGATAAACCGACACACCACAAGATGGTCTAAACCGATACCTTATGATGGTAGTCATGATTCATCATGATGATGATAGGGTTACATAGTATGTTATGATACCCTATGGAGTGGTTGTATAGACAATGATGGAGTGCTATTTTCTATGACCTTTAATTTCATAACATACTCTATAATGATGATGGAAGTGATGGGTTGATTTCTATGATCCAACCCTGTAAATCATAATCGGTTAAAGAGAACCCTAACCTTAATGATGTAGTGTGAATGACATGAATCCTTATGGGATGCTAGTAATGATGAAGTATTATCTTTCTTGTTATAAGTTCCTAACCATGCAAGTAACACAAGTAGATATGCATAACTAGATAAGAGCTATGGTGTTTATGATATGTTTGAATGGGCTTTATGAGGCATGTGAGATGTTGGTATCCCAGAAAGAGGAGGAAAATGGTCTTATGACCTAGTGATGGCTTACTGCCTTATATGATATGATAATCTTCTCAGTGATGAGATGAGAGGTTTCTACCTCAAAGTATGTAGTCCTTGTGATGAAAAATATGGTGAATGACAAGCATCAAGTAATAAGGTGATGAGATCACCCTTATATGCTCAAATATGTTCTGGTGATGTATTATGCCCTTATCTTTGTAGGACTTGTTTAAATTTTATACATTGTAACTTGATTGATGCTAAAAGACAGTTAAATCACCTAACTAATCAAGTGGAACCTAATAATGTAGCTTTTCCTGTGCCATATATCCATTTAGTGTCAACATGTGCTAAATGGTGAAATGATTTTATCTTAGAGCACATATTTTTGGATATGCGGGGGTGAGAATGAATATCCCCTTACGTCCATGATATGTGCACAAGATTGACTGCGGGCCATACCCTGGAAAAAGTGTGACTTTGGGCCGTAGCTCAGTGATATGTGGTACATGATTGGCTACAGGACATACCATGGAAAGAGTGTGACTGTAGGCCGTAGCTCAATTTCACTAGTGTCGTGACCTGTACCTAGGTGGGCTAGGTTTGCACAACATGACTATATGTCACTGGAAGTAGTCTGACTGATGATGTCACTAAAGGTTCACTCGTGTACTGACCATGAGGTGGTGAGGTCATGGATTATGGATCTTCCACTAGACCTGGTATGGCACCGATTTTGACTTAGCAGTGGTCAGTTGGATTTGGGTGGTATGACTCAAATCCTTAGGGCATAATAAAATACATAATCAGCAATGCAGTATACTTGTATAGGATCATATATGGAAACATTGGATGAGGCCTTGCTTGATTTTGTACAGTAGTGTTTGTAGAAAATATACATGTTCTTCATATTCCTTTTATAATGTTATGATGTTCCATTATCCACTAGTAGTTGCTTACTCTGTTAATAATTATTACCTACTTTTCATGGTTGTAACTTTACTTCTTACATTAATCATCTTTATCTATGATAATAATAGAGTTGGTGGAGAGTTATATCTCCCACTGAGATTTGGAATCTCACCCCATGCATTTCCCACATCCTTTTCAGGTGGATGTGCACGAGGAGGTAGAGATCATGCAGGAGAGGTTGAGGAGCAGCAAGCAAGACAATAGCTGATGAGGTTGGGAGTACTGCTGGATCTCTTTTGTTGTTAGAATCCTAGAGTCATCCATGTACACTTGGGTCTTTGGGAATGTTTTGTAGACGTGATTGGCTTGTATGCCTCTCTTGGGCATAGCTTTGGTGGATATATGTATATATTTTTTGGAATAGGTTTCCTTATAACAGCTTGGTGACACACATGGTAAGTGTTTGTGACATGAAAGGACTCATATGTAAATGTTTTTGCTGTTTGGCAGTTTTATGAAAATAGTTTTAATTTTTAGTATTTTCTAGTAATATGTTGTTTAATCTTTCTTCTACAGTTTTGTTAAAATGCACATGATTGTAAAATTTGTGATAAAACAAGAAAATATCAATTTGTGCAATTTTTAAGAGATGAATGGAGTATTTCTGTGTGACAAGCTTAATAATTTGCAGAAAAGATGTGCTGAAATAGCATGCATCAAAATATCGCGGACTTAAAGCTTTGCTTGTCCTCAAGAAATTGAAAAATCAAAATGATTCAAAAAAATTTGAAATAACAAATTCATCCTCCCTAGATTAGCAATTGTTCTATCCTTTTCATGGCCAAGTGACCCATCTCCTAGAACCACAAATTGCAAGCACTATGTTTCTCAAGAAAACATTTTTCATAACTTAATTTTTTTTAAACTTATACTTTGTAAAGACAGTCTTGATCTAACTTGCGCTTCGACACTCATCATTATTTTTTTTCTTTTTCATTGGGTTGATTATTGCACAGGAATAGAGAATTTGATGTGTGATGGAAAAAACCCTCCTCTATTCGACTTGGGATATAATTTTTTCATGGACTTATGATTACATTGACCACAATTTTTCTGTGTGTGCTCTTTTTGGCATCTTTTGATGGTATGCCCCTTTGTGGGGTATGGAAGAATGGCATGCCACCCCGGACTTAGGGTTTGGCATGCGATTTATTTTTCCCGTGCAACAAAAAACTTTTTTTTTTGAGTTGTCGTTGCATAAGATAGAAGAGACATGTAGCTACATTATATAAGAGTAAAAACAAATAAGTTAATCTAATGCTAAAATTAAGAAAATCTGCATTTGATTCTATTTGATACTCTAAGGCTTGCCACCGTTTCCAAAAATTGCTATCATGATCATAGGGAACTTGATATTGCAATGTTTTTTTTGAAATAAATTTGATAATGCAATTGATTTTTAAAGATAAAGTACAACATTTGGCCGACTAGATAAAGGCCTTATGCTTGAAAGTAAACAATGTAAATAAATAAAAATGCAGAAGGAAATGTTGAAAAGGGAAGATAAAGGGTGGATCACGTACCACCCACCCCACCCCGGACTTAGAAATTTGCTCGACCCGAGCAAACTCTAAGAGCGAGATGGAGGGAAGAGTCACTGCAGTGGAGGGTGCTGCTGGTGGGAGGAGTAGTAGTTTGCCCAATAAGGAGAATCATGGCCTGGATAACGTTGTTGTGCTCTGTACTTATCATAAGTTGGTTGACTAGGGGCATAGTGACCGCAATCCACATGCCAAGACTCCTGCGAACTCTGCATCAGGTACATGTGATTGAGTTGGTGGCCCTATCTCTGCTGCTCTTGCTGAATCTCGTCCAGCTGAGTCTGGATCTCGTAGAAGCCGTAAGGACCGGAGTCGTCATCTGGTCGCTGCCTGGTGCGACGTCTGGAAGGTGGCGGTCCAGTGACGTAGTCGTGTGCCTCTAAAGAGAGGCTCCTCCTATGAGGATGTGGCTCGGGGAAGGTGTCTGGATCTGGATGCTCCAGGTAGAATCTCTGGATATGGCCCGGTAAATCAGTCAACTCGTAGATGTAGTTTGCTGCTGCAAACCATGAATGTAACGGGAGCTGGAGGACCACCTGAGTGTCTTTGAACAAAAGGTAATAAATGCCCTCGGTGCCCAAATGGATAAACCTACTATTCCCTTAAATAGTGAGTGTTGATGAGGTGGTTTTTGGGCTCAAGCAGAGGAAAGGTGATGTGGGTGTAGCCCAAAAAGATGGCGAGTTGGGTAACATAGTGGCCAATGCGGAAAGAAGATGAAGTGGCTCGGCTAGCTTGGGTACCAAAATGCTCAATGATAGCATTGCCTCAGTTAAAAGGTTCTTCGTGTAAAAGACACCAAAGAGCATAAAGTTCTACCTGAGTAATTGCACCCTGAGTACCTTCTCTACTAAAAATAGTGCAAGCCAAAATACGGTGAAGGTAACAGACCACCGAGTTGTGAATGCAGGAGGCCTTGGGGCCACTAGGAAGACGGGGAAGAAGCCCGGTGATCTCTGCCCAAAACTTATCTCTGTCATAATGGTCAGGGTAGGAGTCGCGATACTGTGCCATACATTGGTCTAGCCAATAGTCATCCTTGCCGTCGAGGATGAAAGAAGTGATTTGCTTGGCAGAAGATTCTAGATTTTCCCCAAAAATCCGGTACTTACAACTCGAGTTTCCGAAAGAACAGTGTAACCTGCGAAAAGTACTCAAAAACTCGAGGGTAAGATCACAGTAGACAGAGGTGACACGGTAGGGAAAGACAAGCATGTGGTTTCTGCGGAGGATATCGTCAACGGCGTCGCAGATGCCCAAAGCATCCAGGGTTGTGCCGCACGCCCAACGAGGCAAAGAAACACCAATTGCGAACATATCCTCATAACGCTGGCGGTGGTCAGTGCTAGTGAACTGGTCATAGCTACCCGGAATAGGTGCTATATGGGGTGAACGGGGGGTGGTCGAATCTGGATCATTGGCTGCCTTCTGAGTTCCCTCCATCTCGTAGAGAAGCTCATCCGCCTCGTCGATGTCCTGAAGCATCTCCTCGACTAGCTCGGGAGATGACTCACCCATAGGAGAGGGTGTGCGGAAATGGATTCTGGGATGTGAACTGGAACGACGAGGAGGATCTCTGGAAGAGGATGCAGGGGCCTTGCCCTTGCCCTTGCGGAAGTGGCTGAACATCATTGCTCCTGGGGGAAACTGATTGTTTGGAAAAGCCAACCGGTCGTTTGGAGATTCAACCGATCATCTGGAGAGCGGAAGAGGTCGTTTCGGAGGCTGAGACGGGCGGCTGGAATGACCAACGGTCGGTTGAGGCGACCTGAGCACTCGGCGGATCTAGATTTGGTCGTCTATTAAGGAGGTGGCGACGCAGATGACGTCGGTCGTCTGGAAGACCCAATCGATCGTCGGGTAGCTGAATCGGGCGTTTCGGCCCCTAAGACGGACGACTGGGATCGTGACTTCCGTCGATCTTCTAGAGAGTGAGACAAGCGGTGGTGGATTCAGGCGGGCGGCAGTCAAACTAGGAAGGTGGATGGCTCAGGTGAGAGCGGGCGGTTCGAATGCCAGACGACCGGCTCAGGTGAGACGTCTGGCTGAGAACTAGAAACAGGGAGGCGACGGCAAAGGAGACTCCGTCGGTCGTCTGCGAATCGAGATGGGTGGCGTCACCGTCAGTGCGGGCGACTAAAGAACACATGGAGCTAGGAGCGATTGGCTGAAGAACGGGCAGAGCTACACAAGGGGGCATCTAGGGTTTGCGAAGAGATGGAAGAAAGACCTCGTGTCTGGAGTGTTATATAGAATAATGGATCCACGATCCGATCGGTTGGATAGCCAAACGATTGGCTGGTCTGCCTCAGGCGTCAACACAAAACTGAAAGGACAGAGGCTGCATTGAAGGTTCGTGGAACGATCGGCGGAAGAGTCGAGCATCTGGAAAAGTTAAACGATCGGCTGGATGTGCGAAACGAGCGTCTGGACGTTCGAACCGATCGGCTCGACAGAAAGAACAAGGAAAAACAGATCAGAAAAAAAAACAATGAAACAAACGAGAAGGGAAGATAGTGTTTGGTTGCCTCCAAACTAGTGCCTTATTTTACGTCGTGGCTCGACCAAGATCAGATTAATTGGAATCCGGGGGAGGTGAAGGGTCAGTGAGGTTCAGATCCTGCAAAGGTGGAAATTTGGTTGAGTCTGAAGTGACAACATCTTCAGTGGTGATATATCTTTTAAGACGGTGCCCATTGACCTTAAACTCGCCCAGAACTTTATCCCAGAGAAGAAAAACGCCATGTGGATAAGCACACTTGACAATGTAGGGGCCATACCATCTCGACTTAAGTTTTCTAGGGAAAAGTCATAATCTTGAATTAAAAACTAAAACTTGATCCCCTTCTCTAATGTCTTTGCACTTGATGTGACCATCATGCCACATTTTGGTTCGGTCTTTGTAGATTCTTGCATTTTCGTAGGCACTCATCCTAAGTTCATCAAGCTCATTCATTTGGAGAAAACGTTTCTCTCCAGCCATGGAAAGATCAAAATTCAAACTTTTGATGACCCATCTTGCTTTGTGCTCTAGTTCTATTGGTAAGTGACATGATTTACCGTAGATCAGTCTAAAAGGGGTGGTGCCAATGGGTGTTTTGTAGGCAGTACGATATGCCCACAGGGTGTCATTGATTTTTAACGCCCAATCTTTCCTAGTTCGTCCAACAATTTTCTCTAAAATGGATTTGATTTGTCTGTTGGATACTTCCACCTGCCCACTGGTCTGAGGATGGTAAGGGGTGGCAACTTTGTGATAAACCCCATATTTTTTCAAAAGAGCCTCGAAACGTTTCTCCGAAAAATGGGATCCCCCATCAGAAATGACGGTGAGAGAGACTCCAAATCTAGGAAAATGACATATTTGAAAAGTTTCTTAATGGGTTTGGAGTCACACGTTTTAGTGGGTATGGCCTCAACCCATTTTGACACGTAATCGACTGCGACTAAAATGTAAGTAAACCCATAAGAAGAAGGAAATGGGCCCATATAGTCAATTCCCCAAACATAAAAAATCTCTAATTCCTGCCAAGAGGTGAGGGGCATTTGGTCACGCTTGGAAATATTACCCGTAATTTGACATTGGTCACATGAAAGCACATAATCATATGAGTCTTTGAAGATGGTGGGCCAAAAGAATCCGCATTGTAGGACTTTTCTAGCCATTTTTTGGGAACTCATGTGACCACCATAGGGGCCAGAGTGACATTGTTCTAAAATGGCGATGCTTTCTTCGTGGGATACACAACGACGATATAAACCATTGGCGCAAAGTCGAAACAAATAAGGTTCATCCCAATAATAATTTTTCACATCATGTAAAAACTTAGCTTTAGAGTGTCCCGTGTACTCGGGGTGCAATACACCTGCAGCTAAATAGTTTACAAAATCAGCAAACTAAGGAAATTGGGAGTCTACCTTGAGAAATTGGTCATCGGGTAAAGATTCATTTATTGGATTTTCATCAATGGGGTTATAGCTAAGTCTACTGAGGTGGTCAGCCACGACATTTTCAGATCCCTTTTTGTCTAGGATTTCTAGATCAAATTCCTGCAATAACAAAATCCATCTTATGAGTCTGGGCTTAGCATCTTTCTTGGTCATGAGGTAGCGAATGGCTGCATGATCAGTGTAAACAACTACCTTTGAACCAACAAGATATGAGCAAAATTTATCGAATGCATAAACAATGGCTAGCATTTCTTTTTCGGTGACTGTGTAATTTCGCTGAGCTTCATCTAAGGTCTTGGATGCATAATAAATGACATGGTGTTTTTTGCCAATTCTTTGTCCTAAAATGGCACCTACAGCAAAATCACTAGCATCACACATGATTTCAAAGGGTAAGGCCCAGTCAGGAGCACGGATGATAGGAGTGGTGGTGAGAGCCTTTTTCAAACATAGAAAGCTCTCCATGCATGATGCATAGAAATGGAAATGCACTTCCTTTTGAAGAAGATTGGGGAGAGGTTTTGTGATTTTGGAAAAATCACAGATGAATCGCCGATAGAAACCGGCGTGTCCCAGGAAGGCTCGGATGTCTTTGATTGAGGTTGGGGGAGGCAGCTTGGTGATGAACTCAATCTTAGCTTGGTCTACTTCAATGCCCTGGTTACTCACCTTATGGCCTAGAACAATACCCTCCTTGACCATGAAGTGACACTTCTCCCAATTAAGGACTAAGTGTGATTCAGTACATCTATCAAGGACTAGAGAGAGATTTTGAAGGCAAGAATAAAAACTGTCTCCATAGACAGAGAAATCGTCCATGAACACTTCAGTGACAGTTTCAGTTAACCCTGAAAAAATGGCAGACATACATCTTTGAAAAGTGGCTGGTGCAGTGCACAGGCCAAAGGGCATTCGTCTAAAAGCGTAAGTACCAAAAGGGCATATGAAGGTGGTCTTTTCTTGGTCTTCAGGATGAATGGGAACCTGATAAAAACCCGAGTACCATCTAAATAGCAAAAGTATTGTTGATGAGCTAAACGTTCAAGAACTTGATCGAGGAAGGGAAGAGGGAAATGGTCTTTCCTAGTTTCTTTGTTGAGTTTCCTGTAGTCAATGCACATCCTCCACCCTGTGACGGTACGGGTGGGGATGAGCTCATTCTTCTCATTCCTAACGACTGTGGTCCCACCCTTTTTGGGGATGACCTGGACAGGGCTGACCCAAGGAGAGTCAGAGATGGGGTAGATTATTCGTGCAGTCAAAAGTTTAATTACTTCAAGACGAACAACTTCCTTCATGTTTGGGTTGAGTTTCCTTTGCGGGTCTTGGGATGGTTTACTATTTTCAATCATTGGGATTTTGTGGATGCAAATGGATTGATCTATCCCAACCAAATCTGTCATTTTGTACCCTAAGACTGTTTTCCTTTTCCTAAGTTCTCCCATAAGCATGTTTTCTTGTTCAATGGTAAGGTCATATTTGATAATGACAGGGCATAATTGTTGTTCATCTAGAAAGACATATTTCATTCCTATGGGGAGAGTCTTCATTTCCAGGGCCTTTGGTGGTTCAGGTTGTTCTTCTATGGTGGAAACCATTTTAAGGTCTTCAATCTCAGCACATGGGATTTCCTCAAAGTTGTCCAAATGAATCTTGAGTTGATTTGATGGTTCATTATCAAAATCACATTCGGTGGGGATGGTGAGAGTAGTGCGTAGGGGATCATCAACTAATTCCCACTCTTTCCTTAGTTGGGTTAATTCATCAATGCAATCTAGGAGGTAGACTTCTTCTTCAAGACTAGGTCCCCTCATGCTTTCAAACACCCTAAACTGTAGGGTTTGCTTCCCTAGCCTTAACAAAATGGTACCAGCCTCAACATCAATTAAGGCATGAGGAGTGGCTAAGAAGGGATGCCCAAAAATGAGAGGGTAGCGTAAGTCTTCCTTGATATCCATGATCACAAAATCATAAGGGACGTATGCATCATTTCCAACTTTAACTGGAATGTCCTCTATGATTCCCATGGGTTTAGTTGTGGATGAGTCTTCCAGTTGGATGGTCATGGCTGTGGGTAACATGGCATTGAATGCTAGTCTTTTGCAAAGACTATATGGCATGATGGATATACTGGCTCCTAAATCTGCTAGGCATTTCCAACAAGCATTATCACCAAAGTAGAATCCTATTCCAAAAGAACCTGGATCCTTCTGTTTTTTAGGCATCTTACTTAGGATAATGTCTGATGTGGTCCTACCAAGTTTAACAGTCTCGTATTCTTTAGTAACATACTTCCTAGTTAAGAGAGATTTCATGTACTTGGACCAGGCGGGCATGTCTGCCAAAGCATCAAGGAAGGGAATATCAACATGTATTTTTTTCATAGCATCCCTAAATTTCATGAAGCGAGCATCAAGTCTCGTTTGTTTGAGGCGGGCTTGATATGGAGGTCGAGGTTTGTAAACTGGTTCTTCATCTTCCACTTGAGGGGTTTCGGGGACGGATGGGTTGGGTGTGGCTTTGGGTTCGACAACTACCATGTCCTCACTCTCGAATTCTAGAGGTGGGTCTGAAGATTTTTCTAGAGGGGGGGGCGTGCACTTTTCCCGAACAAGTAGAGACAACCTTGAGTTGTTCAGGATGTTTGGGGTTGTTTTTCAGGCTGCCCTGCAAAAGTCCCAACAGGAGGTTTTTCTTGGGCAAACAAACGGGCTAACTGTGCGTCAGTTGCCTTTTGATGGGCTTGAATGGCCACGAGGGTTTGTTCTATGATTGCCAAGCTAAGATGACTGGGGGGGAGGAGGGATGACATTTTGAGGTGGTTGGGGAGGTTGAGGTTGGTTTAGATTTTTGGGTGGAAGGTTTAGGTTTTGGAATTGTTGGTAGTGTTGTCGATTTTGGTGATTTGCAAAATTTCTTTAATTGTTGTATGGGAATCCAGGTGGTGGTTGATTGTTACTTTGAGGGTAGGGAGGCCTTTGTTGAAGTTGGGTAGAGTTCTCGGCGCCAGAGGGGTTTCCATACTGAAAACCAGGGTGATTTCTAGGTTGGTTGGGATTGTAGTAACCTTGGCCTGGTATTGTATGAATCGAATTGAGGTCTTCTGGTTGTTGACCTACTTCAGGTTGCGTGGGCATGTTGTAGAGGTATTGACAGTGGAGGGTGGTATGGTCGTATCCTTAACAAATACCACAAAGGGAATCCATGGATTTTAGTTGTTGGGGTGACTCCCTAAGGGTGACCAAGGATGACTCTAATCGATCTTATTTTAAGGCAATTAATTTTAGGCTTTCCGATATGCTTTGGATATCATTATTAACTTCTACCTTGGCTACCTTAAGGATTCCTCCAATCCCTCTTCTAGCCCTTGTTTCGGAAGCCTGTTTAACTACCTCCCATGCGCTAGTTAAACTTTGATGCATGAAATTTCCTCCCGATGAGGAATCGAGAAAAAATTTGGTATCATCATCGACACCACGATAGAAAATCTCTATGAGTTGGGCTTGAGAGATATCATGGTGGCGGTACTTCCTAAGTAAATCTTTGAACCTTTTCCAAGCTTCACCTAATGACTCTCCTGGGGACATAGAAAAGTGAGTTATTTGACCCCTAAGTTCATAGGTGAGAGACGGGGGGTAGAATTTCTCAAGGAACTTGCTTTGTAGAACTTCCCATGTTGTGACAAGTTCTTCGCTCTCCATGGTGTTGTACCAGCTACTAGCTTGGCCGGAGAGGGAATACTTAAACAACCTAAGGCGGATGGCATCTTCAGAGACACCTGGGAGTTTGTTCAAAGAGCAAAGGTCAATGAACCTTTGAAGATGATCTTGGCAACTTTCCCCATTGTTGCCTGAGAAAGGGTTGGCTTGCATCATGGTGATCCATTGTGTTAGGATTTCGAATTGTGGAGCAATAATATCGGGGGCTATAACTGGATGTTGTGCATAGGCCGTTTTGGGAACAAAAAAGTCTTTTAATTGTTTTTGCCTTTCGACTTCCCTCCTATCGGCTTCTATGGTTTCTTGTTCAGTCCTAAAGGCTGCTCGCAAAGAGGCTTCTCTTTCTGCTTGTTCGGCTTGGATGAGCTCTCTTTGAGCCGTGAGAGCTTGGTCGATCCTACGGGAGACCTCATCTTCATTCATTCTCACTAAATTTTGACGGTTTAGACGATGAAAGGGCCTTTCTATTTCCGGATCGAACGGTTGAAAATCGTCGTTCGGGCATCACATGCACAATTTAAACAATTATTCGTGTGCAGAAAAAACGTACTGCCGGAATGGAAACTCGGTAGAAAGAGGAGTACACTTCCAGAATGTTACTCGGAAGGCATGAAAAAAATAAAAAAAGTTTTTCAAAATTGTTTTGGGGTTCGAGAAAACAATCCGTTGTCCCCGACAACGGCGCCAAATTGCTACTCGTCATTTTGCAATATCAATCACTAAGATAGTTAATCCTAGAGTTTAAACCTTTTTTACTTCCGGTTTTAAGGGTAGTATAGAAGGATCGATCCCACGGGACAACTTTGAAGAGATTGTTCTTTAGAACCCAAAGTTTGAAGTACTTTATTATTTGTTTTTGGTATTTTTCTTTTGATTAAAGTAGAAAGTAAAGTCCAGTTGGGAGTTTGGTTGATTACACTAATGCAAGAAGAAATGCACTTAACAAGAAATAAAATGCACAAGGAAAAAAATAATATGATTGTTAACACAAGCAAAACTATGTGAATGAAAGACTAAGAATTAAAGTAAACAAAGGATGCAGTGTTTAAATCAAGAGATGGAAATTGAGGCTCATAGGGGTTTTCACCACCTTAGCCTAGGTGATAACAACTAAATCTTAAACGACGATTCGATGAACGTTTGCGAATTTAAAAACTCACAAGAGAGAAACTCCACATGAGCCCATTGGTCTTGGTGCTCATGCTTCCTAGTTTATCATCCTAAAAGATGAAAATCCACGGTCATATCAAAATGTCTATGTGATCGATTTTATTGTTCTAAATCTGGATTTCCATGGTCATTTCCATCTGGATTAACATGCGATCCGAAGATCAACCATTCGATTAAAACCGATTACCATCTAGTCATTTAAGAAGAAGTCATTAAAACCATGGCTAAGGGGTTATTTCCCTTGCCCCGATAGAAGTCTACTCAGACATGGAGAAAGGGGAGGCGGAGGAAGAAAGAAATGAAGCCATAGTCTAGCCCAAAAATCAGGAGATTAATCCTTATGCTAGAGATGATGAAATGGCTTAGTTCTTTGTTCCTTGCTCCAGAAATAAAGAATGGAGAGAAGAAGATTAATACTAGGGCGGAAAGAAAAGACAAGAATAAGTATGAAAGAGCTATGTTTGAACTAAGATCTACTTTATTTCATAATGAGAAATTGATTACAAGACTAATTGCTTCAGAACTCCAAAATACCAAGAAATCCCTGATGCCCCAAGAGGAGGAAGTGCCCCTCCTTTTATAGGAGAAGGAGGGGCTATACATTAGGTTTAGGGTTATTTTGAGGTTGGCGGCTGGTATTTTTGCTGTCTGCGCGCCGCCAACCGACCGGTTCGTGAACCAACTGATCGGTTGGAAGGTTCTAGAACGCGCAACCCATCGATCGGATGCCAACCCTAATTAGGGTGGCGACACAGTTGAAACCGCTCGGTGTTTCTCAGCAATGGGCAACAGCCGGGCGTCTGGTAGCTGGAATCGGGCGATCTCAGCCATCGTGTGATGAGATGAATGATCGACGCTTGAAGGCAAACTGAGCGTTTTAGATAGTCAGACGATCAGTTTGATGCAGTGAGACGATCGATTGAAGATACCAATCGATCGGCTCAGAACCTGAAAATGCATTAAAATGCACATGATTGTAAAATTTGTGATAAAATGAGAAAATATCAATTTGTGCAATTTTTAAGAGATGAATGGAGTATTTCTGTGTGACAAGCTTAATAATTTGCAAAAAAGATGTGCTGAAATAGCACGCATCAAGCTCCTAATGGGATGACACGTCTCCCATGAGCTCTCTCTCATCCCCCTAGTATATATTCTTCCTTCTATCCATGCAAGAGGATCCTTTTAGCCATCCTTGTTTTCTCTCCTTCTTGGTGGATGACCTTGATAAGCTTAAGGAGCTAGGGAGGTTATCTTGGACTTGGTGAATGAGTTCCAAGTTGTGGAGTTCCTTGATCATCTTCCATCTTCTACCTTGGTAAGATATGTTTCCTAGATCTCTCTTCTTCTTCTTCTCGGCCATGGATCTTAGATATATCCTTTCTATCTTGATCCATCTTAACCTTGGTCTCGTCTTCTTCCTTGGAGGTGTAGTGGTGATCAAGTTTGGTGGGTCATCTTCTACCTTGAGATTGTGAGCTTGAAGCTTGACCTTGGAGGTTGGATCTTAGTGGTGACCTTTGAGACGGGTTATATAACTCTTAACCTCCTTTGTTAGTTTCACTCTTTCATGTGTTTATGTTGTTTCTCTTCTCTAGATTGTTTATCTCATGAATTCTAGTAGTTATTGGTGGGTTTTGAGAACTATTTTGGTGAAGGAATCTTGTTAGTTTGCTATCCATATCTTGCACCTTCTTGCCATGATTGTATATGGACTAGTGGCTAATCTTCCTAAGGTTGAAGATGACAAGTTGACACACACATGCATTAGGTTGTGAGTGGCCATCATGACTTGTGGTGTTTAAATCGACACATCTTGTGATAACTCATCATGACTTGGGGATGCTAAACCGATAGGCTTGATGGAGCTAACCCGTTATGATCTAGAGGAGCTAACCCGTCATGCCATCGAGGTACTTAGACTGATATGTTGCTAAACCTATATGGTTTGAGGGTGTTAGTCTGTCATGATCATGAGGATACCTTGTGAGATTGTATGTTTGAGTGACAAACCGTGACGCCTTGGTTGAGCAACATCCTGTCACACCTTCAAGTGGGGTTGCTCATTACACTTTCAAGAAGGGATAAACTAATACACACCATGGGTACTAACTAATACACCTCTTGTGTAGAAAACCTGACATGCTTGGACTAGTGATAAACTGACACACCACAAGATGGTCTAAACTGATACCTTGTGATGGTAGTCATGATTCATCATGACGATGATAGGGTTACATAGTATGTTATGATACCCTATGGGGTAGTTGTATAGACAATGATGGAGTGCTATTTTCTATGACCTTTAATTTCATAACATACTCTATAATGATGATGGAAGTGATGGGTTGAGGTTGGTTGTTGATCCAACCCTATAAATCCTAATCGGTTAAAGAGAACCCTAACCTTAATGATGTAGTGTGAATGACATGAATCCTTATGGGATGGTAGTAATGATGAAGTATTATCTTTCTTGTTATAAGTTCCTAACCATGCAAGTAACACAAGTAGATATGCATAACTAGATAAGAGATACGGTGTTTATGATATGTTTGAATAGGCCTTACGAGGCATGTGAGATGTTGGTATCCCAGAAAGAGGAGGAAAATGGTCTTATGACCTAGTGATGGCTTATTGCCTTATATGATATGATAATCTTCTCAGTGATGAGATGAGAGGTGTCTACCTAAAAGTATGTGGTCCTTGTGATAAAAAATATGGTGAATGACAAGAATCAAGTAATAATGTGATGAGGTCACCCTTATATGCTCAAATATGTTCTGGTGATGTATTATGCCCTTATCTTTATAGGACTTGTTTAAATTTTATACATTGTAACTTGATTGATGCTAAAAGACAGTTAAATCACCTAACTAATCAAGTGGAACCTAATAATGTAGCTTTTCCTATGCCATATATCCATTAAGTGTCAACATTTGCTAAATGGTGAAATGATTTTATCTCAGAGCACATATTTTTGGATATGCGGGGGTGAGAATGAATATCCCCTTACGTCCAAGATATGTGCACAAGATTGACTGTGGGCCATACCCTGGAAAAAGTGCGACTTTGGGCCGTAGCTGAGTGATATGTGGTACATGATTGGCTACAGGACATACCATGGAAAGAGTGTGACTGTAGGCCGTAGCTCAATTTCACTAGTGTCGTGACCTGTACCTAGGTGGGCTAGGTTTGCACAACATGACTATATGTCACTGGAAGCAGTCTGACTGATGATGTCACTAAAGGTTCACTCGTGTACTAACCATGAGGTGGTGATGTCATGGATTTTGGCTCTTCCACTAGACCTGGTATGGCACTGATTTTGACTTAGCAGTGGTCGGTTGGATTTGGGTGGTATGACCCAAATCCTTAGGGAATAATAAAATACATAATCAACAATGTAGTATACTTGTATAGGATCATATATGGAAACATTGGATGAGGCCTTGCTTGATTTTGTACAGTAGTGTTTGTAGAAAATATACATGTTCTTCATATTCCTTTTATAATGTTATGATGTTCCATGATCCAATAGTAGTTGCTTACTCTGTTAATAATTATTACCTACTTTTCAGGGTTGTAACTTTACTTCTTACATTAATCATCTTTATCTATGATAATAATAGAGTTGGTGGAGAGTTATATCTCCCACTGAGATTTGGAATCTCACCCCGTGCATTTCCCACATCCTTTTAAGGTGGATGTGCACGAGGAGGTAGAGATCATGCATGAGAGGTTGAGGAGCAGTAAGAAAGACAATATCTGATGAGGTTGGGAGTACTGCTGGATGTCTTTTGTTGTTAGAATCCTAGAGTCATCCATGTACACTTGGGTCTTTGGGAATGTTTTGTAGACGTGATTGGCTTGTATGCCTCTCTTGGGCATAGCTTTGGTGGATATATGTATATATTTTTTGGAATAGGTTTCCTTATAACAGCTTGGTGACACATATGGTAAGTGTTTGTGACATGAAAGGACTCATATGTAAATGTTTTTGTTGTTTGGCAGTTTTATGAAAATGGTTTTAATTTTTAGTATTTTCTAGTAATATGTTGTTTAATCTTTCTTCTACAGTTTTGTTAAAATGCACATGATTGTAAAATTTGTGATAAAATGAGAAAATATCAATTTGTGCAATTTTTAAGAGATGAATGGAGTATTTCTGAGTGACATGCTTAATAATTTGCAGAAAAGATGTGTTGAACTAGCACGCATCAAAATACCGCGGACTTAAAGCTTTGCTTGTCCTCAAGCAATTGAAAAATCAAAATGATTCAAAAAAATTTGAAATAACAAATTCATCCTCCCTAGATTAGCAATTGTTCTATCCTTTTCATGGCCAAGCGACCCATCTCCTAGAACCACAAATTGCAAGCACTATGTTTCTCAAGAAAACATTTTTCATAACTTAATTTTTTTTAAACTTATACTTTGTAAAGACAGTCTTGATCTAACTTGCGCTTTGACACTCATCATTTTTTTTCTTTTTCATTGGGTTGATTATTGCACGGGAATAGAGAATTTGAGGTGTGACGGAAAAATCCCTCCTCTATTCAACTTGGGATATAATTTTTTCATGGACTTGTGATTACATTGACCACAATTCTTTTGTGTGCTCTATTTGGCATCTTTTGATGGTACGCCCCTTTGTGGGGTATGGAAGAATGGCATGCCACCCCGGACTTAGGGTTTGGCGTGCAATTTATTTTTCCCATGCAACGAAAAACTTTTTTTTTAGTTGTCGTTGCATAAGATAGAAGAGACATGTAGCTACATTATATAAGAGTAAAAACAAATAAGTTAATCTAATGCTAAAATTAAGAAAATCTGCATTTGATTCTATTTGATACTCTAAGGCTTGCCACCGTTTCCAAAAATTGCTATCATGATCATAGAGAACTTGATATTGCAAAGTTTTTTTTGAAATAAATTTGATAATGCAATTGATTTTTAAAGATAAAGTACAACATTCGGCCGACTAGATAAAGGCCTTATGTTTGAAAGTAAACAACGTAAATAAATAAAAATGCAGAAGGAAATGTTGAAAAGGGAAGATAAAGGGTGGATCACGTACCACCCACCCCACCCCAGATTTAGAAATTTGCTCGACCCGAGAAAACTCTAAGAGCGAGATGGAGGGAAGAGTCACTGTGGTGGAGGGTGCTGCTGGTGGGAGGAGTAGTAGTTTGCCCAATAAGGAGAATCAGGGCCTGGATAATGTTGTTGTGCTCTGTACTTATCATAAGTTGGTTTACTAGGGGCATAGTGACCACAATCCACATGCCAAGACTCCTGCAAATGCTGCATCAGGTACATGTGATTGAGATGGTGGCCCTGTCTCTTCTGCTCTTGCTGAATCTCGTCCAACTGAGTCTGGATCTCGTAGAAGCCGTAAGGACCGGAGTCGTCATCTGGTCACTGCCTGGTGCGACGTCTAGAAGGTGGCGGTCCAGTGACGTCGTCGTGTGCCTCTAAAGAGAGGCTCCTCCTATGAGGCTGTGGCTCGGGGAAGGTGTCTGGATCTGGATGCTCCGGGTAGAATCTCTGGATATGGCCCGGTAAATCAGTCAACTCGTAGACATAGTTTGCTGCTGCAAACCGCGAATGTAACTGGAGCTGGAGGACCACCTGAGTGTCTTTGAACAAAAGATAATAAATGCCCTCGGTGCCCAAATGGATAAACCTACTATTCTTCAAATAATGAATGTTGATGAGGTGGTTTTTGGGCTCAAGCAGAGGAAAGGCGATGTGGGTGTAGCCCAAAAAGATGGCGAGTTGGGTAACATAGTGGCCAATGCGGAAAGAAGATGAAGTGGCTCGGCTAGCTTCGGTACCAAAATGCTCAATGATAGCATTGCCCCAGTTAAAAGGTTCTTCGTGTAAAAGACACCAAAGAGCATAAAGTTCTACCTGAGTAATTGCACCCTGAGTACCTTCTCGATTGAAAATGTTGCAAGCCAAAATACGGTGAAGGTAACAGACCACCGAGTTGTGAATGGAGGAGGCCTTGGGGCCACTAGGAAGACAGAGAAGAAGCCCGGTGATCTCTGCCCAAAACTTATCTCTGTCGTAATGGTCGGGGTAGGAGTCGTGAGACCGTGCCATACATTGGTCTAGCCAACAGTCATCCCTGCCGTCGAGGATGAAAGAAGTGATTTGCTTGACAAATGATTCCAAATTTTCCCAAAAATCTGGTACTTGCAACTCGAGTTTCCGAAAGAACAATGTAACCTGCGAAAAGTGGTCAAAAACTCGAGGGTAAGATCACAGTAGATGGAGGTGACACGGTAGGGAAAGACAAGCATGTGGTTTCTGCGGAGGATATCGTCGACGGTGTCTCGGATGCCCAAAGCATCAAGGGTTGTGCCGCACGCCCAACGAGGCAAAGAAATACCAATTGTGAACATCTCCTCATAACACTGGCGGTGGTCAGTGCTAGTGAACTGGTCATAGCTACCTAGAATAGGTGCTATACGGGGTGAACGGGGGGTGGTCGAATCTGGATCATTGGCTGCCTTCTGAGTTCCCTCCATCTCGTGGAGAAGCTCATCCGCCTCGTCGATGTCCCGAAGCATCTCCTCGACTAGCTCGGGAGATGACTCACCCGTAGGAGAGGGTGTGCAGAAATGGATTCCGGGATGCGAACTGGAACGACGAGGAGGATCTCTGGAAGAGGATGTAGGGGCCTTGCCCTTGCCCTTGTGGAAGTGGCTGAACATCACTGCTGCTGGGGGAAACTGATCATTTGGAAAATCCAACCGGTCATTTGGAGATTCAACCGATCGTCTGGATAGTGGAAACGGTCGTTTCGTAGGCTGAGACGGGCGGCTGGAATGACCAACGGTCAGCTGAGGTGACCTGAGCACTCGGCGGATCTGGCTTCGGCCGTCTATTGAGGAGGTGGCAACGCGGACAACGTCGGTCATCTGGAAGACCCAATCCATCGTCGGGCAGCTGAATCGGGCGTTTCGGCCCCTGAGATGGACGGATGGGATCGCGACTTCCGTCGGTCTTCTAGAGAGCGAGACGAGCGGCAGTGGATTCAGGCAGGCGGCGGTCGAACCAGGCAAGCGGTGGTCGAACCAGGCCGGCGGCGGGCTTAGGTGAGAGCGGGCGGTCCGAATGCCAGAGGCCGGCTCTCAGGTTAGACGTCCGGCTGAGAACTAGAAACATGGAGGCAGCGGCGAAGGAGACTCCGTCGGTCGTCTGCGAATCGAGATGGGTGGTGTCACCATCGGCGCGGGCGGCTGAAGAACACGTGGAGCTACGAGCGATCAGCTGAAGAGCGGGCGGAGCTACATAGGGGGGCATCTAGGGTTTGTGAAGAGATGTAATAAAGACCTTGCGTCTGGAGTGTTATATAGAATAATGGATCCACGAGCCGATCGGTTGGATAGCCAAACGATCGGCTGGTCTGCCTCGGGCATCAACACAAATCTGAAAGGACAGAGGCTGCATTGAAGGTTCGTGGAACGACCGACAGACGAGTCGAGCATCTGGAAAAGTTAAACGATCGGCTAGATGTGCGAAACGAGCATTTGGTCATTCGAACTGATCGGCTCGACAGAAGGAACAAGGAAAAACATAATAGAAAAACAAAAACAATGAAATAAATGAGAAGGGAAGATAGTGTTTGGTTGCCTCCAAACTAGCGCCTTATTTTACGTCGTGGCTCGACCAAGATTAGATTAATTGGAATCCAGGGGAGGTGAAGGGTCAGTGAGGTTGAGATCCTACAAAGGTGGAAATTTGGTTGAGTCTGAAGCGACAACATCTTCAGTGGTGATATATCTTTTAAGACGATGCCCATTGACCTTAAACTCGCCCAGAACTTTATCCCAGAGAAGAAAAGTGCCATGTGGATAAGCACACTTGACAATGTAGGGGCCATACCATCTCGACTTAAGTTTTCCAGGGAAAAGTCGTAATATTGAATTAAAAACTAAAACTTGATCCCCTTATCTAATGTCTTTGTGCTTGATGTGACCATCATGCCACATTTTGGTTCGGTCTTTGTAGATTCTTGCATTTTTGTAGGCACTCATCCTAAGTTCATCAAGCTCATTCATTTGGAGAAAATGTTTCTCTCCAGCCATGGAAAGATCAGAATTCAAACTTTTGATGGCCCAACTTGCTTTGTGCTCTAGTTCTATTGGTAAGTGACATGATTTACCGTAGATCAGTCTAAAAGGGGTGGTGCCAATGGGTGTTTTGTAGGCAGTACGATATGCCCACAGGGCGTCATTGATTTTTAACGCCTGATCTTTCCTAGTTCGTCCAATAGTTTTCTCTAAAATGGATTTGATTTGTCTATTGGATACTTCCACCTGCCCACTGGTCTGAGGATGGTAAGGGGTGGTGACTTTGTGATAAACCCCATATATTTTCAAAAGAGCCTCGAAACTTTTCTCCAAAAAATGGGATCCCCCGTCAGAAATGACGGTGCGAGGGACTCCAAATCTAGGAAAAATGACATCTTTGAAAAGTTTCTTAACGGGTTTGGAGTCACACGTTTTAGTGGGTATGGCCTCAACCCATTTTGACACGTAATCGACTGTGACTAAAATGTAAGTAAACCCATAAGAAGAAGGAAATGGGCACATATAGTCGATTCCCCAAACATCAAAAATCTCTAAATCCTAACAATAGGTGAGGGGCATTTGGTCACGCTTGGAAATATTACCCGTCATTTGACATTGATCACATGAAAGCACATAATCATATGAGTCTTTGAAGATGGTGGGCCAAAAGAATCCGCATTGTAGGACTTTTCTAGCCATTTTTTGGGAAATCATGTGACCACCATAGGGGCCAGAGTGACATTGTTCTAAAATGGCGATGCTTTCTTCGTGGGATACACGATGACGATATAAACCATCGGCGCAAAGTCAAAACAAATAAGGTTCATCCCAATAATAATTTTTCACATCATGTAAAAACTTAGCTTTAGAGTGTCCCGTGTACTCGGGGTGCAATACACCTGCAGTTAAATAGTTTACAAAATCAGTAAACCAAGGGAATTGGGAGTCTACCTTGAGCAATTAGTCATCGGGTAAAGATTCATTTATTGGATTTTCATCACTGGGGTTATAGATAAGTCTAATGAGGTGGTAAGCCACGACATTTTCAGATCCCTTTTTGTCTAGGATTTCTAGATCAAATTCCTGCAATAACAAAATCCATCTTATGAGTCTGGGCTTAGCATCTTTCTTGGTCATGAGGTAGTGAATGGCTGCATGATCAGTGTAAACAACTACCTTTGAACCAACAAGATATGAGCGAAATTTATCGAATGCATAAACAATGGCTAGCATTTCTTTTTCGGTGACTGTGTAATTTCGCTGAGCTTCATCTAAGGTCTTGGATGCATAATAAATGACATGGTGTTTTTTGTCAATTCTTTGTCCTAAAATGGCACCTACAGCAAAATCGCTAGCATCACACATGATTTCAAAGGGTAAGGCCCAGTCAGGAGCACGAATGATAGGAGTGGTGGTGAGAGCCTTTTTCAAACATAGAAAGCTCTCCATGCATGATGCATTGAAATGGAAATGCACCTCCTTTTGAAGAAGATTGGTGAGAGGTTTTGTGATTTTGGAAAAATCACTGATGAATCGCCGATAGAAACCGGCGTGTCCCAGGAAGGCTCGGATGTCTTTGACTGAGGTTGGGGGAGGCATCTTGGTGATGACCTCAATTTTAGCTTGGTCTACTTCAATGCCCTGGTTGCTCACCTTATGGCCTAGAACAATACCCTCCTTGACCATGAAGTGACACTTCTCCCAATTAAGGACTAAGTGTGATTGAGTACATCTATCAAGGACAAGAGAGAGATTTTGAAGGCAAGAATCAAAACTATCTCCATAGACAGAGAAATCGTCCATGAACACTTCCATGACAGTTTCAGTTAACCCTAAAAAAATGGCAGACATACATCTTTGAAAAGTGGTTGGTGCATTGCATAGGCCAAAGGGCATTCGTCTAAAAGCGTAAGTACCAAAAGGGCATATGAAGGTGGTCTTTTCTTGGTCTTCAGGATGAATGGGAACCTGATAAAAACCCTAATAGCCATCTAAATAGCAAAAGTATTGTTGATGAGCTAAACGTTCAAGAACTTGATCGAGGAAGGGAAGAGGGAAATGGTATTTCCTAGTTTCTTTGTTGAGTTTCCTGTAGTCAATGCACATCCTCCACCCTGTGACAGTATGGGTGGGGATGAGCTCATTCTTCTCATTCCTAACGACTGTGGTCCCACCCTTTTTGGGGACGACCTGGACAGGGCTGACCCAAGGAGAGTCAGGGATGGGGTAGATGATTCCTGCAGTCAAACGTTTAATTACTTCAAGACGAACAACTTCCTTCATGTTTGGGTTGAGTTTCCTTTGCGGGTCTCGGGATGGTTTACTATTTTTAATCATTGGGATTTGGTGGATGCAAATGGATTGATCTATCCCAACCAAATCCTTCATTTTGTACCCTAAGGCTGTTTTCCTTTTCCTAAGTTCTCCCATAAGCATGTTTTCTTGTTCAATGGTAAGGTCAGAATTGATAATGACATGGCATAATTGTTGTTCATCTAGAAAGACATATTTCAGGCCTATGGGGAGAGTCTTCATTTCTGGGGCCTTTGGTGGTTCAGGTTGTTCTTCTATGGTGGAGACCATTTTAAGGTCTTCAATCTCAGCACATGGGATTTCCTCAAAGTTGTCCAAATGAATCTTGAGTTGATTTGATGGTTCATTATCAAAATCACATTCGGTGGGGATGGTGTGAGTAGTGCGTAGGGGATCATCAACTAATTCCCACTCTTTCCTTAGTTGGGTTAATTCATCAATGCAATCAAGGAGGTAGACTTCTTCTTCAAGACTAGGTCCCCTCATGCTTTCAAACACCCTAAACTGTAGGGTTTGCTTCCCTAGCCTTAGCAAAATGGTATCAGCCTCAACATCAATTAAGGCATGAGCAGTGGCTAACAAGGGACACCTAAAAATGAGAGGGTAGCGTAAGTCTTCCTTGATATCCATGATCACAAAATCACAAGGGACGTATGCATCATTTCCAACTTTAACCGGAATGTCCTCTATGATTCCCATGGGTTTAGTTGTGGATGAGTCTGCCAGTTGGATGGTCATGGCTGTGGGTAACATGCCATTGAATCCTAGTCTTTTGCAAAGACTATATGGCATGATGGATATACTGACTCCTAAATCTGCTAGGCCTTTCCTACAATCATTATCACCCAAGTAGCATCCTATTCCAAAAGAACCTGGATCCTTCTATTTTTAGGCATCTTACTTAGGATAATGTCTGATGTGGTCCTAGCAAGTTTAACAGACTCGTATTCTTTAGTAACATACTTCCTAGTTATGAGAGATTTCATGTACTTGGACCAGGCGGGCATGTCTACCAAAGCATCAAGGAAGGGAATGGCAACATGTATTTTTTCATAGCATCCCTAAATTTCATGAAGCGGGCATCAAGTCTCGTTTGTTTGAGGCGGGCTTGATATGGAGGTCGAGGTTTGTAAACTGGTTTGTTTGAGGGGTTTTGGGGACAGAAGGGTTGGGTGTGGCTTCGGGCTCGACAACTACCATGTCCTCATCCTCGAATTCTAGAGGTGGGTCTGAAGATTTTTCTGGAGGGGGGGCCGTGCACTTTTCCCGAACGAGTAGAGACAACCATGAGTTGTTCAGGATGTTTGGGGTTGTTTTCAGGCTGCCCTGCAAAAGTCCCAATAGGAGGTTTTTGTTGAGCAAACAAACGGTCTAACTGTGCGTCAGTTGCCTTTTGATGGGCTTGAATGGCCACGAGGGTTTTTTCTATGCTTTCCAAGATAGGATGACTTGGGGGGAGGAGGGATGGCATTTTGAGGTGGTTGGGGAGGTTGAGGTTGGTTTAGATTTTGGGGTGGAAGGTTTAGGTTTTGAAAATGTTGGTAGTGTTGTCGATTTTGGTGATTTCCAAAATTTCTTTAATTGTTGTATGGGAATCCAGGTGGTGGTCGATTGTTACTTTGAGGGTAGGGAGGCCTTTGTTGAAGTTGGGTAGAGTTCTCGGCACCAGAGGGGTTCCCATACTGAAAACCAGGGTGATTTCTAGGTTGGTTGGGATTGTAGTAACCTTGGCCTGGTATTGTATGAATCGAATTGAGGTCTTCTGGTTGTTGACCTACTTCAGGTTGCGTGGGCATGTTGTAGAGGTATTGACAGTGGAGGGTGGTATGTTCGTATCCTTGGCAAATACCACAAAGGGAATCCATGGCTTTTAGTTGTTGGGGTGACTCCCTAAGGGTGACCAAGGATGACTCTAACCGATCTTATTTTAAGGCAATTAATTTTAGGCTTTCCGCTATGCTTTGGATATCATTATTAACTTCTGCCTTGTCTACCTTAAGGATTCCTCCAATCCCTCTTCTAGCCCTTGTTTCGGAAGCCTGTTTAACTACCTCCCATGCTCTAGTTAAACTTTGATGCATGAAATTTCCTCCCGATGAGGAATCGAGAAAAAATTTGGTTTCATCATCAACACCATGATAGAAAATCTCTATGAGTTGGGCTTGAGAGATATCATGGTGGGGGTACTTCCTAAGTAAGTCTTTGAACCTTTTCCAAGATTCACCTAATGACTCTCCTGGGGACATAGAAAAGTGAGTTATTTGACCCCTAAGTTCATAGGTGAGAGACGGGGGGTAGAATTTCTCAAGGAACTTACTTTGTAGAACTTCCGATGTTGTGACATGTTCTTTGCTCTCCATGGTGTTGTACCAGCTACTAGCTTGGCCGAAGAGGGAATACTTAAACAACCTAAGGTGGATGGCATCCTCAGAGACACCTGAGAGTTTGTTCAAAGAGCAAAGGTCAATGAACCTTTGAAGATGATCTTGGGAACTTTCCCCATTGTTGCCTGAGAAAGGGTTGGCTTGCATCATGGTGATCCATTGTGTTCAGATTTCGAATTGTGGAGCAAAAATATCGGGGGGTATAACCGGATGTTGTGCATAGGCTGTTTTGGGAACAGAAAAGTCTTTTAATTGTTTTTGCCTTTCGGCTTCCCTCCTATCGACTTCTATGGTTTCTTGTTCGGTCCTAAAGGCTGCTCGCAAAGCAGCTTCTCTTTCTGCTTGTTCAGCTTGGATGAGCTCTCTTTGAGCTGTGAGAGCTTGGTCGATCCTACGGGCGACCTCGTCTTCATTCATTCTCACTAAATTTTGACGGTTTAGACAATGAAAGGTCCTTTCTATTTCCGGATCGAATGATTGAAAATCGTCGTTCGGGCGTCACATGCACAATTTAAACAGTTATTCGTGTGCAGAAAAAAGGTACTGCCAGAATGGAAACTCGGTAGAAAGAGGAGTAAACTTCCGGAATGTTACTCAGAAGGCATGAAAAAAAGAAAAAAAGTTTTTCAAAATTGTTTTGGGGTTTGAGAAAACAATCCGTTGTCCCCGACAACGGCGCCAAATTGATACTCGTCATTTTGCAATATCAATCACTAAGATAGTTAATCCTAGAGTTTAAACCTTTTTTACTTCCGGTTTTAAGGGTAGTATAGAAGGATCGATCCCACAGGACAACTTTTAAGAGATTGTTCTTTAGAACCCAAAGTTTGAAGTACTTTATTATTTGTTTTTGGTATTTTTCTTTTGATTAAAGTAGAAAGTAAAGTCCAGTTGGGGGTTTGGTTGATTACACTAATGCAAGAAGAAATGCACTTAACAAGAAATAACATGCACAAGGAAAAAAATAAGATGATTGTTAACACAAGCAAAACTATGTGAATGAAAGACTAAGAATTAAAGAAAACAAAGGATGCGGTGTTTAAATCAAGAGATGGAAATCGAGGCTCATAGGGGTTTTCACCACCTTAGCCTAGGTGATAACAACTAAATCTTAAACGATGATTCAATGAAGGTTTGCGAATTTAAAAACTCACAAGAGAGAAACTCCACATGAGCTCATTGGTCTTGGTGCTCATGCTTCCTAGTTTATCATCCTAAAAGATGAAAATCCACAGTCATATCAAAACGTCTATGTAATTAATTTTATTGTTCTAAATCTGGATTTCCATGGTGATTTCCATCCAGATTAACATGCGATCCGAAGATCAACCATTCAATTAAAACTGATTACCATCTAGTCATTTAAGAAGAAGTCGTTAAAACCATGGCTAAGGGGTTATTCCCCTTGCCCCGATAGAAGTCTACTCACACATGGAGAAAGGGGAGGCGGAGGAAGAAAGAAATGAAGCCATAGTCTAGCCCAAAAATCAGGAGATTAATGCTTATGCTAGAGATGATGAAATGGCTTAGTTCTTTGTTCCTTGCTCCATAAATAAAGAACGGAGAAAAGAAGATTAATACTAGGGTGGAAAGAAAAGACAAGAACAAGTATGAAAGAGCTATGTTTGAACTAAGATCTACTTTATTTCATAATGAGAAATTGATTACAAGACTAATTTATTTAGAACTCCAAAATACCAAGAAATCCCCGATGCCCCAAGAGGAGGAAGTGCCCCTCCTTTTATAGGAGAAGGAGGGGCTATACATTAGGTTTAGGGTTATTTTGAGCTTGGCAGCTGGGATTTTTGCTGTCTGCGCGCTGCCAACCGACCGGTTCAGGAACCAAGTGATCGGTTGGAAGGTTCTGGAACACGCAACCCATTGATCGGCTGCCAACCCTAATTAGGGTGGCGGCGCAGTTGAAACCGCTCGGTGTATCTCAACAATGAGCATCAGCCGGGGGTCTGGTAGCTGGAATCGTGCGATCTCAACCGTCGTCTTATGAGATGAATGATCGACGCTTGAAGGCGAACCGAGCATTTCAGATAGTCAGACGATCGGTTTGATGCAGTGAGACGATCGGTTGAAGATACCAGTCGATCGGCTCAGAACTTGAACTGCATTAAAATGCACATGATTGTAAAATTTGTGATAAAATGTGAAAATATCAATTTGTGCAATTTTTAAGAGATGAATGGAGTATTTATGTGTGACAAGTTCAATAATTTGCAGAAAAGATGTGCTGAAATAGCACGCATCAAGCTCCTAATGGGATTACACGTCTCCCATGAGCTCTCTCTCATCCCCCTAGTATATAGTCTTCCTTCTATCCATGCAAGAGGATCCTTTTAGCCATCCTTGTTTTCTCTCCTTCTTGGTGGATGACCTTGATAAGCTTAAGGAGCTAGGGAGGTTATCTTGGACTTGGTGAATGAGTTCCAAGTTGTGGAGTTCCTTGATCATCTTCCATCTTCTACCTTGGTAAGATATGTTTCCTAGATCTCTCTACTTCTTCTTCTCGGCCATGGATCTTGGATATATCCTTTCTATCTTGATCCATCTTAACCTTGGTCTCGTCTTCTTGCTTGGAGGTGTAGTGGTGATCAAGTTTGGTGGGTCATCTTCTACCTTGAGATTGTGAGCTTGAAGCTTGAACTTGGAGGTTGGATCTTAGTGGTGACCTTTGAGACGGGTTATATAAATCTTAACCTCCTTTGTTAGTTTCACTCTTTCATGTGTTTATGTTGTTTCTCTTCTCTAGATTGTTTATCTCATGAATGCTAGTAGTTGTTTGTGGGTTTTGAGAACTATTTTGGTGAAGGAATCTTGTTAGTTTTCTATCCATATCTTGCACCTTCTTGCCATGATAGTAGATGGACTAGTGACCAATCTTCCTAAGGTTGAAGATGACAAGTTGACACACACATACACTAGGTTGTGAGTGGCCGTCGTGACTTGTGGTGTTTAAATCAACACATCTTGTGATAACTCATCATGACTTGGGGATGCTAAACCGATAGGCTTGATGGAGCTAACCCGTTATGATCTAGAGGAGATAACCCGTCATGCCATCGAGGTACTTAGACTGATATGTTGCTAAACCTATATGGTTTGAGGGTGTTAGTCTGTCATGATCATGAGGATACCTTGTGAGATTGTATGTTTGAGTGCCAAACCATGACGCCTTGGTTGAGCAACATCCTGTCACACCTTCAAGTAGAGTTTCCCGTCACACCTTCAAGTGGGGTTGCTCGTTACACTTTCAAGAAGGGATAAACTAATACACACCATGGGTGCTAACTAATACACCTCTTATGTAGAAAACCTGACATGCTTGGACTAGTGATAAACCGACACACCACAAGATGGTCTAAACCGATACCTTGTGATGGTAGTCATGATTCATCATGATGATGATAGGGTTACATAGTATGTTATGATACCCTATGGGGTGGTTGTATAGACAATGATGGAGTGCTATTTTTATGACCTTTAATTTCATAACATACTCTATAATGATGATGGAAGTGATGGGTTGAGGTTGGTTGTTGATCCAACCCTGTAAATCCTAATCGGTTAAAGAGAACCCTAACCTGAATGATGTAGTGTGAATGACATGAATCCTTATGGGATGCTAGTAATGATGAAGTATTATCTTTCTTGTTATAAGTTCCTAACCATGCAAGTAACACAAGTAGATATGCATAACTAGATAAGAGCTATGGTGTTTATGATATGTTTGAATGGGCCTTATGAGGCATATGAGATGTTGGTATCCCAGAAAGAGGAGGAAAATAGTCTTATGACCTAGTGATGGCTTATTTCCTTATATGATATGATAATCTTCTCAGTGCTGAGATGAGAGGTTTCTACCTCAAAGTATGTGGTCCTTGTGATGAAAAATATGGTGAATGACAAGCATCAAGTAATAATGCGATGAGATCACCCTTATATGCTCAAATATGTTATGGTGATGTATTATGCCCTTATCTTTGTAGGACTTGTTTAAATTTTATACATTGTAACTTGATTGATGCTAAAAGATAGTTAAATCACCTAACTAATCAAGTGGAACCTAATAATGTAGCTTTTCCTGTGCCATATATCCATTAAGTGTCAACATTTTCTAAATGGTGAAATGATTTTATCTCAGAGCACATATTTTTGGATATGCGGGGGTGAGAATGAATATCCCCTTACGTCCAGGATATGGGCACAAGATTGACTGCGAGCCATACCCTAGAAAAAGTGCGACTTTGGGCCGTAGCTCAGTGATATGTGGTACATGATTGGCTACATGACATACCATGGAAAGAGTGTGACTGTAGGTCGTAGCTCAATTCCACTAGTGTCGTGACCTGTACCTAGGTGGGCTAGGTTTGCACAACATGACTATATGTCACTGGAAGCATCCTGACTGATGATATCACTAAAGGTTCACTCGTGTACTGACCATGAGGTGGTGAGGGCATGGATTTTGGCTCTTCCACTAGACCTGGTATGGCACCGATTTTGACTTAGCAGTGGTCGGTTGGATTTGGGTGGTATGACTCAAATCCTTAGGGCATAATAAAATACATAATCAGCAATGTAGTATACTTGTATAGGATCACATATGGAAACATTGGATGAGGCCTTGCTTGATTTTGTACAGTAGTGTTTGTAGAAAATATACATGTTCTTCATATTCCTTTTATAATGTTATGATGTTCCATGATCCAATAGTTGTTGCTTACTCTGTTAATAATTATTACCTACTTTTCATGGTTGTAACTTTACTTCTTACATTAATCATCTTTATCTATGATAATAATAGAGTTGGTGGAGAGTTATATCTCCCACTGAGATTTGGAATCTCACCCCGTGCATTTCCCACATCCTTTTAAGGTGGATGTTCACGAGGAGGTAGAGATCATGCAGGAGAGGTTGAAGAGCAGCAAGAAAGACAATATCTGATGAGGTTGGGAGTACTGTTGGATGTCTTTGGTTGTTAGAATCCTAGAGTCATCCATGTACACTTGGGTCTTTGGGAATGTTTTGTAGACGTGATTGGCTTGTATGCCTCTCTTGGGCATAGTTGTGGTGGATATATGTATATATATTTTTGGAATAGGTTTCCTTATAGCAGCTTGGTGACACACATGGTAA
The DNA here is from genome assembly GCA_963693085.1 of Alisma plantago-aquatica. Lineage (NCBI taxonomy): Eukaryota > Viridiplantae > Streptophyta > Magnoliopsida > Alismatales > Alismataceae > Alisma > Alisma plantago-aquatica. The sequence goes on along the minus strand of OY856411.1, from coordinate 840,299,042 downwards.
GTGTTTGTGACATGAAAGGACTCATATGTAAATGTTTTTGCTGTTTGGCAGTTTTATGAAAATGGTTTTAATTTTTAGTATTTTCTAGTAATATGTTGTTTAATCTTTCTTCTACAGTTTTGTTTTGAGTAATCTCACTTTGTGTGGCGTGGGGTATCACATTTTTTCCCAACCTAGACAACCATGAAAACTGGCTTTATATAGCCAATGTAGCCAACCGAACACACATGTTTGTTGGTGTTTTTCTCACAGTAAAACACATGCGTAGATATCAAATAAATACACAACTGCACACACCCTTTCACATGATACATCCTTTCACACACGCCCTTTACACGTAAGTTCATCTTGCATCATAATTCAATAATGGCGCCTCTTTCAGAGTTGTTTTGGGCATTTCACCCCTGGCCACCCTCGAGCAATACCAAGACTAGAAACTAACTCAAGCTACTACGATGAGGCAGAGAGCCCAAGATTTGAGCACCTACATGCTCTGGACTTCTCCCAGTAGCTTCACCACCGACATCGAGGTAGTGGCGCCACCGCGTGGGCCTAGGCCTATAACTCGTGAGTGCATAGTTGAGGGGTGATGTTCAGTAGGCGTCAGATGGGGATCCGATGGTTAACAAATGGTGTGCCACTCCCTTCTTGATCCATTGACCAAACTTGACCATAGGGGAACCGTTCCCTGCTAAGCATGAGGTGGCCCAGCACCGAGCCAATGGGCTTGCGCCATGTCATTCCCCAAGTACTTAGTTACCTATTTTTTTTCTCAAGTTTTGTTCATGATCTTAAAAAAATAACCAAATATGCATCCACTGTTGAAATATAGGCATGTAATAGGTCATTTTCATTGAAAAAAGTGAACTTTCTAATAAAAATACTTCAAATCCCTTAATCTTCTTGCTATTCTACCGATATCCCAACATGTAAGCTTTTGAAGTCTTTTTATGATGGTTTATGCTTTTGATGTGCATGATCTTAATCTTTTACATCCTAGAACTTAACCTTGGCCTAATATAGCTACATTATATATTTTTATGCATAAATATTCCAACTTGATCCTTTGTACCCTAGGATGATCTAATGTGACTCAAATGACCTTAAATGGACCTAAATGCTAAATATCACTTCTTTAATGATTAACCTTGATTTACCATGCCTCAATACTCATGCTTGATCCAAATCAGTATATTTTGATGTATGTTGGACTAAGATTCTAACTTGTTCTTGCTAGCATCCCAATTCAATTAATGATGTACTTTGAACCTTGAAACATGCCTCATAGAAATACATCGATTTTGAATCTTAACCCTAGCTCACATGTGGGTCTTTTATGTTTAAAATGATCACGTGAACCCCTAAATAAGTAATTATCATGATTTGTGCACCCAAATACCTTGTGGATCATGCATGTGCGCTAAGATGATTAGATGCCCTAATCTTGATTTGAAATGTGATTTAGTACACATGTTGATAACTAACTCTCCAACCTTGTATAAACCTTGTTCTAATGATGATCTATGTTACATTATGACTTAAAATTAGTAGTTTTATGATGTGTATTGGTCAAAAATCAAGTAGACCCTATCTATAATTGAAGTATGACTATGTTGCACGATCATGACTCAAAATGACAATGTTAATAGTTATGTTACTTAATCTTGCTTGGACCTCATGTTTACTCTTTTAGATCACGCAAACCTAGTATTATCTTCCTTAATCTTAGTTGTGATGTGCCACACTAGGTTTATGATGTAACATGATAATGATAATGCATGGCCTTGTTTGAGATATTGAAATCAATAATGAATGACATGATACCTAAATCTAGGTGACATCCAACCACCATGATAATGATTAATGTGACCTAATATTGCTGATATTAATCCAAATGAAGTTATTGGTGATCTCATGATCAATGGATTGACTCAATTGCCATGATCTAGTCAAGCTTTCTATAGATGGTTTTCTAAATCAAGTTGTTAATCCTATACTCTAATTAAGGTAAACTTTATTATGTTATTGACTAGACTAGTGGTATTGAAATTTCTTGTATGTATGTATGCTAAATGCTTGTCTTTTATATACTTGTTTGAGCTACTTGTTCCCTCTAATTAGTGCGTTGGTTTTACTTGAAATATGTTGAACAAACCTTGAATGTAATTGAACTTGTTCATTATACAAACCTTGTGTACCTGTCTGTATTCTCAGAGTAAGGGCACAAGGCATGTTGAAATAGGGTTATCTCATTGAATTTGGTCTTGAGGTCCCTAATGTAGAAATAGGGCAAAATTTAGGCTTTGAGACTCATATGCCCCTCACAGACCCTTCCTATGGGAAGTTCATGAAATGGCCATAAAATGTTGTTTGGTATAATGGAAATACACCTTAAATACACTTTTTTGTTAATAATAGAGTCTTTAATATTATTTGTTTCTTTCTTACTATTACTTTAAGTTTCTTACTATGAGTTTATGTATTATATAGCATACTCAGTACAATTGTGCTGATGTGTACCCATTTTATGATTTCAGATAACATGTACACTATGACACTTTCTATGATCATTATTTCCACTCTATTATGATGATGTACTGCTCTTACTCTGATGATATCTATAACAAACCCCACCCCTATTATCCCCAGTCAAGGTGGACTAAGAGGGCAAGGGCCACTACTATATTTACAGGATCGCGGTTTGTCAAAGAACTAGAAATAATTACGAAATTTCACTAAAAGGAAAGCCAGTTTGAACAATATAACTGATAGACTCTCCATTACAAAGTTACATTAAAAAGGGAACTACTATTTGTAATTGAAAAAAAACTATCTAATTGTATCCTCCAAAATTACATTTAATCTTTTCATTTGGTGCCTTCTTATCTAGATGTCCATTTTCCCATCATACTTGCAGAATACCAGTAGATTAACCTAATTATCCATGAAACAAAAATGTGGTCAGTATAACAAGTTATACTGGTATGTGGGGGAAATAAAATATTTGCATCTAGGTGTAACAACATATTCACAACAATTATTATCAAAAAAATCAAAACCAACATTTTCATCATAACTTTTCAACCCATTTTTACTCAACCTATGGGGTACCCTTTCTCAGGGTCTTCTCCCTGTAGTGGATGTTAGGCCACCTTCTCAATCTAGATATAGGTTCCATATTGATCTTCCAAATTGGGGCCTGACCTCATATGACTATCCCAATCTGGGGCTTGGTCCTAGTAATCTTAGTGACTTTCTTTCTCTTATTCATTTCTCAAAATTCGAGAGTTGGTATGAGGGGTTCAAGCAAGTTATTCATATATCATGTGATATTTATAGGGGCTTTAGAGTTTGCATGAAATAATTAAACAAGCAACACTTTATTTGCAATCGGTCCAACAAACCTATGAAAACCATGAAAATTGCTTAAGTCGGGTAGTCATAGGCGTAACCACATACCTTTATCAGGAGTAACTTGATGTCCAAGCAAAAAGGCAACAAAGTAACCAATCAAGCAACTATCCTGAAAATAAAGCATAACACCCAAGTATTACTAATTTGTCCACAATCCATCATTAAGACTGACTTGAGTCTTAAGTTAGGGTTTTGGGGTCAACTTAGGGTTTCATTATGGTTTTGAATTCCCAAACTCCAATTACCACTTTTTAAGCCCTTTTGATTCACAAACCCTAATTTCATCATCATATACACTTTTAATCTCAAGAGTATCCTAATTTATCAATTTATGAATTATTATTCTCAAAATAGATCCAAGTTACCCATTTTATCTAAAAAGGTCAATCTTTGACTATTAAGATCAATTGAACATATTAAGATCATCAAAACCTAACAATTAGGGTTTTTACACATTAAAATCAACATCTTTAAGCACTTTTCAATTCAGAGATAGAACTAAGTCTTGATGATATGTTTATTGCATACTTGTATTTTTCTAATCATTTTTCATATATTACATGCTATCATTGGATCAGTCTACAATTTGATAGCATTTTTGCAATTTTAATTTATTTTAGCGAATCATAGGCCGCCACCTAGGTAGTACACCCTGGTCCCGACCTTGCGAACTAGGCTGGGCTAACCAGTGGGCTCACACCACCTAGGCTGGGCGAGCCTGCATGAACTCACGCTATCCAGAGCGAAAAGAGGGGGAAAAGGACTGAGATGTCCTTACGTTAAAGAAGAGGAGGCATGGGTAGATAGCTCTTTTCATAGTTGGACTTCTTCAACCTCCACTCTTTCTTTTGGCATGAGCAGGTAGTCAACTTTCCAGTTGACTTTGCGAATCCGATCATTAGAGCATCAAGTGAAAGTGCTATCACCTTCGCATGTCCATGATAGAACCAAAGAGCAGCTCAATTCCTTCGGTGGTGGTCGGAGTCGCCAAGATGGAGGGGTCCTCTGACAAGGAATTGTGAAGGGGTGAGGTGAAAGAAGGGATTAGCAGAGCAATTACAAATAGGTGCATGCTCAGGGAGTTGAGTGCGATCTTTATGAATGCTCGAGGAGTTTGCAGAGGGATCATACCCCCCTTTTATAGTCTCGAGATTAAGGGATGGAGTTCTATACATGGTAGAAATTTGGTGAATCCTCTAGAGCCCTCTAAGATAGGAAAATCCTAGGGTAGGTGGGTTCGTCTTGATATCACAAAGCTAATAGAGAGATTTCATGATTTACTCATGCATTGGATTGCAAGAATCCGATTTGGAAACCATGCCTTTATTGTTCTACCTTCTGTATTTGTTGTGAGCCAGGAGATGGCTCCCTCACCATCAGATTTCTAATTGGATGGCTGAGAGTCTGCATGACATCAGTATGGGTTGGGACCAAGATTTCCAGATCAATTAGAAATTTTTACATTTAATTCATATCCTTTTTAAGATCAACACTTTAGGGAAACTAGTAAATTCAATATCTCTCTCTCCTTTAACCCTTCAAATCCCAAATTTTGGGCGAAATTCTTTAATGACTTTATCTAACTGTGGGCAAGGTTTGAGGCCAAAACTCAATAGTAAAGGTACTTAATATCCAAGTCTTCCTTTTATAAAGCACATTTTAAGAATCAAAATAATCACTTTTTTCTTTCTATCTTTTCCATATCGTTTATTTTGACTAGTTTGCTTATTAAAAACCATGTGAAAACGAAAACAACACAATAGTGGCCTTTAATACCAATTCTCTAGAAAATTTTTCCTACTCTCAAAAGTGCATTATTTATTATCCATTATCTTTAGCATTTTTCTTATTATTGAATTTTCTTTTCTTCCTTTTCCCTTATATCCATTATTGGACTAATAAAACAATAAAAACCACAAAATCCATGGGAAAGGGAAATTTGCAAAACAAAACCATACTCTTAAAAGAAATCACACCAAATTTCCAATTTGTCCTTTTTGATTAAAATAATTGTATTACAATTATGAAAGTATATGTGAAAACCCATATTGTAACATCCTTTCCCTCTTATAGGAATTTTGTCCTCAAAATTCAACTAATCATACAAAAAGTTTAGGATGATACTTTTCCATGTCAATCTTTGGCTCCCATGTGGCTTCATCCTCTCCATGGTGCTTCCAAAGAACCTTTACCATCTCTATATTTTTGATCCTGAGCTCTTTCACCTTGAAATCTATTATCTTCAAGGGTGACAGACAGTATGTGTAACATCCCTGACCTAGGTTATGAACTAACCCTAGGTGTTTTTCTTAAATAAGTGATTATATGCTTGTGTTTATCCTTTGAAATGTAATTAAGCCTCATGAGGAACCTATATTTCTATTTTAGTCCTTTTTGAACAATGTTGCAATAGTGTTTTGTTAATTTTGGACGAAAGTGCAAATTACCCAATTAGAGGGGTTAACTTGCAAATTTCACATGTTAATATGTTCCTCTTATGACGAGACATCATAATAATGAATATGATGTAGTGGTATGGATTCTCCAAGCTTGAGCACCAAGATATAGCTTGTGGAGGAATCCTTGTGCTTTAAAACCTAGTTTTAGTGTAAAGTGCAATTTACCCAAAACATAGGGTGCAACATGTAAAATATATCCTCTAGATTATCTCTCATGTTTCTTGGAATCAAGTAGAGCAAAGAAAATGAGAAGGGTACCTCATTTGAATGATCAATAAGGAAAGATAATCTTGATATTAAAATAATCAAGACCTAAGTAAATGGCCCTTTAATATATATATAACTTAGTAAGGTAATTGGTTTCTTTTCCTTTTATCCTTTGATAAGGGAGGAGTTTTGCATGTTATTAGGAGGAAGAAACGTGGCCATGGAGGTAGTAAGCCTTGGTGGATATGTTTAAGAAATAAAAGAAATAACAATCTTTTTCTTTACCTTGAAAATATTCAAAAAAATATATAAGGATCCTTATCAACAATGCAAGGGATAGTTTCCCTTAGTCCTTTTCTTATCTTTTTGCTTTGGGCGACCAAGAAGGAGCTCTGGACCAGAAGGAAGAAGACCAAGCTGGATTGGTAAGTATGGGCCACCATCTACCTCGAATTCATGGTGGGAATCCTAAAACAAGGTTGGTTTATTGGTGTTTTTCACACAATTCTTCTTTCTAGCCATCTTCTCCATCCAAAACTTGAAGAACAGACCTTGGACAACCACTGGAGCTTCATCCACCATTAAATATACAAAGCTTGGAGCTCTAGATCAGATCTAAAGGTGGGTTTTATAACTCTAAACCCTTAAGCTTTGCTTTTGCATTCTTCTTTCCTAGAAACGTTGCTTATATTTCTTCTTTAGACACTTTTGTGTGTTCTTGCAAGTGTTTCCGTGAAGAACAACCACTATTCTTGAGGTAGAAGATGATGACATTAATTCCTATGTTTATCCAAAAAGTTACTTTTGCAAACGGTTTCAAACCGTTTGAATGCAAACAGTTTCAACCAAGAACGCATGGAAGCAAACGGTCCAAGACTGTTTGGGGGCGTTGACCAGGCGTTGACTGTTTGGAGGTCTTTTGTAAATCATGTAAACTAATTACCTACCAAAAATCATCAAGTAATTCCAAGTAAATCACCAATTGAAGGCCCATCAACCATCTAAACCCTAATCAGGTTAATTGCTGATTTCAATAATTTAATTAAGTTGAAGTTTGGGTTGAGTGGCCCAAACGGTTTCAAAACCATTTGGGGGTCACCCAAATGGTCTCAAGACCGTTTGGTGATCACCCAAGACCATTTGGAGGCCTAGGGTTAAGTAGGGTTAACCAATTGAGGGTCTAATGATATCAAGTTGTTGAGCAATTAAGTGCTGATTTGGTGACCAAACCTAGGGTTCAACCCTTAACTGAATGACTTGGTTTTGGATGAAATAATGGGAAAACAGTCTCAAGGCCGTTTGGAGGATATCCAAATGATCCCAATACCGTTTGGGGGTCACCCAAGACCGTTTGGAGGTCTAAGGTTGACTATGGTTAAGTGGTTGACGATTTAAAGGCAATAAGTTGAAGTGCAATTAATTGTTGACCTAGTAATTAATCTAATGAGCCAAACCTTAATTGGTTGAGTTAGTTTTTGGTGTTGACTTGAGAAAACTGTCTCAAGACCATTTGGAAGTCATCCAAACGATCCCAAGACCATTTGGGGTCAGGTCATGACCAAATTGAATGATGGTTCAATGGTTTCAAATCAATTAGACTCATGTTGAAACATGTTGAAGGGTGATCGATTCCAAACCCTTATCCAATTGATCCAAGCCCTAATTGATGATCAATTGAGGGTCAATTGAGTGTCAAATCAGTTGAGGGTTGACCTAATTGACTCAATTGATGAGTGGCTAACAAGTGCATGATAGATTGAAGGGTTCAACATTGGAAACCCTAACTCAATTGTAGTGGTTGAGACATTTTTTGGTCCATGCGGTTTTGAGGTGGTTTGGACCAAACGGTCTCAAGACCGTTTGGGACCAAACAGTCTCACGACCATTTGGGACCAAACGATCCCAAACCGTTTGATCTCATGCGGTTTCAAGATCGGTTATGCCCATGCAGTTTCAAATTCAAACTTGGCCAAACGGTCTTCATGACCAAACTGTCTTCACCTCACCTTGGGCAAACGGTCTTGAGTGTGCACTTTACCAAATGGTTTCAAAAGTTAAACTAGACCAAATGGTCAACAACACTAAAAGGTTTCAAGGTTTGTCCAAGACCGTTTGAGGGATTAGAGTGCAAGACCGTTTGAGGTCTAAAAAGATTAAAATCGTTTGATGCCTTAGTGATCAAGATGGTTTAGTAGTTGATTAACCTAAACCTCATAGATACCTAAAGTAACTAAGGGACCAAGTAATTAGTTGGTTAATGTTTGTCTTGATCAATGGTGAACATTACAAAAGTACCCTTGATGGGATAGAGTGACCAATACCCTTTGATCAAGTAAGCATTAATGACCACAATAGTAGTAACATAACCCATGATGTCGAGGTTGATTTGACTTAGTCCAATCTAGGATAATGTAGCCATCATCTGATAGAAAGAAGAGAGAGAAGACTCCTTATATGAATGAGAATCAAGTAATAGACTTCCAATATGTATGTAAGTATTTAATTAGGGTATGATCCTTCATAGTGAGATCATGGAAACCCTAATCATGATGGTTAATGAATCTTAACCTAATTTGAGGGCATTAATGGAAGTAATCATCATACATGGTGATAGTATGATCTTAATTCATTGTAATGTGAATAGTAAACCCTAATCTAGGGAAATGTCATGGTGTGAATAGTAAACCCTAATTTTGGGTTATGCCTTTAAGCATGAAACTCTATGATTGAATCATGAAATGAGGAATCACTATTCCTAATTAAGCTAAGGGGTTGAACAATTCTAATTGGATTGAATAAGAAACCCTAACCCTAGAAACCAGCCGTGGTGATGTGAAACAGTCGTGGTAATTTGTCTGTAGCACGACCGTGCAAGGTAGCACGACCGTGGTGTTCTATATTTGACTTAGAAAATAAACTGTATTGTGCTGATATAGAGATAATGTGCATGTTATCAATTGTGTTAGTCATGCATGTCTTTATAAAGAAGTGATCATATCCAGGTAAGGGTTATGATGTCATATTCATTGAAAGCACTTTATAAGTTTTGAAAGTAATGACATGCTATGTTGCCTAGTAAGAGGTGACACATGAGATTGATAGGCTGTATGAGCCATGAGAATTATATTCATTGCTACAATCATGTTCATGCTGTTAAAAGAATTGATGGCAATATGCTACCAAGTAGTAAGTGTTTTGATAATCTAAGGGTTTGAATACCCATATTCCTAACTCATAATGATGAGATGGTTATGGATTGATATCCCAATGATAACTGGATGTGAAGTGAACTTGATACAATTAGTACTCTTTCTTTATAGTAATTATTTTAATGGTTTATGTTTGAAAACATGCCTGATGCCTAAAGAATGCCATAATGTACTTAAATAATCAAGTATAATGATATCATGTAGAGCCCTGACCATAGATCCATCATTGTCAGAAGTTAAATGATGGTGAAACAAGTTTTCCTAAGGGAACTCCTGGAGAGCATACTTTTGAGTATGTGGGGGTTATGGACGCGAATATCCTTACGTCCTAATGTAGGAATTGATGTGAGATGTACATCTAATCTCTCATTCCTTCATTACATGTTTATGCCGGGATGATGTATCACTAATCTCCCAATGATGTTGTTAATGCCGCATCGATGAGAGATAAACAAGAAATCCCTCGATGGCGAAGAGAGTACATCATGCCACTGTAACTCTAATAGAGAAGTTGCCAAAATACCCTGGAAAGATATTATAGCAGAGATACAAGATGTCCTGCATGTTGATCCTCACACTGACCGAGGAAGATGAGGTCATAGGAATCCGACTGTTCTGATGACCTATGTATGGTACCGATTGTGATTTTGTAATGGTCAGTTGGAGTATGAGAGATGTAACTCATCTCCTCAGGGCATAAATATGTTTGAAAAATGTAATCAGCTGAATAGTATAATTGCTTAGGTTGAACTATGAGAAACAATGATTGATGATACATTGTTTATAGTGTTCTAGTTAAATAACTAGTGTACATGTTCTTCATATTTCTTAGTGATATGTGTCTTGTCATTCAATCAAGTTATAATTCAAATGATTGCCTATGAAATACTGTTCTACTTAGCTTATTCAATGTTTTACCTGCTGTTGAATATTTATAGTTCTACTGCTTAATGTCATTCCATTTATTGCAATAATAATGCTTCTGGCGGAGAGTTATAACTCTCACTGGGACAATTATTCAATTGTCTCACCCCCGTGGGATTCGACTTTTTAGGTAGACGTCGAGGATGAAGGAACCCATCAGTGGGTCAGCAACATCAGCAACAACCACATCAGGGACAGTAGTGATCCTCAGGTGGAGACACTGTCTATCAAGTCTTGTAGATAGCATGTCCTATGTATCATCTCTGTACTCTCAGGTCCTTGGAGTCAGTATATGTTTAATATAGATTTGAGATTTTGGCATAATGCCTTGAGATTTTGTATCTTGCCTTGTACAGATAACATGGCGATTGATATTTGTAATACTCGAGGTGTGATTTACAGAGATGTAATGATGGATCAGTTTGTAAATAACATATCATGTTTTTTATGAAATATTTTTACCATTTGTAGATCTCTTTACAAAAAGTTTTAATTTTTAGTGATTTTTAATAATTCCACTACTAGTTAATCGCTTCTGCATTCGTTGATCTTGTTTTCCGAGAAGTATCGTCACAGTTTAGTGGTATCAGAGCCCTAGGTTTGCTGAGTCTACTGAGACATAGGACTTAAGATGTTGAGTCTGTTCTAGTGTCTTTCCAGTATATCTGATAGTGTCTTCTGCTCATAGGAGGAGAAGATAAAACTAAAGATGTCTGGACCACACGAGGAACACGTTGCAGAGAGTAGTATCGCTGCACCCAGAGGAGGTGCAAGAAACCCAGAAAGAGAAGAACCTGTGCCTGAACCACCCCAGTTCAATCCAACTGACATGGGGAACCCAGCCGTCCAAGCCATGTTCAGGCAGTTTATGACTGCCATGACACATATAACTGACAGGATGCCTGTACCTGCACCTAGGGCACCTACCCATCCAGAAGGATAAGAAACCGGCAAGATGTTTGAACGACTTTGCTGAGTTGGAGCCACAGAATGTGCTAGAACAGTTGACCCAATAGATGCTGACTTGTGGTTAACTGAACTAGAGAAGGCCTTTAGAATCGTGAACATCCCAGAAGCTGAGAAGGTTAGACATGCTGTGTATCTTCTCAAGGGAAGTGCTGGTCATTGGTGGACCATGGAGGAACAGAAGAGGCCTGGTGTGGAGATTGCATGGGAAGTTTTCTGACGGGAATTTATCAATAGATATTTCCCTAAGACATTTTTGGACGATAAAATCTCTCAGTTTGAGAGGTTAAGACAAGGACCGATGAACATTAGTGAGTACGAGGCTAAGTTCATGGTGCTGTTACGGTTTTGTCCGCATATGGCAGCTACAGATGAAGAAAGGATTAGGCATTTTGAGAAGGGGTTAAACGCTGAGTTGACCACCCCTGTGTCTGCTCTGGAGAACAGAGAAATGTTTTCTACCTTTGTGCAGTTTGTCAAAAGGGTAGAGAGGTCTGTATCAGAGAAGAGACAGACCAAGAACAAGAGAATGTATTCCCAGTTCCAAGGATCCTCATCGAAAGATTTCAAGAAACTGAGGTTCTCTATGCCTACACCACCACCTAGATTCAGTACCCAGACACAGTGGACGTCAAATAGGGGTAGAGGACGAAGCTTACCTTTAGAAGGAGCTCACAGTTCGACATCTATGTCGGTTATAGGACCACCCAAACCACAACAACTGAACAGAAGTTGTTACATATGTGGAAAGATGGGACATCTGATGAAAGATTGTAGAGCCAGAGAAGTGAGTGTAACTCAACCTCAAAGGCAGAGTCAGCAAGGAAATCAAAGGCGACCGTTTCTAGGTAATGCTAGAGGACGTGGAAAAGTGTCCCAAGCTGGATCGTCGACACCTAGTCATCGAGTACTTAATCAACCACAAGTGACGATGAGGTTTTATGCGATGAATCCACCTGAGGTAGTGATTAACCCTCGGGCTGTGGCAGGTCAGATGAAGTTGTTTAATTCTGATATGTCTACATCTTGCGTTGTATCTGTTTTAATTGATCTGGGTGCTACACACTCCTTTATCACTCGAAAAGTGATTCTTGACTGCAATCTGACTATAAGTCATAGAGCAGATAGTTTGTTGTTAGAAACTCCATTGATGGGATCTGCTGTGTTGCAGGAGGTATGTTCTCCCTGCATTCTCTCCTTTTCTGAACATCACATTCAAGTGGATCTTATACCACTTGAGATGCATGGATTTGATGTAATCCTTGGGATGGATACCTTATAAAGGTATAAGGTTGTCTTGGATTGTGAGTCCAAGCAAGCTATGTTCGCTGATGATAGTGACACGTGGATCTTTCAAGGAGATAAAAAGATTCTACCAACCTGTCTTGTGTCAGCTATGGTTGCTGAGAAGCTGATGAGGCAAGGACGTTATGCATTCTTGGCCCATGTGGTAGATACTACCATGGATAGTCCTAACCCTGCCAAAGTTCCTGTAGTCAAAGATTCTACCAACCTGTCTTGTGTCAGCTATGGTTGCTGAGAAGCTGATGAGGCAAGGACGTTATGCATTCTTGGCCCATGTGGTAGATACTACCATGGATAGTCCTAACCCTGCCAAAGTTCCTGTAGTCAGGGAATTTGGAGATGTATTTCCTGAAGAACTTCCAGGTGTGCCACCGCCTCAGGAGATTGATTTTGAGATCAATTTAATCCCAGACACACAACCTATAGCACAAACACCATATAGGATGGCGCCTGCTGAGATGGCAGAGCTCAAGAAACAGCTACAAGAGTTGCTTGAGAAGGGTTTCATCCGACAGAGTACTTCTCCTTGGGGTGCTCCGGTCCTCTCTGTTAAAAAGAAAGACGGGTCAATGCGGTTGTGCATTGATTACAGATAGTTAAATAAAGTAACAATAAAGAATAAGTATCGTCTGCCGAGGATTGATGATCTCTTTGACCAGTTGCATAGTGCAACCGTCTTCTCAAAGATAGATTTAAGGTCGAGATATCACCAGCTGCGTATTAAGGATGATGACATACCTAAGTCTGCCTTTAGGACAAGGTATGGTCACTATGAGTTCACAGTTATGTCGTTTGGACTAACTAATGCACCAACTACATTTATGGAACTCATGAATATAATATTTCGACCTTTTCTCGATCAGTGTGTTGTTGTCTTCATAGATGACATTCTGATCTATAGTAGAGATGCTCAGCAGCACGAACAACATCTTCGTCAGACTCTAACTTTGCTAAGAGGACATAAACTATATGCTAAGTTTAACAAGTGTGAGTTCTGGTTACCAGAAGTTTCTTTCCTTAGACACGTAATATCTGCTTCAGGTATACCTGTTGACCCTAAAAAGGTAGAATCTGTTCTGCTATGGGAACAACCGAAGACACCGACAGAGATCCGTAGTTTCTTAGGGTTGGCAGGCTATTACCGGAGGTTCATTAAGAACTTCAGTTCTATAGCTTTACCCTTGACTAAGTTAACCAGAAAGGATGTTCCTTTTGTTTGGAGTGATAAGTGTCAACAATCATTTCAGTTGTTGAAGGAAAGGTTGAAAAGTGCACCTATGCTTGTGTTACCTGAGCAAGGGAAAGGATATATAGTTTTATGTGATGCTTCTAAGAATGGACTTGGATGTGTGTTGATGCAGAATAAGCAAGTGATTTCTTTTGCTTCCTGACAGCTTAAGAAACACGAGGAGAATTATTCGACACACGATCTAGAGCTAGCTGATGTAGTTCATGTCTTGAATATCTGGAGACATTATCTTTATGGAGAGACATTCCAGATTTTCACAGACCATAAGAACCTTAAGTATATCTTTTTTCAGCATGAGCTTAACATGAGGCAACGCCGCTGGATGGAGTTAATCAAGGACTACGATTGCACAATTGATTATCATCCAGGGAAGGCCAATGTCGTTGCGGATGCTTTGAGTAGGAAATCAGCAACACCATCTTTAGATAGAACACAACTAAATTCTTTGGTGTGCTCAAGGAGGGATATGCTTATCTCCTTAAGGCAAGATGATGAATGCATATTCATCTCTTATTTTTGCTTCATTTAGAATAATTAATTAGGACTTTTTTATTAATTTTAGCTAATTCAAAAATAAATAGCACTTTCAACTTCTTGATATACTTTTCTTGAATTCTTATGATATTTTTCTTAATTTTCAGGAATTATCTAAGTAATTAAATCGAGAAAAGAAGAGATGAAGGTAGGAGGCAATTCAGTTTCCCGCAATGCTGACTTAAATGCATACCTTGCACCAAAATTAGCATAACTCTCACATCCTAAGGTGGAATTTAATGTTAAAATATGATTTGGAAAGGGAATTAAAATGCCTACAGGAAAATCATATTTTCGGGCGCACTTTAAATTCTCTAGACAATAGAAATTCGCTTAACATTGCTGCTGCGAGAATCTGCATTAAGGAAAGACAATCAAGAGTTTGTTGACTAGATCTAAAAAATCAAAAGGATGGATCCCTCTATTTTTCCCCCTCTTTTTTAGATAGCCTACCCCTCCTTCTCCTATAAAAGGAATGACACTTCCTCCTCCCAAGGATCATCTTTTGTATCATCTTTTGTATTGGAATTCTGCAGCAATTAATCTTGTAATCATTCTCATATTATACAATAAAGTAGGTTTGGTTCAAGCATAGCTCTTCATTCTTATTTCTTGTCTTTTCTCTCCGCCTTAGTTTTAATCTCCTTCCTTCTGTTCTTTATTTCTGGAGCAAGGAACAAAGAACTAAACCATTTCATCATCTCTAGCATAAGGATTAATCTCCTGATTTTTGGGCTAGACTATGGCTTCATTACTTTCTTCCTCCGTCTCCCATTTCTCCATGTGTGAGTAGTCTTTTATCGGGACAAGGGGAATAACCCCTTAGCCATGGTTTTAACGACTTCTTCTTAAATGATTAGATGGTAATCGATTTTAATTGAATGATTGATCTTCGGATCGCATGTTAATCCGGATGGATATGACCATGGAAATCCGGATTTAGAACAATAAAATCGATTACATAGACGTTTTGATATGACCATGAATTTTCGTCTTTTAGGATGATAAACTAGGAAGCATGAGCACCAAGACCAATGGTCTCATGTGGAGTTTTTCTTTTGTGAGTTTTTAATTCGCAAGCCTTCATCAAATCATCGTTTAAGATTTAGTTGTTATCGCCTAGGCTAAGGTGGTTAAAACCCCTACGAGCCTCGATTTCCTTCTCTTGATTTAATAACCACATCCTTTGTTTGCTTTAATCCTTAGTTTTCCATTCATATAGTTTTGCTTGTGTTAACAATCTTTTTATTTGTGCATGCTTATTCTTGTTAAGTGCCTTTCTTCTTGCATTAGTGTAATCATTCAAACCCCCAACTGGACTTTACTTTATGCTTTAATAAAAAGAAAAATACCAAAAATAAATAATAAAATTCTTCGATCTTTGGGTTCTAAGAACAATCTCTAAATAGTTGTCCTGTGGGATCGACCCTTCTATACTACCCTTAAAACCGGAAGTAAAAAAAGGTTTAAACTGTAGGATTAACCATCTTAGTGATTGATATTGCAAAACAACGAGTATCAATTTGGCGCCGTTGCCGGGGACAACAGATTGTTTTCTCGAACCCCCAAAAATCTTTTGAAAAACTTTTTTTGTTTTTTTATGCCTTCCGAGTAACATTCCGGAAGTGCTATTCCTCCTTCTTCCGAGTTTCCATTCCGGCAGTCCGTTTTTTCTGCACACGATTAACTGCTTCATTTGTGCATGCGACGCTCGCTGAACATCAATTCCACAGTGCAATTTTTTAATCTGGAACCAGAGAGGCTAAGGATGATTTTAATAGATGATGATGACGATGATTATATCATCTTCAATCAAGTAGAACCAACTCCAGTGCCTAAAGCTCCACCAGTCACTTCCATTGTGGATGTTAATCTAGTTGATTCTAATGGCCAATCTACTTCATTGGAACCCTTTCTCTATAATGAACCGCCACCCTTAGAAGAAGTCCAATGTGATATAGCTGAGATTCCACACAACCTTGATCAGGAGATGGATAGGTGTTTTACAAAAATTCAGTATGCCAAAATGAAGAACTTTGTTTAGCTAGGGCCGCAGCTGTATGGGGCCCTGACTATCAATATAAGTCAGAAAATGAGTGGATGGAGGCCTATGTTGATAAATTCATGAATCAAGAATCTTTTAACAAAAAGGTTAAAGACTGGTGGGATCAAAGAACATCCCAACAACCTAAGACTCCACCACCCTTCTCGGTTGTAGGTCCATATTTGGATGTTTGCAATAATCATCCCATCTTGGTTGAGCCTATTGTGACCAATGTACCATCACCTCCCCAACATGCACTGATGGATTCTTTTGAAACGCTTCCTCATCAAAAGCATTATGACCTCACTCACCCACCTCTTTTTCCACATCTGGTTGAACCTGATGAGGTGATTCTACCACCGCAAGAACCTTACATTACAACGTTATATTTTGAGGTGATCCCTTCTGAGCCCATTGAGTTGGGCACATATCCTATAAAGGAATCAGATCTCCCCTTCAGTATAGTAAAGGATCCAATTGATTCCATAGACATCCATGTTGATGAGATCTTTTATGAAGAAGAGATGGAGAACTCCCCAATAGAGATGGAACAACCTAGATTGATCATTTTTGATAATTATGACGACAATTATTCCATTTGTGAGTCTTCCACACCAAATCCACTAGCTTCCATTTGTGAGTCTCCTATTGACATCAAACACCAATACCCTTATTTTGAGTCTATTTTGGATAATAAGAATCCAACCCCCTTTGACAAAATGATTCCACATGTTCTGTTGCAACCAATTCCCATTCCATGCACAACTGATTTAGAAGAAGAGACACAACCCTTAGGAGAAGTCTACATACCCCCTTCCACTGACTACAAGGAATATGTTCCCAATTTTATCCCTCATGAACCCTTGGGAACTCCTTGCATAGAGGGACTAGAGTTACATGCTATATCAACCATGAATCCCATCTATCACAAGGTTGGTTGCATGAATTTTGAGCAGAGTAAAATTACTTATCATGCTGATTTAAATTTTGTTGTCCCTTTCATATAACCACCAATTCTCTTATATGCAGGTCAATATGATCGAGGGAAACTAGAGCCTGATCCTCCGCCTAACTTTGCACATCTGGCACTGCATGTGTTACCAGTTGGGTACCCACCAACCTCCCCCAATCCACATCCATCTTCAACACTTCCTTTGCTATTAGTGGAAGATCTATGGATCCTATTGGAGGGAATGCGAGGTGAAAGAAAATGTGAGCACCCCACTGAGCTTCTACAATTACCATATCATAGGGTACACTATGAAGCTCCTCAGATAAAGGTCCCAGCCCTCATACACATCCCCTTCAGCTAGATGTTTTTTGAGCTACCAGGGCCACCTGGAAATCCTTGCTCTTCTCTTCCCTCCATCTCGGGTTTCGATTTTGCTCGGGACGAGCAAAAATTTGAGTCCGGGGTGGAGGTGGGTGGTATGTTTCTATTACACCCCCTATCTTTTTATTCTTGCATTATTTCTACCTTTTTTTGGTTTTGCATATATTTGTTTTATTCATGGCCATTATCTAGTCGGCCATATTTTTATTTCTTTTGTTACAAAATGGCCTTTATCTAGTCGGCCTTGATATGACCATTTGTCAAAATACTCCCCTTAATGATGTAACTTCCTTGCAATTAAAATTTTGAAAATTTTATGACTAGAAATCCTCCTGTCACTTAGGACCTCAAATAATAATTACTCCTTGGAAAAGATGGCAAGCCATAGAGGACTGATAGGATTCAAGAGTGATGCTTTCTTATCATGTACAACTTGTATACATTTTCTTGATTTTTTGCATGATTCGGTAATAGTTGAACCAATGCATGGTACTCCTAAAAAAAGATGAAAAAAAAGTTGCACAAGAACAACCTCTTCTACTCTTCTTCTACCACTTCCAAATCTTTCCATTCGTCAAAAAGAAAAAAAAGCCAATAATGCCCAAAAGGCTAAGTTTGGGGTGGCACCCCTTCCCCCTCTTTCGCTTCTTCCATACCCATACAATTGGGTGTATCACCAAAAATCAAAGAAAAAAAATGCGGTCAATGTAACTGCATGTCCACTAAATAAAAAGGTCTCGAGTCGAATAGAGGAGAGACTGTCCTTCTTCCATACCTCCTTCACTCCAATTTTCTACCCAGGGAAAAACTACAAAAACCCCAACCATCCAAATTAGCCCTATTCTTGTGTAAAACTAAAAAAAAATGGAGTACCAAATGCAAAGGTGAAATGAAAATCTGTTTTATTGCATGTCTTGAATAAATGCAAGTTTGTGAAGTAGGAAATATAAAAGTCACTTTTTGTGAATTCAGGAAGTCAGGGTCGCTTGGCCATATTTTGGTGAAAGGAATCCAGTGATTGTTAGGAGAGTGAGGATGATAGGTTGAGAGTATGTCTTGAAAGTATTTCTTGATTTTAATGTTGCTCGGGATGAGCAAAATTTAAGTTTGGGGTATTTTAATGAATGCATATTCATCTCTTATTTTTGCTTCATTTAGAATAATTATTTAGGACTTTTTTTGTTAATTTTAGCTAATTAAAAAATAAATAGCACTTTCATCTTCTTGATATACTTTTCCTAAATTCTTATGATATTTTTCTTAATTTTCAGGAATTATCTAAGTAATTAAATCGAGAAAAGAAGAGATGAAGGTAGGAGGCAATTCAGTTTCCCGCAATGCTGACTTAAATGCATACTTTGCACCAAAATTAGCATAACTCGCACATCCTAAGGCAAAATTTAATGTTAAAATATGACCTGGAAAGGGAATTCAAAGGCCTACAGGAAAATCATATTTTTGGGCGCACTTTAAATTCTCTGGACAACGAAAATTCACTCGAAATTGCTGCTGTGAGAATCTGCATTAAAGAAAGACAATCAAGAGTTTGTTGACTAGATCTGAAAATTCAAAAGGATGGCTCCCTCTCTTTTTCCCCCTCTTTTTTAGATATCCTACCCCTCCTTCTCCTATAAAAGGAAGGGCACTTACTCCTCCCAAGGATCATCTTTTGTATTGGAATTCTACAGCAATTAATCTTGTAATCATTCTCATATTATGCAATAAAGTAGGTTTGGTTCAATCATAGCTCTTCATTCTTGTTCTTGTCTTTTCTCTCCACCTAAGTTTTAATCTCCTTCCTTCCATTCTTTATTTCTGGAGCAAGGGACAAAGAACTAAGCCATTTCATCGTCTCTAGCATAAGAATTAATCTCCTGATTTTTGGGCTAGGCTATGGCTTCATTACTTTCTTCCTCCATCTCCCATTTCTCCATGTGTGAGTAGTCTTTTATCGGGGCAGGGGGAATAACCCCTTAGCCATGGTTTTAATGACTTCTTCTTAAACGATTAGATGGTAATCAATTTTAATTGAATGATTGATCTTCAGATCGCATGTTAATCCGGATGGATATGACCATGGAAATCCGGAATTAGAACAATAAAATTGATTACATAGACGTTTTGATATGACCGTGGATTTTCATCTTTTAGGATGATAAAATAGGAAGCATGAGCACCAAGACCAATGGGCTCATGTGGATTTTCTCTTTTGTGAGTTTTTAATTCGCAAGCCTTCATCAAATCGTCATTTAAGATTTAGTTGTTATCGCCTAGGCTAAGGTGGTGAAAACCCCTACGAGCCTCGATTTCCTTCTCTTGATGTAATCACCGCATCCTTGGTTTTCTTTAATCCTTAGTTTTCCATTCATATAGTTTTTCTTGTGTTAAAATCTTTTTATTTTTGCATGCTTATTCTTGTTAAGTGCCTTTCTTCTTGCATTAGTGTAATCATTCATACCCCAACTGAACTTTACTTTCTGCTTTAATAAAAAGAAAAATACCAAAAACAAATAATAAAATTCTTCAATCTTTGGGTTCTAAGAACAATCTCTAAATAGTTGTCGTGTGGGATCGACCCTTCTATACTACCCTTAAAACCGGAAGTAAAAAAAGGTTTAAACTCTAGGATTAACCATCTTAGTGATTGATATTGCAAAACGACGAGTATCAATTTGGCGCTGTTGCCGGGGACAACAAATTTTTTTCTCGAACCCCCAAAAATCTTTTGAAAAACTTTTTTTGTTTTTTTATGCCTTCCGAGTAACATTCTGGAAGTGCTATTCCTCCTTCTGCCGAGTTTCCATTATGGCAGTCTGTTTTTTCTGCACACAATTAACTACTTCATTTGTGCATGCGACGCTCGCTGAACGTCAATTCCGCGGTGCAATTTTTTAATCTGGAACCAGAGAGGCTAAGGATGATTTTAATAGATGATGATGACGATGATTATATCATCTTCATCTAGTAGAACCAACTCCAGTACCTAAAGCTTCACCAATCACTTCCATTGTGGATGTTAATCTAGTTGATTCTAATGGCCAATCTACTTCATTGGAACCCTTTCTCTATAATGAACCGCCACCCTTAGAAGAAGTCCAATGTGATATAGCTGAGATTCCACACAACCTTGATCAGGAGATGGATAGGTGTTTTAAAGAAATTCAGTATGCCACAAATGAAGAACTTTGTTTAGCTAGGGCCGCAGCTGTATGGGGCTCTGACTATCAATATAAGTCAGAAAAAGAGTGGATGGAGGCCTATGTTGATAAATTCATGAATCAAGAATCTTTTAATAAAATGGTTAAAGACTGTTGGGATCAAAGAACATCCCAACAACCTAAGACTCCACCACCCTTCTCAGTTGTAGGTCCATATTTGGATGTTTGCAATAATCATCCCATCTTGGTTGAGCCTATTGTGACCAATCTACCATCACCTCCCCAACATGCACTGATGGATTCTTTTGAAAGGATTCCTCATCAAGAGCATTATGACCTCACTCACCCACCTCTTTTTCCACATCTGGTTGAACCTGATGAGGTGATTCTACCACCGCAAGAACCTTACATTACACCGTTATATTGTGAGATGATCTCTTCTGAGCCCATTGAGTTGGGCACATATCCTATAAAGGAATCAGATCTCCCCTTCAGTATAGTAAAGGATCCAATTGATTCCATAGACATCCATGTTGATGAGATATTTTATGAAGAAGAGATGGAGAACTCCCCAATAGAGATGGAACAACCTAGATTGATCATTTTTGATAATTATGACGACAATTATGCCATTTGTGAGTCTTCCACACCAAATCCACTGGCTTCCATTTGTGAGTCTTCCATTGACATCAAAGACCAATACCCTTATTTTGAGTCTATTTTAGATAATAAGCATCCAACCTCCTTTGACAAAATTATTCCACATGTTCTGTTGCAACCAATTCCCATTCCATGCACAACTGATTTAGAAGAAGAGACACAACCCTTAGGAGAAGTCTACATACCCCCTTCCACTGACTATAAGGAATATGTTCCCAATTTTATCCCTCATGAATCCTTGGGAACTCCTTGCATAGAGGGACTAGAGTTACATGCTATATCAACCATGAATCCCATCTATCACAAGGTTGGTTGCATGAATTTTGAGCAGAGCAAAATTACTTATCATGTTGATTTAAATTTTGTTGTCCCTTTCATATCACCACCAATTCTCTTATATGCAGGTCAATATGACCGAGGGAAACCAGAGCCTGATCCTCTGCCTAACTTTGCAAATCTGGCACTGCATGTGTTACCAGTTGGGTACCCACCAACCTCCCCCAATCCACATCCATCTTCAACACTTCCTTTGCTATTGATGGAAGATCTGTGGATCCTATTGGAGGGAATGCGAGGTGAAAGCAAATATGAGAACCCCACTGAGCTTCTACAATTACCCTATCATAGGGTACACTATGAAGCTCCTCAGATAAAGGTCCCAGCCCTCATACACATCCCCTTCAACTAGATGTTTTTTGAGCTACCAGGGCCACCTGGAAATCCTTGCTCTTCTCTTCCCTCCATCTCGGGTTTTGATTTTTCTCAGGACGAGCAAAAATTTGAGTCCGGGGTGGAGGTGGGTGGTATGTTTCTATTCCACCCCCTTATCTTTTTATTCTTGAATTATTTCTACCTTTTTTTTTGGTTGAGCATATAGTTGTTTTGTTCATGGCCATTATCTAGTCAGCCATATTTTTATTTCTTTTGTTACAAAATGGCCTTTATCTAGTCGGCCTTGATATGATCATTTGTCAAAATACTCCCCTTAATGATGTAACTTCCTTGCAACTAAAATTTTGAAACTTTCATGGCTAGAAATCCTCCTGTCACTCAGGACCTCAAATAATAATCACTCTTTGGAAAAGATGGCAAGCCATAGAGGACTGATAGGATTCAAGAGTGATGCTTTCTTATCATGTACAACTTGTATAAATTTTCTTAATTTTTTACATGATTCGGTAATAGTTGAACCAATGCATGGTACTCCTAAAAAAAGATGAAAAAAAAAGTTGCACAAGAACAGCCTCTTCTACTCTTCTTCTACCACTTCCAAATCTTTCCATTCGTCAAAAAGAAAAAAAAGCCAATAATGCCCAAAAGGCTAAGTTTGGGGTGGCACCCCTTCCCCCTCTTTCGCTTCTTTTATACCCACACTATTGGGTGTATCACCAAAAATTAAAGAAAAAAATGCGGTTAATGTAACTGCATGTCCACTAAATAAAAAGGTCTCGATTCGAATAGAGGAGAGACTGCCCTTCTTCCATACCTCCTTCACTCCAATTTTCTACCCAGGGGAAAACTACAAAAACCCCAACCATCCAAATCAGCTCTGTTCTTGTGTAAAACTTAAAAAAAAATTGGAGTACCAAATGCAAAGGTGAAATGAAAATCTATTTTATTGCAGGTCTTGAATAAATGCAAGTTTGTGAATTAGGAAATATAAAAGTCACTTTTTGTGAATTCAGGAAGTCAGGGTCGCTTGACCATATTTTGGTGGAAGGAATCCAGTGATTGTTAGGAGAGTGAGGATGATAGGTTGAGAGTATGTCTTGAAAGTAATCTTGATTTTAATGTTGCTCGGGACGAGCAAAGTTTAAATTTGGAGTATTTTGATGAATGCATATTCATCTCTTATTTTTGCTTCATTTAGAATAATTAATTAGGACTTTTTTGTTAATTTTAGCTAATTCAAAAATAAATAACACTTTCATCTTCTTGATATACTTTTCCTGAATTCTTATAATATTTTTCTTAATTTTCAGGAATTATCTAAGTAATTAAATCGAGAAAAAGAGAGTTGAAGGTAGGAGGCAATTCAGTTTCCCGCAATGCTGACTTAAATGCATACCTTGCACCAAAATTAGCATAACTCTCACATCCTAAGGCGGAATTTAATGTTCAAATATGATTTGGAAAGGGAATTCAAATGCCTAAAGAAAAATCATATTTTTGGGCGCACTTTAAATTCTTTGGACAACGGAAATTCGCTCGAAATATCTGCTGCGAGAATCTGCATTAAAGAAAGACAATCAAGAGTTTGTTGACTAGATCTGAAAATTCAAAAGGATGGCTCCCTCTCTTTTTCCCCCCTCTTTTTTAGATAGCCTACCCTTTTTCTCCTATAAAAGGAAGGGCACTTCCTCCTCCCAAAGATCATCTTTTGTATCATCTTTTGTATTGGAATTCTACAGCAATTAATCTTGTAATCATTCTCATATTATGCAATAAAGTAGGTTTGGTTCAAGCATAGCTCTTCATTCTTGTTCTTGTCTTTTCTCTCTGCCTTAGTTTTAATCTCTTTCCTTCCATTCTTTATTTCTGGAGCAAGGAACAAAAAACTAAGCCATTTCATCATCTCTAGCATAATGATTAATCTCCTGATTTTTAGGCTAGACTATGGCTTCATTACTTTCTTCCTCCGTCTCCCATTTCTCCATGTGTGAGTAGTCTTTTATCGGGGCAAGGGGAATAACCCTTAGACATGGTTTTAATGACTTCTTCTTAAACGATTAGATGGTAATCAATTTTAATTGAATGATTGATCTTCAGATCGTATGTTAATCCGGATGGATATGACCATGGAAATCCGGATTTAGAACAATAAAATCGATTACATAGACATTTTGATATGACTGTGAATTTTCGTCTTTTAGGATGATAAACTAGGAAGCATGAGCACCAAGACCAATGGACTCATGTGGATTTTCTCTTTTGTGAGTTTTTAATTAGCAAGCCTTCATCAAATCGTCGTTTAAGATTTAGTTGTTATCGCCTAGGTTAAGGTGGTGAAAACCCCTATGAGCCTCGATTTCCTTCTCTTGATTTAATCACCACATCCTTTGTTTGCTTTAATCCTTAGTCTTCCATTCATATAGTTTTGCTTGTGTTAACAATCTTTTTATTTGTGCATGCTTATTCTTGTTAAGTGCCTTTCTTCTTGCATTAGTGTAATCATTCAAACCCCCAACTGGACTTTACTTTCTACTTTAATAAAAAGAAAAATACCAAAAACAAATAATAAAATTATTCAATCTTTGGGTTCTAAGAACAATCTCTAAATAGTTGTCCTGTGGGATCGACCCTTCTATACTACCCTTAAAACCGGAAGTAAAAAAAGGTTTAAACTCTAGGATTAACCATCTTAGTGATTGATATTGCAAAACGACGAGTATCACAAGACAATGTACAATTAAAAGTATCATTCTTAGCTGAGATGCATATAAAACCTACTCTGAGACAACAGATCAAGGAAGCACAACCAGTTTATGTTGTAGTTCAACTGATTAGATCAGAGTATGGTAGTGAGAAATGAGATGGTTTCCATGACTCAGATGATCAAGTAGCTTGTTATCATGGTAGGATGATAGTGCCTGATGTGGATAACTTGAGGAAGTTAGTCCTGGAAGAAGATCATTCTTCAATGTATGCTATGCATCAAGGAAGCACCAAGATGTATCGAAACTTGAAAGATATGTATTAGTGGCCTGGTTTGAAGAAAGACATTGCTGAGTTCGTTGTGCGGTGTCCTGTGTTAGCAAGTTAAAGCTGAACACCAGAAGCATGCAGGAACAATGCAACCTTCACCCATACCACAGTGGAAGTGGGATCATGTAACCATGGACTTTGTGGTTGGTCTACCCAAGACAGCCAAAGGACATAATTCCATCTGGGTAATAGTTGATAGGTTGAAGAATACAACACATTTCTTGCCTGTCAAAACAACCTATTCTGCTGAGAAGCTGGCATAGTTATATGTCAATGAGATAGTGCGGCTGCATGGGGTCCCAATTACCATTGTTTGTGATAGAGGTCCCCAGTTTATGAGTTGTTTTTGGGAGCGAATTCATAAAGATTTAGGCACACAATTAAGGTTTAGTACAACCTTTCATCCTCATACTGATGGACAGTCAGAAAGGACTATACAGACTTTAGAAGACTTGCTTAGAGCATGTGTTCTTCAGTTTATAGGGAGTTGGGATTTGCATCTAAGCTTGATAGAGTTTGCCTACAATAACAGCTATCAACATAGCATTGACATGGCACCTTATGAAGCTTTGTATGGTATACGTTGTAGATCACCCCTATGTTGGTATGAAACTGGTGAATATCAACTTTTAGGTCCTGATCTTATGCAGTAGACCACCGAGAAGATTAAAGTAATACAACAACAGATAAAGACTGCTCAGGATAGGCAGAAATCTTACACTAATAAGCATCGTAGACCTTTAGAATTCTAGGTTGGAGACAGAGTGTACCTCAAGGTCTCACCTTGGAAAGGAGTTCTGAGATTTGGAAGGAAAGGAAAGTTAGCTCCTAGGTTTATGGGGCCTTATCCAATCATTGAACGGATTGGAAAAGTAGCTTATAAGCTAGAGTTACCACCAGAGTTACAAAAGTTACACCATGTGTTCCACATTTCCATGCTTAGGAAATGTCACCCTGATACAGAATCAGTTCTGCAACCTATGGAAGTAGAATTGAATGATGATGTATCTTATGAGGAAGGACCTGTGTCAATCCTTGATAAAAGATTTAAAAAGCTGAAAAAGAAAGATATAAGTCTTGTGAAAGTCCTCTGGAATCACCGTGGTATTGAAGAATCCACATGGGAACTAGAGGAAGAGGTGAGAAGGAAATACCATGCTCTTTTCTCTTAATATGTTATGTTGATTTTGGGGACGAAATCCTTGTAAGGGGTGGATAATTTGTAACATCCCTGACCTGGGTTATGAACTAACCCTAGGTGTTTTGCTTAAATAAGTGACTAGATGCTTGTGTTTATCCTTTAAAATGTAATTAAGGCTCTCGAGGAACCTATATTTCTATTTCATTCCTTTTTGAACAATGTTGCAATAGTGTTTTGTTAATTTTGGACCAAAGTGCAAATTACCCAATTCGAGGGGTTAACTTGCAAATTTCACATGTTAAGATATTCCTCTGATGATGATACATCATAATAATGAATATGATGTAGTGGTATTGATTCGCCAAGCTTGAGCACCAAGATATAGCTTGTGGAAGAATCTTTGTGCTTTAAAACCTAGTTTTAGTGTAAAGTGCAATTTACCCAAAACATAGGGTGCAACATGTAAAATATATCCTCTAGAGTATCTCTCATGTTTCTTGGCATCAATTAGAGCAAAGAAAATGAGAAGGGCACCTCATTTGAATGATCAAGAAGGAAAGATAATCTTGATATTAAAATAATCAAGACTTAAGCAAATGGCCCTTTAATATATATATATATATATATATATATATATATATATATATATATATATATATATATATATATATATATATAACTTAGTAAGGTAATTGGTTTCTTTTCCTTTTAACCTTGGATAAGGGAGGAGTTTTGCATGTGATTAGGAGGAAGAAACGTGGCCATGGAGGGAGTAAGCCTTGGTGGACATGTTTAAGAAATAAAAGAAATAACAATCTTTTTCTTTACCTTGAAAATATCCAAACAAATATATAAGGATCCTTATCAACAATGCAAGGGATCGTTTCCCTTAGTCCTTTTAGTATCTTTTTGCTTTGGGCGACCAAGAAGGAGCTCTGGACCAGAAGGAAGATGACCAAGCTGGATTGGTAAGTATGGGCCACCATCTACCTCGAATTCATGGTGGGAATCCTAAAACAAGGTTGGTTCATTGGTGTTTTTCACACAATTCTTCTTTCTAGCCATCTTCTCCATCCAAAACTTCAAGAACGGACCTTGGACAACCACTGGAGCTTCATCCACCATTAAAGCTACAAAGCTTGGAGCTCTAGATCAGATCTAAAGGTGGGTTTTATAACTCTAAACCCTTAAGATTTGCTTTTGCATTCTTCTTTCCTAGAAACATTGCTTATATTTCTTCTTTAGACACTTTTGTGTGTTCTTGCAAGTGTTTCCATGAAGAACAGCCCACGTTCTTGAGGTAGAAGATGATGATGTTAATTCCTATGTTTATCCAAAAAGTTACTTTTGCAAACGATTTCAAACCGTTTGAATGCAAACAGTTTCAACCAAGAACGCATGGAAGCGTTGACCAGGCGTTGACCATTTGGAGGTCTGTTGTAAATCATGTAAACTAATTACCTACCAAAATCATCAAGTAATTCCAAGTAAATCACCAATTCAAGGCCCATCAACCATCTAAACCCTAATCGGGTTAATTGCTGATTTCAATAATTTAATTAAGTTGAAGTTTGGGTTGAGTGGCCCA
Source organism: Alisma plantago-aquatica (assembly GCA_963693085.1). Lineage (NCBI taxonomy): Eukaryota > Viridiplantae > Streptophyta > Magnoliopsida > Alismatales > Alismataceae > Alisma > Alisma plantago-aquatica. The sequence goes on along the minus strand of OY856411.1, from coordinate 840,271,146 downwards.
AACGGTTTCAAAACCATTTGGGGATCACCCAAATGGTCTCAAGACCGTTTGGTGATCATCCAAGACCATTTCGAGGCCTAGGGTTAAGTAGGGTTAACCAATTAAGGGTCCAATGATATCAAGTTGTTGAGAAATTAAGTGCTGATTTGGTGACCAAACCTAGGGTTCAACCCTTAAGTGAATGACTTGGTTTTGGATGACATAATGGGAAAATGGTCTCAATACCGTTTGGAGGATATCCAAATGATCCCAAGACCGTTTGGGGGTCACCCAAGACCATTTGTAGGATATCCAAATGATCCCAAGACCGTTTGGGGGTCACCCAAGACCATTTGGAGGTCTAGGGTTGACTATGGTTAAGTGGTTAAAGATTTAAAGGCAATAAGTTGAAGTGCAATTAATTGTTGACCTAGTAATTAATCTAATGAGCCAAACCTTAATTGGTTGAGTTAGTTTTTGGTGTTGACTTGAGAAAACGGTCTCAAGACCGTTGGGATGTCATCCAAATGATCCCAAGACCGTTTGGGGTCAGGTCATGACCAAATTGAATGATGGTTCAATGGTTTCAAATCAATTAGACTCATGTTGAAACATGTTGAAGGGTGATCGATTCCAAACCCTAATCCAATTGATCCAAGCCCCAATTGATGATCAATTGAGGGTCAATTGAGTGTCAAATAAGTTGAGGGTTGACCTAATTGACTCAATTGATGAGTGGCTAACAAGTGCATGATCGATTGAAGGGTTCAACATTGGATACCCTAACTCAATTGAAGTGGTTGAGATAGTTTTTGGTCCATGAGGTTTTGAGGTGGTTTGGACCAAACGGTCTCAAGACTGTTTGGGTCCAAAGGGTCTCAAGACCGTTTGAGTCCAAACGGTCTCAAGACCGTTTGGGACCAAACGGTCTCAAGACCATTTGGGACCAAATGATCCCAAACTGTTTGATCTCATGCAGTTTCAAGATCGGTTATGCCCATGCGGTTTCAAAGTCAAACTTGGCCAAACGGTCTTCATGACCAAATGGTCTTCACCTCACCTTGGGCAAATGGTCTTGAGTGTGCACTTTACCAAATGGTTTCAAAAGTCAAACTGGACCAAATGGTCAACACCACTAAACGGTTTCTAAGTTTGTCCAAGACCGTTTGAGGGATTAGAGTGCAAGACCGTTTGAGGTCTAAAAAGGTTAAAATCGTTTGATGCCTTAGTGATCACGATGGTTTAGTAGTTGATTAACCTAAACCTCATAGATACCTAAAGTAACTAAGGGACCAAGTAATTAGTTGGTTAATGTTTGTCTTTATCAATGGTGAACATTACAAAAGTACCCTTGATGGGATAGAGTGACCAATACCCTTTGATCAAGTAAGCATTAATGACCACAATAGTAGTAACATAACCCATGATGTCGAGGTTGATTTGACTTAGTCCAATCTAGGATAATGTAACCATCATCTGATAGAAAGAAGAGAGAGAAGACTCCTTATATGAATGAGAATCAAGTAATAGACTTCCAATATGTATGTAAGTATTTAATTAGGGTATGATCCTTCATAGTGAGATCATGGAAACCCTAATCATGATGGTTAATGAATCTTAACCTAATTTGAGGGCATTAATGGAAGTAATCATCATACATGGTGATAGTATGAACTTAATTCATTGTAATGTGAATAGTAAACCCTAATCTAGGGAAATGTCATGGTGTGAATAGTAAACCCTAATTTTGGGTTATTCCTTTAAGCATGAAACTCTATGATTGAATCATGAAATGAGGAATCACTATTCCTAATTAAGCTAAGGGGTTGAACAATTCTAATTGGATTGAATAAGAAACCCTAACCCTAGAAACCAGCCGTGGTGATGTGACACGGTCGTGGTAATTTGTCTGTAGCACGACCGTGGTGTTCTATATTTGACTTAGAAAATAAATTGTATTGTGCTGATATAGAGATAATGTGCATGTTATCAATTGTGTTAGTCTTGCAGGTCTTTATAAAGAAGTGATCATAGCCAGGTAAGGGTTATGATGTCATATTCATTGAAAGCACTTTATAAGTTTTGAAAGTAATGACATGCTATGTTTCCTAGTTAGAGGTGACACATGAGATTGATAGGCTGTATGAGCCATGAGAATTATATGCATTGCTACAATCATGTTCATGCTGTTAAAAGAATTGATGGCAATATGTTACCAAATAGTTAGTGTTTTCATAATCTAAGTGTTTGAATACCCATATTCCTGAATCATAATGATGAGATGGTTAGGGATTGATATCCCAATGATAACTGGATGTGATGTGAACTTGATACAATTAGTACTCTTTCTTTATAGCAATTATTTTAATGGTTTATGTTTGAAAACATGCCTGATGCCTAAAGAATGCCATAATGTACTTAAATAATCAAGTATAATGATATCATGTAGAGCCCTGACCATAGATCCATCATTGTCAGAAGTTAAATGATGGTGAAATAGGTTTTCCTAAGGGAACTCCTGGAGAGCATACTTTTGAGTATGTGGGGGTTATGGACGTGAATATCCTTACGTCCTAATGTAGGAATTGATGTGAGATGTACGTCTAATCTCTCATTCCTTCATTACATGTTTATGCCGGGATGATATATCACTAATCTCCCGATGATGTTGTTAATGCCACATCGATGAGAGATAAATAAGAAATCCCTCGATGGCGAAGAGAGTACATCATGCCACTGTAACTCTAATAGCGAAGTTGCCAGAATACCCTGGAAAGCTATTATAGCAGAGACACAAGATGTCCTGCATGTTGATCCTCACACTGACTGAGGAAGATGAGGTCATAGGAATCCAACTCTTCTGATGACCTATGTATGGTATCGATTGCGATTTCGTAATGGTCTGTTGGAGTATGAGAGGTGTAACTCATCTCCTCAGGGCATAAATATGTTTGAAAAATGTAATCAGCCGAATAGTATAATTGCTTAGGTTGAACTACGAGAAACAATGATTGATGATACATTTTTTATAGTGTTCTAGTTAAATACTAGTGTACATGTTCTTCATATTCCTTAGTGATATATGTCTTGTCATTCAATCAAGTTATAATTGAAATGATTGCCTATGAAATACTGTTCTACTTAGCTTATTCAATGTTTTACCTGCTGTTGAATATTTATAGTTCTACTGCTTAATGTCATTCCAATTATTGCAATAACAATGCTTTTGGCAGAGAGTTATAACTCTCGCTGGGACTATTATTCAATTGTCTCACCCCTATGGGATTTGACTTTGTAGGTAGACACCGAGGATGAAGGAACCCATCAGTGGGTGAGCAACAACAGCAACAACCACATCAGGGACAACAGTGATCCTCAGGTGGAGACACTGTCTGTCAAGTCTTGTAGATAACATGTCCTATGTGTCGTCTCTGTACTCTCAGGTCCTAGGAGTCAGTATATGTTTAATATAGATATGAGATTTTAGCGTAATGCCTTGAGATTTTGTATCTTGCCTTGTACAGATAACATGGCGATTAATATTTGTAATACTCGAGGTGTGATTTACAGAGATGTAATGATGGATCAGTTTGTAAATAACTTATCATGTTTCTTTATGAAAGAGTTTTACCGTTTGTAGATCTCTTTACAAAATGTTTTAATTTTTAGTGATTTTTAATAATTCTGCTGCTAGTTAATCGCTTCCGTATTCGTTGATCTTATTTTCTGAGAAGTATCGTCACAATATTTCAATCTTCCTTGGAGTTCAATAGGCATAATGTTCAAGACATGTCTAAGATCCTTCACATAGAGCTTCAGATTAGACACATAGAACACATCATGCATCATACAAAACTTTGGTGGTAAAGCTAAGAGATAAGCATCCTCACCAATCTGATCTAGAATCTCAAACGGACCCACATATTGGGGACTCAATTTTCCTTTGTTCTTAGCCATAGCTCAGTGGGATTATATTTTTAGAAACACATGTTCACCCACAATGAAGTGCACATTAGTTCGCTTCACATCAACACACGACTTATGTTGATCTTGGGCTATATTTAGCCTTTGTTTGATCAAAGCAACTTTATCGACATATAAATGTATCTTCTGACTTGAGCAAGGTCCTCTCACAAATATCATCCCCATGAAGTGGTGACCGACACAACCTCTCATAAAGAGTTTTGTATGGAGGCATCCCGATACTAGCTTGGTAGCTATTATTATAGGCAAACTAAGCTAAGGGCAAGTATTGCTCCCATAATCCACCCTAATCGATCACACACACTCTCAACAGATCTTCTAAAGTCTGGATTGTTCTGTGTAACTATCCATCAGTCTAGAGGTGATAAGCAATATTAAATTCTTAACCTCATACCAAGTTCTACATGCACTTGCTTCCATAGCTTAGAGGTGAACTTAGGGTCGCGATCAGAGATAATCGAACTTGGAACACCATGCAAACAAACTATTTCTCTAAGATATAGTTCAGCTAAGTCTAACACCTTGGCAATGATTTTTAGGGCAAGGAAGTGTGCTGATTTGGTTAGGTAGTCTACCACAACCCATATTGAATCATGACCTTTCTTTGTCTTGGGGAGACCCACCACAAAATCCATTGTGATCTGGTCCCATTTCCACCCAGGAATTTCAACTGATTGTAATAATCTGTCAGGTTGCTGGTGTTCAACCTTTACCATATGGCATGTGAGTCCACTAACTACATATGAGGCTATATATCTCTTCATTCATGACCACCAAAAGTATCGCACAAGTCCTTGAACATCTTTTTAGTACCCGTGTGCACTGTATACTTATACCCATGAGCTTCCTGCAAGATATGGGTCTTTAAGAGCGAATCCTTATGAACCCAAATACGATCCTTGTATCAAATTTCACCATCCACACCCACTGAGAGGCGTGTTCGAGGCTTTTCCATCAAACCCTTCATCTTTTCTAACTATGTGCTAGATAACTGGGCTACTACAAGCTCGGATAATAGGTCAGGCTTGATCTAGATATTGGTAAGATGAATCCTATCTTCCAACGACTATGGTGCACATTGAGCAAAGTCTTCTAGTCTCTTACACTAGCTAACCAAACCATCTACACAACTTAAACACTTTCTGCTAAGTGCATCAACAACCACAATGGCCTTGCTGGGATAGTAAGCTATAGTGAAGTCAAAGTCTTTCAAGTATTCCATCCAATGTCTTTGTCACAAGTTTAGGTCCTTTAGAGTTAACAAATACTTCAAGCTATTATGGTCGGTGAGGATGTCATAGGTATCCCCATACAAATAGTGTCACCAAATCTTCAAGGCATGGAAAATACTACAAATTCCATATCATGGGTTAGATAATTCAGTTCATTGGGCTTGAGCTGTCTGGAAGCAAAGGTGACCACATGCTTATTCTACTCTAGTACGCATCCTAAGCCCATCTTTGATGCGTTGGCAAAGATGATGAAACCTTCATTTCCCAAAGGTATGGTCAGAATGAGGGCAGAGGTAAGCTTTTCCTTCAACTCTTGAAACCATGCTTCACACAGATCACACCACATGAACTTTTTGTCCTTTTGAGTGATCTTGGTCAAGGGCAAAACAGTCTTGGAGAAATCCTTGATGAATCGTTAGTAATACCCGACCAATCCCAAGAAGCTGCAAATCTCAAAGGCATTATTTGGTGTTGGCCATTCTCAAATGACCACAACCTTGGAAGGGTCCATTGAAATGGTTCCTCCAGATATAATCTACCAGAGGAACATAACTCAGTCCACCCAAAACTTGCAATTCAAGAATTTCCCATAAAACTTTTGCTTTGTTAGGATATCAAGGACCTTGTCTAAGTGCTCACAATGTTGGTCTAGGTCATTAGAGTAAACTAGTATTTCATCTATGAATACTATGACAAAAGTATTGAGGAAGGGTTGGAACACACTATTAATGAGGTTCATGAACACACTTAGGACATTGGATAACACAAAAGGCATAACCAAGAACTCATAGTGACCATAGCGGGTTCAAAAAGTGGTTTTTGGGATATCCTCACTCTTAACTCATAACTGATGGTAACCAGATCTCAGGTCAATATAAGATCTAAGCAATTTTAAGCTGGTCAAATAGGTCATCTATACGGGGTAGGGAATACTTGTTCTTAATGGTAGCCTGATTTATCATTCTATAGTCTATGCACATGCAGCGTGATCCATCCTTATTTTTGACAAAAAGGATATGTTCACCCTATAAGGAAATGATGGGTCAGATGAAGCCATTGTCCAAAAGTTCCTATAGTTGCTTCTTCAACTCAAGAAACTCGGCAAGAGCCATCCTATAAGGTGCCTTGGAAATTGGGTTTGTCCTAGGGGCTAGCTCTATCAATAAGTCCACTTATCTCTCTGAAGGTATGCTAGGAAAATCATCTAAGGGCTGCACTTTTGACTCTGAATAAATAACTATAGCTAAGAACACTAGACAACCCTTGGGTACCATCCACTCTGTCATCACAACTGACACATACAAGCTAGAGGTAGCACCCTTCCTACCTCTAATGGTAAAGGGTGGGTGACATGGTCTCTCTATTCTTATTTTCTTTTACCTATAGTCTATCTTTGCATTTTAGTTATAAAGACAATCCATGACAATTATCACATCAAATTCATTGATATCTAACAATATAAAATCAGTAGGGAGTTCATTATTCATATATTTGATAGGTATAATTGGGGTCTTCAATAGAGACAAAAAGATTTGACCACTAGGGGTAGTGACATCTTAAACATATCCTAACTCATTGAACTCCAAACAAAAGATAGTTGCAAGATTTCTTGAAATGAAAGTATTCATAGAACCAGAATCAAATAAAGCTTTTACATTTTATCCCATGATATAAAGAATACCTATATTGTTTTCATGATAAGTCAAATAGATATTGAATTTCATATTAAATGATAGGAAAAGAACTCTAAGGATGGTTACCCTCTATTAGATGTGCATTAGCCTAAGATTCTTCATTATCAATGGCGAAGACTCGGGCCTGTTGCTATTCTCCAGCAGGTGGGGTTACTCCTTGAGGTGATGCAATTATTGGTTGAGCCGCCATTGGCTGAGCCTCTATGGGGCCCTGACCTCTCAGGTCGGGGAGGGGACAGTTGGCTTGAAAGTGTCCCTCTTGATGGAAATGAAAGCATACCTTCTTCTCAAAATGGCACTTTCCCGGTGTGTCATTCTATAGTTGTGGCACCTTAAGGGTGCTCCATGCTGGAGATTCTTGTTGCAGGGTTTTCCTTTTCCTCCATTCCTTCCCTTCCCATTATTATAACCTTGACCTCTTCTGTTGTCATTCCTAGGGGCAGAGGTGCCTTCAGTGAATCCTAGATATCCTTTATGTGGGTTATGCATAGGTATGACCGTCTTCTCCATGTCAGGGTGAAGTTGAGATCTCCAGTGAAGTTTGCTGGTCTGCTTGCCATCACATGAGGTTTGATCAAAGGGTGTAGGAATTCCACAAAATGCTCCACCTATCTTTCCTTAGTCAACATGTAACCAAACTGCTCCAAGAGGTGAAACTTATGAGTGAAGTCTGCCACAAACATGTTACCCTAAACCAAGAAGGTGAACAAACTTATGAGTGAAGTCTGCCACAGACATGTTACCCTAAACCAAGAAGGTGAACTGCTTTTCTTTCTCTTTCTTGATGGAGGTGGGTATGAATGTTGTTAAGAAGATAGTATGGAAGTCAGCCCAAGCCATTAGTTTTACAGTCAGGTCTCAACTCATGATATGTTTTCCCACCATATCTTAACTGCTCTCTCAAGAAGGTGTGTGCCAAAGAGGACCTTCTTTCTTGGCTATACTTCTAGAATGCAAAAGTCATTTTCCACTACTAGGAGCCAAGCACCCACTTTGTCAACCACCTTGATTTTATCTTCACCACATAACTTCTGAATATTCATCTTGACAAAGTTTAGTATGGTGGGTCCTAGACAAGGGCAGACAGGTAGAGGTTCACCATTCTCATCTCTAGCAACATCCATGAGGGCCATGGAACTAATGGCATCAGTCAACTTTTTCTATTGTTCCATCCAGAGAGCATCAAGAGTGTAGACTACCACATATCCTACTACCGGTCCAGAGTTAGCTACCTGACTGGGATCTTCCTTACACCCATCTTCTATCATGGTTTCATCTTTAGGGTTGGAACCATCTTTAGGGGTTGTCATGTTGAAGTGGATAGCCTCGTGCTTAGGGCCTTTATCTATGGAGGCCTCACCTTCCTTCTTCCTTTTCCTGAAGGACTCACCCTCCATTGACATTCTCTTCTCTAAGGAGGGCCTCTTCTTGTGGGAGGGCCTTGGTATGATGTATTCATTGTGATTTATAGTGTGCTTGCCACGGACCATGCTATTTCACATGAGTTAACTTTATTAACCTCAGTTTTATATTTAGGTATTAGAGCATAAAGAAAATTTTGTCCAAGACATCTTGTTTACATGCATTTTATTATTTGGCAAAGGATGCATAAATCTGTAATACCCATAACCCTAGTACTTAGAAAGGGCAAGAGATCATTTATAGGTACCTAAGATTTAGTGAGTGAAGCAAAGGTTAGAGAAGGGATGAAAATATATGAGAATCTTTAGAGGTATTTTAATTCAGTACAACCCTCTAACTTTGGTCAGGCCGGATGCATAGGTCGAGGAGTCCTCATGATCCGACTAGTGGCACATAGGAAGAATATTTCCAGCCCCCAGATCATGGTCCTTTCTAGACACTATGACGACCACTATCACACCGACATCTTAATCACACAAAACTATGCAAAATTAATCATTACCAATGGATTATCAAAAATCACTAAAAATTAAAACCTTTTTCCAAGAGATCCATCACGAGGAAACTCTTTTTAGAAAGAATCAAACCATATATATACATCGTGGTTTACTTGTACATACAATGTAATATCACCTTGCAAGGATTTGAGATAACAATTGCTTTATCAAAACATACACAAAAGCAACATCATGTATCGAGGCGTACTAGCCAAAATCTTAGATCGATTATAAAACTATTTACGCACTATCTCCCAAAGGACATGAAAGTACAAGGATGACACATATGACTCTATATCTACAAGACACATAGCATCACACTCAACCTGAGCTGTTACTGCTGTCCTTGTTGTTGATGTCCGCTCTCTGCTGCACAGTCTCTACCTCCTCATGCACGTCCACCTAAAACGTTGTCGAACCCACAAGGTGAGACAACTTGTCCCAGTGAGAGATATAACTCTCCGTCAACAAAATTATTATCAAAGTTAAATTTTTATAAACAAGAGCAGAAGAAACCTATATTGAATTAAACAAGCATAACTGTTGATTATATGTAGATCAAAGCAATCCCAATATCTTTTTAGTTCAAGAATATACAATTGAGTAATAGATCATTTAATCACTTTTAAAGGAATACGAAGAACATGTATAACTATTATAAACTTAAATAGTATAAAATCAAAGCAAGGTATCAACAAATGTTTCTACATTTGGTCCTTAAACACATACAACTACACGACTGATTACATCTTTAAACATTCCATTTTATTATGCCCTGCGGATATGGGAATATACCATATTCCATATCCAAATGACCACTGAAGCTAGGATCTGTACCATATAGGTCTATGGAAGAGCCGAAGTCCACAACCTTTCCTTCCTCAATCAGTACGAGAGTGGTAGTGACATTATGAGTCATTCTACATTTTAGCTATCCTGGCATATATAGACTCTTTGCTATAGAGATACAACACGTAGCATGTTCTCTGTTCAGGGTATGACCTACAGTCAATCCTGCTTATATATCTTGAGTCATGGCCTACATCCATACTCTTCTGGGGTAAGGCTTTACTGCCAATCTCGATGTTGCAATAGATCTACAACCTACAACCACACTCTTTTTAGGAAAGTGGCTCAAGGCCAAATCCTGGGTTTGAAGGAAGCAAGGTAATACTCGTCTTGCACCCTCACATATTAAAAAATATGCGCTCTGAATAAAACTCATTTCATCATTCAACATCTCCTAACACTGAATGATTCTATGGTCAGGGCAACTACATTTTTAGTTCACTAGATAATTTAAGTGCATTACAACATCTTTTAGCATCAATCAAGTTACAAGCATGAATTATAGATAAATTCTATACAGAAAGGCGTAACATATTTTCAAGAGATCTTGTATCAATTGGTACATATCTGGTTATACCCATCTTGGGATCTCAGTGCCATAAATACTTTATTGGGAATCTCATCCCTTCATTATTATCATTATCATGATCATATGCTTGGGTATCAAACCCATAGTTCATTTTTTGAACAATATCACCTCTCATTAGGCAATAACCAACTTTAGGTCATCAGACCCATATACAAATCATACGTGTTGTAGAAGTATATCACATAGCTCACAAGGCCTTATATAATCTGTATTATACTAAATAATCATAGCTCATACCTGGTTATGTTCATGATCTCATAACACCTGCATGGTTATAATTTCATAGCAATGCAATATCAAGAAAATACCTTGACCACATCATAACGAGAAAACATTCAAATTGCAAGCCTCTCATGATTAGGGTTAGGGTTTCCTTTATAACTGAATTAGGGTTTCCAAATGCATACTTATCAATCAAAACCCTTATTCATATTATAAGAGCTTCTTGATTGCCATAAATGTTTAAGCATACTTCATCAAATATCATCAATTGATTATCAACATGAGATACAAGTTTCTTTCTTATCCTTACTAGGTTATTGACTTCAGCAAACTTAATACATTGATTTACCCTTCTTTAAGATTATCAACCTACACTTGTTAAAGTGTATTCATCTCATTACTTTCATGATGCATTCATTGATTATATTCAAGTTGTATCGGTGTACACTCTTCAAGGTGTATCGATCTACACTCTACAAGGTGTATCGCCTACACTCTACAAAATGTATCAGTCTACACTCTACAAGGTGTATCGGCCTAGACACATCACTTGTATTGGCCTAGACACATCACTTGTGACGACCAAAGCATGCCAAATGCTATCATTTTAGAGATGCTTAGAGTGGTATTGTTTGTGTGGTGCTTGAGGTGTATTGGCCATAGCACATACTTGTGTGTGTTAGCCATACTATCATCTTATGTATTGACCACACCATCAACTTATGTATCAGCCTCACTAACAACTAGGATATTGGCCACTTCAACCCATTGTATATCGGCCTCACCTTCAACTAGGGTGTCAACCTCTTCATCAACATAGGGTATTGACCATCCCTTCAATCTTAGGGTATCATCCACTCAACATCAACTTAGATATTGAACACACCATTAGCTAGTGTATCAGCCACATAGCACATTATGGGATATCAACCTCTAGGGTTTGAGTTGTATCAATTTAGGGTTAGCTATATCAGCCACCACACTCAACCAACTAAACATGATTTCATACCATTCCTTCATTAGTCATTTCTAGATTATTACAAGCCAATATCATTATAAGTATATCGGTTTATAGAGTCTAGCATATCATCCTCGATCCCTCTTGGTCATATCGGATTAGCAACATATCATTTAGAACATCTCAAGTCATGACGACCATCCATGTTATGGAACAAACATAGGTGTTAACTTGGATATCTTATAGATATCGATCTACCATATTTTTAGCATTTAGATGGAAAATAAAACACTTAAGACAACAATAGTCCTACTCAAGAAATACACCCAAAAGAATAGGAGTTCATATGTATCAGTTTCCATACTTATACTCTTGTATCGACTTAGGGTTTCCCACAAACCAATATAGGTTTGTGCATATTGGTGTCATCATCTTCAAGCTCAAGCTCCTCATCCATAACTACTCTAGTTCATGAACAACAACCCTATATATTCATTAGAACTCATAGAACCATTGTTCAAACAAGAAAGTCGATGTAGGAAAGGAATCACCAAGTACTACATGATAAAAGATGCATAATAATAAAGTTGAGTTCAAGTTATATAACCTACCTCAAGAACAACTCAAAAGATCCAAGCTTCAAAGCTCCATGTTACAAAATTGAATATGACTTGTCAAAAGTCCAAGACTTGATCACAACACTTCTCTATGGAAGAAGATACCATAGTTAAGAATTTGGTGAAGAAAGAAGAGAAGGAAAGAATCATGATCCAAGAAGTATAATCTTTCCAAGGTTGAAGACAATCATGGATTCACCTTAGGCAAGATGCTCAACCTTCTCTTTGTTCCTTGAGCTCCTAGGATCGTCCTCCAAGCAATATATGGTAAAGGAATCGAAAAGTTTACTAGGAAGTGAAAAGAGAGGTATATATAGTCGAGGTTCATGAAAGAGGGTGTGTATAAGGTGTCATCACTATGTGCACTCAAGTGACACATGTCCATGCATGGTGACTTCATGCAACCATAATTATCTTGCCATGCAAAACTCTTGAGGATAATTCATGGATTATATGTTGGCCATTTGGGTATCTTTCTTGATAAGATATCATCACCCAATCTTGCTTTATGTGCAAATCGATACCACTTTTGCAAGGAACTTGCAAACCGATAGGGTTCACCTACTTGAGTAGCTTAGACCATCATGATCTCCTTCAAAGGCTAACAAAGTGATATGGGACCTCCTCTATGGCTTCCAAGCCAATAGGCACTCCCATATATACTTCAAAACTCGATACAACCTCATCTAGGGTTCAAGGTACTCAACACTTCTTTGGTTATTTCACCACAAAGAGTGTTGTCATTCAACCAAGACTCAAACAAGGTACCCTCTTCTTTCTCTTTCCTCTAGTTGATACTAAGAGAGAGAAGATACATTCTAGAGATGATAATTTGCACATAGACCCCTTAATTGGGTATATTGCAATTCTTACCAAAGTTATCATATAAAGCACAAACAATTTGCAAATAAGTTCAAAATTGAGAAATAAGCTCTTTTCTAGTCTTAATTACTTTTTAAAATATTAAGACAAGGTTCTAAGCAACTTACTTAAGCAAAGATTTTAGGGTTATCCCAAAATCTAGGTCAGGGGTGCTATAAGTTATCAACCCCTAACAGAGATTTTATCCCCAAAATCTCAAGAGAAAAGAGAAGGGTACTTCCTCCTCATCTCTTCCTCCAGCTCCCATGTGGCTTCTTCAATGCCACGATGATGCCAAAGAACTTTGACAAGCACTATGTTTTTCTTTTTCAACTTTTTTATTCTTCTGTCAAGAATCAACACTAGACCTTCCACATAGGATATATCCTCATCCAATTCTACCTCTACAGGCTGTAATACAAGCCCAGGGTGACATTTTCTCAACATAGATACATGAAACACTGGATGTAATCTATGAAACTCAGGTGGAAGTTCCAACTTATAGGCTACCTTTCCAACACATGCTATCACCGGATAGGGTCCCATAAATCTAGGAGCCAACTTGCCCTTCTTCCCAAATCTGAGAACACCTTTCCAAGGAGAGACCTTGAGATATACTCTGTCTCCAAATTGGAATTCTAAAGGTCCATGACGATTATCAGCATATGATTTCTGTCTGTCATGTGTAGCTTTCAACTGTTGTTATATTAGTTTAATATTTTCTGTTTTCTGTTGCACAAGTTCAGGACCAAGAAGTTGATATTCTCCTATTTCATACTAGCATAACTGAGACCTACAACGTCTGCCATATAATGCTTCATATGGTGCCATATCAATGCTATGCTGATGACCGTTATTATAAGCAAACTCTATTAAGATCAAATGTATATCCCAACTACCTACAAACTAAAGAACGCATGCCCTAAGCAAGTCTTCCAAAGTGTGTATAGTCCTTTCAGATTGTCCATCTGTTTGAGGGTGGAAAGTTGTACTAAACTTCAACTGCGTACCCAAAGTTGTATGTAATCGCTCCCAAAAGTGACTTGTAAACTAAGGACCTCTGTCTGACACAATTGTTGTTTGGACTCTGTGCAACTGCACTATCTCATCTACATAAACCTATGCAAGAATCTCAATAGTGTATGCTATCTTAACAGGAAGCAAATGTGTTGATTTTGTCAACCTATCAACAATCACCCAAATGGAATCAAAAGACTTGGCTGTTCTAGGCAAACCAACTAAGAAATCCATTATCACATGATCCCTGTGGTATAGGTAATGGTTAGTAATGTTCCTACCGGCTTCTGGTGCTCAACTTTAACTTGCTGACACACTGGACACTGCATAAAAAACTCAGCTACATCCTTCTTCAAACCAGACCACCAATACATATCCTTTAGATTGTGATACATCTTGATACTTCCTGGATGCATATCATACATAGATGAGTGAGATTCTTCCCTAACTATTTTTATTAAGTCATTAACATCAGGTACCACGATTCTACCATGGTAACAAACTGTTCCATCTTCTGCCTCATGAAAGCCATCCTACTTTTCACTACCATATTCTGATCTGATCCGCTGAACCATAATATCAGCATGTTGTGCTTCTTTAATTTGTTGTCTCAGTGTAGGTTTAACTTGCATCTGTGCTAACGATCCAGCTAACAAAGATACTTCTAGCTTTACATTCATCTTCTTAAGGAAACTAGCATGTCCCTCTTATGACATACCAAAGAGTTCAACTATGCTTTATCTATGAATGAAGATGATGACTTTTTTCTTAGCACATCTACGCATCCTAAACCATTGTTTGAAGCATCACAAAAGACAATATATCCTTTTCCTTACTCAGGTAACACTAAAACTAGTGCATTGGTCAACTTTTTCCTTCAACAAATGGAAAGAGCATTGCCACTTGTCATTCTAGACAAAAGGAACATCTTTCTTGGTTAACCTAGTTAAGGGTAATGCTATATAACTAAAGTATTTTATGAATCTTTTGTAGTAACCTACCAAACCCAGGAAACTACAAATCTTTGTTGATGTCTTGGGCTGTTCCCATTCTAGAACAAACTCTACCTTTTTAGGATCAACACAAATACCTTTAGTAGATATAACATGTACGATGCTTTTACAACCTAACTTGCCGAAAGGGTCTGGCAATCACAGAGGCAAACTAGGGCTCCTGAGCGCTCAGCTGCAGCTCGGGGGAGGAGGTAGGCTGTCGGTGCATAGCCACCCTCTCCCCATGGGCTTTCTTTTGGTGCCTTTTCTCTTTGTAGATCGCATGATCCCTAGGTTGTGGCCGGTTGACTCTCTCCTCCAACACCTTGTCTTCGCCCCTTTCTGGCCGATGGGTTTGGTCCCCTTGATCTTAGATCTGGGCTTCAGGGTCGGAGGGTGGCTTCATTCAAGCGAGGGCTTCATCTCAGTCACATCTACTACTTGGTGGAGTTATGGAGGTGGCTGCGGTGATGCCTTAGACGTGGATCTGCTGGGGGGTGGGAACTTCTGGCGGTCCTATTTACCACTTCTTCTCTATTTTCTATTTCCTATTTACGCTGCTCTTGGTTTCAAGGAAGTTCTTTGCCATTTTGTCGTCATTCTTCAGCGCTTGTCTAGTCCCTTAGGGGCTTGTTAGTCTCTCCGGTCGTGAGAGTGAAGATATCTCAGGTAGGTCTCAACTTTGTCTCAGTTTCTTTATTGCTCGAACTTTCGACATTGATGGTAGAGTCATCTTTCTATTGGAATACTGGTATGGTCCATCCCTTCTACCGCTGCATCATGCTCAAGTTGAAGACATCTCTCGTGGAAAGTTTCTTAAGTCAGCATCATAGAAGAGAGATCTATACAGAAGTGTGTTATTCTCATTCCAATATGAGCTATAGTGGTTTTAGATCGATGTCCTTGAATGTTGTTTGTTCCTTTGGAATTTTCTCTATACATGTAGATGCTGTATGGCTTGAGTAATGAATGAATTTGTTTTCTCTAAAAAAAAGTAGATATAACATGTCTTAAAAACGATACTTCTGACATCCAAAACTCACACTTGCTAAACTTAGCATATAGCTTGTGTTGTCTCAACAAAGTCAATGCATGTCGAATATGTTGTTCATGTTGTTGGCTATCTCGAATGTATATTAGAATGTCATCTATAAAGACCATTACGAATTGATCAAGGAATGTCCAGAACACTCTATTCATTAGATCCATGAATGCTGCTGGTGCATTAGTTAGTCCAAACGACATAACTATAAACTCATAATGACCATACCTTGTCCTAAAGGTTGAATTGGGTATGTCATCCTCCTTAATCCATAAATGATGATATTTGGACCTCAAGTCTATCTTAGAAAACACTGTTGCACCCCACAACTGGTCAAACAAATCATCTATCCTTGACAGAGGATATTTGTTCTTTATTGTCACCTTGTTCAACTATCTATAGTCTATACATAGCCTCATAGACCCATCCTTTTTCTTTACAAAAAGTACCAGAGCACCCCACGACGATGTACTTGGCCGTATAAAGCCTTTGTCAAGTAACCCTTGCAACTGTTTCTTTAATTTTTCCATCTCAGCAAGTGCCATTCTATAAGGTGTTTGAGCTATTGGTTGTGTACTGGGAACTAGATTTATCTTGAAATCAATCTCTTGAGGTGGAGGAACATAAGGAAATTCCTTAAGAAACACATCCTTAAACTCCCTGACAACTGGCACTTCTGAAATACTAGGACTTTCTACCTTAGTATCCACCACATGTGCTAAGAATGCCTTACACCCATGTTACAACAATCTCTCAGCTACCATTGTTGATACTAGATGTGTTGGAAGTATCTTCCTATCTCCCTGAAAGATCCATGTCTTACCACCATATGTGAAAATAGCTTGCTTGGAATCACAATCCAAGACTGCCTTATACTTTTCCAAGGTGTCCATCCCAATGATTACATCAAATCCATGCATCTCATGTGGTATAAGATCCACTTGAATGCTGTGTTATGAGAAAGAAAGAACACAGGGGGAACATACCTCTTGTAATACTACGGAACCAACCAATGAAGTTTCTATCATCAAGTTATCTGGTCTACAACTAATAGGCAAAAGACAATTATGAATCACTTCTCAAGTGATAAAGGAGTGTGCATCACCTGTGTCAATCAAAATAGATATGAAGCAAGATGAAGACATATCAGAATGAAATAATTCCATCTGACCTGTCACAACTTGAGGGTTGACTACTGCTTCTGACTGACTCATAGCATATAATCTCATCATTGCCTACTGTCGACCACGTCCTCTATTACCTTGTGTAGATGAACCTACTTGAGACACCTATCCACACCCTTGTCCTCCTACACCTCTACTGAACTATTGCCTCTGAGAACCTTGCTGGATCTACCTCAATTGTTGGGTTACCTCAGTATCTCTTACTAGACACTCTATCTTCAGATGTCATGTCTACCCACACTTGTAGCAGATTCTAGTCTCCTGCTGTGGCCTAGACGGCCCTGTAACTGACATTGATTCCGTACTTTGGGCTCTAGAAGGTGGAAAATTACAGCCTATACCCTTACTTGATGTCCACTGCGTCTGGGTACTGAACTTCTATGGTGCTGACGACATAGAAAACCTTAGTTTCTTATAGCTTCCTGACCTCTGTCCTTGGAACTGGGTAGGTCCTTTCTAGAAATTGGCCTCACATTTATCAGTTACTAACCTTTCTATCCTCCTAACCAATTTCACAAATGTAGCAAAGCTTTCTCTATTCTCCAGAGTAGCTGTAGGTGTAGTCAATTCAACATTCAAACCCTTTTCAAAATGCCAAATCATGTCCTGGTCTGTAGTAGCCATATGCGGACAAAACCACAAAAGCTCCATGAACTTAGCTTCATACTCATTTATCTTCATAGGCCCTTGCCTAATCCCTTCAAACTGTGAGATTTTCTCATCCAGGAATGTACGAGGAAAGTACCTATTGGTGAACTCACATCATAATTCTTCCCATCTGACCTCAACATTAGGCCTTTTCTCTTCTTCGTTGCCCCCCCAGTGGCCAGCGTTTCCCTTTGATAGGTACACAACATGGCTAAATTTTTCTATTTATGGGATGCTAAGGATCTTAAAGGTTTTTTCTAACTCAATGAGCCACATATTTGCATATGTTGGGTTAACCGTTATAGCATATTCTATGGCTCCCATATGGCGTAGCCATTTAAAAGTCTTACTAGAACTTGAAGCTTCAATAGGAACTGGTGCCCTAGGAGGTGGTACTAGTATCATGTCCTCCATATGTGTTACAGTTGTCATGAATTGCCCAAATAGAGCATGAAAGGCAGGGTTCTCCAGCATAGTCTGATCCACCTGGTTATTCTCAGGCACTTGTTCTTCTCTTGTCTGTTCCCTTGCACCCCTTCCTGGTGCAACAATGTTTCTCTCAACAACATGTTGTTCATGTTCTCCAGACATCTTTGAACTTTATTTCTTCTTCTATACAAGCAGAAGTCACTAAAAGATAAACTGGAGGACACTAGGACACACTGAGCGACCTTAATCCTATGTCCCTGTAGACTCAGTGAACCTACATCTCTGATACCAAAAATTGTGATGACCACTATCACACCGACAACTTAATTGCACAAAACTATGCAGAATTAATCATTAACAAAGGATTACCAAAATCACTAAAAATTAAAACCTTTTTGCTAAGATATCCATAACCAGGAAACTCGTTTTAGAAAGAACCGAACCATATATATACATCATGGTTCACTTGTACATACAATGTTCCATCACCTTGTAAGGATTTGACATAACAATTGCTTTATCAATACATACATGAAAGCAACATCATGTATCAAGGCATACTTGCTAAAATCTCAGATCAATTATAAAACTCTTTACGCACTATCTCCCAAAGGACATGAGAGTACATGAACGATACATAAGACTCTATACCTACAAGACACATAACAACGCACAACCTGAGGTAGTACTGCTGTCTGCTCTTTACCGCACAGTCTCTACCTCCTCGTGTACCCCCACCTAAAAAGTTGTAGAACCCACATGGTGAGACAACTTGTCCCAGTGAGAGACATAACTCTCCACCAATAGAATTATTATCACAGTTAAATTTTTATAAATGAGAGCAGAAGAAACCTATATTGAATTAAATAAGTATAACTGTTGATTATATGCAGAGCATAAAATCTCAATATCATTTTCGTTCGAGAATCCACAATTGAGCAATAAATCATATAGTCACTTTTAAAAGGAATATGAAGAACATGTATAACTATTATAAATTTAAATAGTCTAAAATCAAAGCAAGGCATCAACCAATATTTCCGTATTTGGTCCTTAAACAAATATGTTACACAACTAATTACATCTTTAAACATTCCATCTTATTATGCTATGTGAAGATGGGAATATACCTTCCATCTCCAACTAACCACTGCGAAGCTAGCATCAATACCGTATAGGTCTATGGAAGAGCCAGAATCCACGACCTCTCCATTCTTGGTCAGTACGAGAGTGGTAGTGACATTATGAGTCATTCTGCATTTTAGCTAGTGTGGCGTATAGAGGCTCTTCACTATAGAGAAACATTGTGTAGTATGTTCTCTGTTCAGGGTATGACCTACAGTCAATCCTGCTTATATATCTTGAGTCATGGACTGTAGCCATACTCTTCTGGGGTAAGGCTTTACCTCCAATCCTTATGTTTCATTAGTGCTACGGCCTACAACCACACTCTTTTTAGGAAAGTGGCTCAAGGCCAAATCTTGGGTTTGAAGGAAGCAAGGTAATAATCATCTTTCACCCTCGTATATTCAAAAATAAAACTCATTTCATCATTCAACAAATCTTGACACTGAATGATTCTATGGTCAGGGCAACTACATTTTTAGTTTACTTGATAAATTAAGTGCATTACAACATCTTTTAGCATCAATCAAGCTACAAGCATGAATTATAGATAAATGCTATAGAGAAAGGTGTAACATATTTTTAAGAGATCTTGTATCAATCGGTCTATATCTGGTTATACCCATCTTGGGATTTCAACACTTAAATACTTTATTGGGAATCTCATCCCTTCATTATTATCATTATCATGATCATTTGCTTGGGTATCAAACCCTTAGTTCATTGTTTAACAATATCACCTCTCATTAGGCAATAGCCAACTCTAGGTCATCATACCCATATACAAATCATACTTGTTGTACAAGTATATCACATAGCTCACATGGCCTTATATAATCTATATTATACTAAATCATCATAGCTCATACATGGCTATGTTCATCATCTCATCACACTTGCATGGTTAGAATTTCATAGCAATGCAATATCAAGCAAATATCATGACCATGCCATAAAGAGAAAACATTCAAATTGCAAGCCTCTCATGATTAGGGTTAGGGTTTCCTTTGTAACTAAATTAGGGTTTCCAAGTGCATACTTATCAATCAAAACCCTTATTCATATTATAAGAGCTTCTTGATTTCCATAAATGTTTAAGCATATTTCATCAAATATCATCAATTGATTATCAACATGAGATACAAGTTTCTTTATTATCCTTACTAGGATATTGACTTCAACATACATAATACATTGATTTACCCTTCTTTAGGGTTATCAACCTACACTAGTTAAAGTGTATTCATGTCATTACTTTCATGATGTGTTCATTGATTATATTCAAGTTCTATCGGCCTACACTCTTCAAGGTGTATCAGCCTACACTCTACAAAGTGTATCCACCTACACTCTACGAAGTGTATTGGCCTACACTCTACAAGGTGTATCGTCCTAGAAACATCACTTGTGTTTCCTAGACACATCACTTGTGATGGCCAAATCATGTCAAATTCTATCATTTTAGAGATGCTTAGAGTGTTATCATTTGTGTGGTGCTTGAGGTGTATCGGCCATAGCACATACTTTTGTGTGTTGGCCATACTATCATCTTATGTGTCGACCACACCATCAACTTATGTATCGGCCTCACTAACAAATAGGACATTGGATACTTCAACCCTTTGTATATCGGCCTCACCTTCAACTAGGGTATCCACCTCTTCATCAACATAGGGTACTGAGCACCCCTTCAATCTTAGAGTATCATCCACTCAACATCAACTTAGATATCAGCCACACCATTATCTAGTGTATCGATCACATAGTACATCATGGGATATCGACCTCTAGGGTTTGAGTTGTATCGGTTTAGGGTTAGCTATATTGGCCACCACACTTAGCCAACTATACATGATTTCATACCATTCCTTCATTAGTCATTTCTACATTATTACAAGCCAATATCATTATAGGCATATCAATTTATAGAGTCTATAATATTTGCCTAGCTCCCTCTTGGTCATATCAGATTAGCAACATATCATTTATAACATCTCAAGTCATGACGACCATCCATGTTATGGAACAAACATAGGTGTTAACTTGGATATCTTATAGATATCAGCCTGTTATATTTATAGCATTTATATGGAAAATAAAACACTTAAGAAAATAGTAGTCCTACTCATGAAATCCACCCAAAAGAATAGGAGTTCATATGTATCGATTTCCATACTCATAGGTTTACCACAAACCAATACCAGTGTGTGCATATCCATTTCATCATCTTCAAGCTCAATTCCTCATCCATAACTACTCTAGTTCATGAACAACAACCCTATATATTCAGTAGAACTCATAGAACAATTTTCAAACAGGAAAGTCAATGTATGGAAGGAATCACAAAGTACTACATGATAAAAGATGCATAATAATAAAGTTGAGTTCAAGTTATATAACCTACCTCAAGAACAACTCAAAATATCCAAGATTCAAAGCTCCATGTTCCAAGGTTGAATATGACTTGTCAAAAGTCCAAGACTTGACCACAACACTTCTCTATGGAATAAGATACCATAGTTAAGAATTTGGTGAAGAAAGAAGAGAAGGAAAGAATCATGATCCAAGAAGTATAATATTTCCAAGGTTGAAGACCATCATGGATTCACCTTAGGCAAGATGCTCGGCCTTATCTTTGTTCCTTGAGCTCCTAGGATCGTCCTCCAAGCAAGAGATGGTAAAGGAATTGAAAGGTTTACTAGGAAGTGAAAAGAGAGGTATATATAGTCGAGGTTCATGAAAGAGAGTGTGTATAAGGTGTCATCACTATGTGCACTCAAGTGAAACGTGTCCATGCATGGTGACTTCATGCAACCATAATTATCTTGCCATGCAAAACTCTTGAGGATAATTCATGGATAAGATCTCAGCCATTTGGGTATCTTTCTTGACAAGATATCATCACCCAATCTTGCTTTATGTGCAAACCAATACCACTTTTGCAAGGAACTTGCAAACCGATAAACTTCACCTACTTGAGGTGCTTAGCCCATCATGATCTCCTTCAAAGGTTAACAAACCATTATGGGACTTCCTCTATGGATTCCAAGTTGATAGGCACTCCCATATATACTTTAAAACTAGATACATCCTCATCTAGGATTCAAGGTACTCAACAGTTCTTTGGTTCTTTCACCACAAAGAGTGTTATCATTCAATGAAGACTCAAACAGATACATCCTCATCTAGGATTCCAAGCTGATAGGCACTCCCATATATACTTTAAAACTAGATACATCCTCATCTAGGATTTAAGGTACTCAACACTTCTTTGGTTCTTTCACCACAAAGAGTGTTATCATTCAACGAAGACTCAAACAAGGTGCCCCCTTCTTTATCATTCCTCTAGTTGATGCTAAGAGAGAGAAATACATCATAGAGATGATAATTTGCACATAAACCCCTTAATTGGGTAAACTATAATTCTTACCAAAGTTATCATATAAAGCACAAACAATTTGCAAATAAGTTCAAAATTGAGAAATAAACTCTTTTCAAGTCTTAATTACTTTTCAAAAGATTAAGACAAGGTTCTAAGAAACTTACTTAAACAAATTTTCTAAGGTTATCCCAAAACACAGGCCAGGGGTGTTACAGACACCATCATCTTTGAGAAACACTCTAATAATTATCTTGGGCTCTACAAAACTCTTGAAATTTAATAACTATTAAAAGTTAAATGGTACACCGAGATCTGATACCAAATGTAAGGACTCCCTCCCCTTGTTATCCCCAATCAAGGTGGACCTAGGGGGAAAGGGCCATTAGTATATTTATAGGATTGAGGTTTATCAAATGACCAAAAATAATTATAAAATTTCACTAAAAGAAAAGCCAATTTGAACAATATAACTGATAAACTGTCCACTATAGAGTTACATTAAAAAGGGAACTTTTGTTTGTAACTAGAAATAAAAAAATATCTATATGTATTCTCTAGAATTATATTTAATCTTTTCATTTGGTTCCTTCCTCTCTAGATGTCCATTTTTCCTTCATACTTGTAGAATAACAAAATATTAACCTAAATTGCCGTAAAACAAAAACACAGTTAGTATAACAAGTTACATTGGTATGTGGGGGGAAATATTTGCATCTAGGTGTAACAACATATTCATAGAAATTATTATTACAAAATCAAAATTAACATTTTTATTATAACTTCTCAACCTATTTTTACTCAACCTTTGGGGCACCCTTTCTTAGGGTCTTGTCCCTGTAGTCGACGTTAAGACACCTTCTCAATCTAGAGCTAGGTGCCATTTTGATCTTCCCAATCTGGGACCTAACCTCATATGAACATCCCAATTTGGGGCTTGGTTCTCATATGACCATCCCGATCTGGGGCTTGGTCCTAGTCATCTCAATGACTTTCTTTCTCTTATTCATTTCTCAAACTTCTAGAGTTGGTATGAGGGGTTTGATCAAGTTATCCATATATCATGTGATATTCACAGGGGCTTTAGAGTTTGCATGAATTAATTAAATAAGCAACAATTTATTTGCAATCAATCTGACAAACCTTGAAAAACCATGGAAATTGTTTAAGTCATGTAGCCATAGGAGTAACCACATACCTTCCTCAGGAGTAACTTGATGTCCAAGAAAAAAGGGAACAAAGTAACCAATCAAGCAACTATCCTAAAAATAAAGCATAACACCCAAGTATTACTAATTTGTCCATAATACATCATTAAGACTGACTTGAGCTTCAAGTTAGGGTTTTAGGGTCAACTTAGGGTTTCATTATGGTTTAGGCTTCCCAAACTCAAGTTACCACTTTTCATGCCCTTTTGATTCAAAAACCCTAGTTTTATCATCATATGAACTTTTAATCTCAAGAAAACCCTAATTTACCAATTTATGAATTATTATTCTCAAATAGATCCAATTTACCCTTTTTTTAATCCAAAAAGGTTAGTATTTGACTATTAAGATCAATTGAACATATTAAGATAATCAAAACCAAGAAATTAGGGTTTTTTTCACATTAAACACATTCATGTTAACATCTTTAAGAAATTTTTGAATTATAGATAGATCTAGATTTTGATGATATTTTTATTGCATTCCTTATATTTTTTGATCATTTTTCATATATTACATTCTATCATTGGATCATCCTACAATTTCTTAGCATTTTTGCAATTTTATTTTATTTCATCCAATCACAAGTCACCACCTAGGTAGTGTGCCCCGGTCTTGCCAACTAGGCTGGCCAACCAGTGGGTTTGTGCCACCTAGGCTGGGTAAGTCTGTGTGGACTCACACTATCTAGAGCGAAAAGAGGGGGAAAAGGACCGAGATGCCCTTACCTTAAAGAGGAGGTTGCAGGGGTAGATAGGTCTTTTCATAGTGGGCCTTCTTCAACTTTCATTCTTTCTTCTCATGTGTGAATACAATCAACTTGCCAATTCACTTTGTGAACCTGATTCTTTGAGCGTGGAGTGAAAGTGCAATCACCTTCGCCTGTCCACAATGGACCTAAAGAGTGTCTCAATTCCTTTTGTGGTGGCCAAAGTCACATGATGAAGGAGGGGTCCTCCTATGAGGAAAAAGGAAGGGGTAGAGGTGAAGGAAGGGATTAGCAAAGCAATTGGAGGAAAAGGTGTGCTCATGGATTTGAGTGTGATCTTTGTGAACACTTAGGGAGTTTATAGAGGGATCATACCCCCTTTTATAGTCCTAAGAGTAAGGGATGAAGTTCTATACATGGAGGCAATTGGGTGAATCCTCTAGAGCCCTCTAAGATAGGCAAAACCTATGGTAGGTGGGTTCATCTTAATCTCATGAAGCTAACAGAGAGATTTCCCAATGTACTCATGCATTGAATTACGAGAAATCCAATCTAGAAACCATGCCTTTACTATTCTACCTTGCATGTTCGTTGTGATCTAGGAGTCGATTTACCCACCGTCAAATTTCTGATCGGATGGCTGAGAGTCCACGTGACGTTAGTATGGGTCGGGCTCAAGATTTCCAAATCAAAAAGAAATTGTTACATTTTATTAATATCCCTTTTAAGATCAACACTTTAGAAAAACAAGTAAATTCATGTCTCTCTCTCCTTTAACGCTTTTAATCCCAAATTTTAGATGGAAAGTCTTTAATGACTTTATCTAAGGTGGGAAAGGTTTGAGGCCAAAAGTTAACAATGAAAGAAAATTTTCTAAATATTAAAGTCTTCCTTTTATAAAAAACATTTTAAGCATCAAAATAATCCTTTTTTTCTTTCTATCTTTTCCATAACCCTTTTTTGACTACTTTGATTATTAGAAACCTATGAAAAGGAAAAAAATCCATTAGTAGTCTTTAATACCACTTTTCTAGAAAATTCTTCCTACTTCCAAAAGTACATTATTTATTATCCATTATCTTTTGAATTTTTCTTAATAATGAATTTTGTTTTCTTCCTTTTTCCTTATATACATTTTTGGACTAATAAAAAACTAGAAACCATAAAATGCATGGAAAAGGGAAATTTGCAAAACAAAACCAAACTCTTAAAACAAAGCACACCAAATTTACAATTTGTCCTTTTTCATTCAAATAATTGTATTTCAATTATGAAAGTATATGTGAAAAACCATATTGTAACAATATGAAATGACAAGCATATAAAATTGTTATGGGTTAACATATGGGACTAAGTACTTGTGTCAGGTACAAGCTTAGTTCCTTTTTATATGTCATGTGGTATCTTATCTAGTTCATGTTTGTGGCCTTATTCATGCATATGTTATGTGATCCATTCTAGGGATAGACGCACACGTCCACTCGCCTTTGGATGTATATCCATTAGGAGTGTGGATTTAGAGTGATAAATGGTTCCATGACACTTTGTTAATACATCTAGTAAGAGATCACAATGTACTATTCCCACACCGAGTGACAAATCTTTATTCAAGAAGATGTCAATATTTTGGGATCTTCTTTATTGGAGTTTTTTGACAGTTAGGTATTTATTGATGTCATACATGTGGAGAAAAATGTCTTTGCTAGCGTCATGGGTACTCTGTTAAATATACTAGGTTAGACTAAATATGGCATCAAATCTAGAATGGACCTACGTGAAATGGGTATAAGGAAAGAATAAATGACAGAAGTTAGCAGTGATTGGAAAATATATTTATCTCCTGCTTGTTACACATTGTCTAGATAGGAAAAGAAAACTTTTTATGAGTGTTTTCTTAATGCTAAAGTACAACAGGGATATTCTTCCAATATCCACATATTGCTATCAATGAAGGATCTAAAGCTGATGTCTTAAATCTCTTGATTTTCACACTCTAATGTAGTAAATATTTCCTATTGCTATTCAATCAATACTATCAAAGCATGTAAGGTTTGCAATCACTAAGATTTTTTTCCTCTTCAACACTCTATGCAACAAAGATATTGATCCAGGGAGTCTTGATAATTTGTAAAGAGAAGTGGTCGTTACCCTATGCTAGCTTGAGATGTATTTTCCTCCTTCATTCTTTGATATCATGGTTCATCTTGTTGTTCATTTTACTAGGGAAGTGAGAATGTTGGGTTCAATTTTCTTATATTGGATGTATCCTTTTGAACAGTACATGAGTCTTTTTAAAGGTGATGTTTGAAATTGATATCGGCCTAGAGGGAGTATTATTGAGGGTTAAAGGGCTAGGGAGGTTATGGACTTTCGCAATGACTTTCTAAGTTGTAATGAAACTCTTGTAAAAAAAAGAATATTGATCCCTATTTTGACAAAAGGACTTTAGGAACACGAGTGGAAGTAATTAGTCATGAGTTGTGGGAACAAGCGCACTTATATTTTTTACACAACATTGACAAAGTGGATATTTAAAAGGTACCTATTTTATCAAGACAAAATATCCTCAAGCCAGTTCAATGTAGATTTCTAGAGAGCATAATAGGACATTTATTAGGTGGTTTGAATATAAGTATTCCATCAACTATCTCAAACACAAAATAACATTGCTAAAAATATCAAATGGATCACCTTTAAACCTAAAGTGAATATTATGTCTTACAAAGTGTATGACATAAATGAATTCTCATATTACATAGAATGTCAAGATGATAGGAGTGTCGTCCAAAATAGTGGGGTCACACTTCAAGCATCTTCATTGTATTTTTGTAGTGGGAAGGATAAAAGTCCACATGAAGCTAAAATGTCTTATTACAGTGTTATTGAAGACATATGGGAGTTTGACTACATAGATTTAGAGTTTATGTATTTAGGTGTAATCAAGTTAATAACACCAAAGGGGTTGTAGAGGATGAATTAGGTTTCACATTAGTGAATTTTGAAAAGATTGACAAGAAGGGTGTACCGTTCGTAATGACATCATAAGCGAGCAAGTATTCTATATCAATGATCCTATAAATAAAATAGGGTTTGTCATTCTTCATGGGAAAATGCAATTCATTAGATCATATAGATGAAAAAGAGTACTATGAAAAATATGATGAATCCAGTCCATCATTAGTTGCTTGCAAACACCAAATGTCAAATCTAACACTAACTTATATATGCATGGAGATCACAGAGAAGGGATATTAATTAATTAACAATCCAACCAATACTAGAGGCAAGTATTTTATTTTTTAAATGCTAGATGTGCATTTTACATTCTTTACTGCAGTTATATATGTTTCATATGCTACATATACATTTTACATTCATTATCACTTACATTTCATTCTTTAACTATTTTTTGTATGTCATTTTTTAGATGACATCTCACCGTGAGGATGAGCACCATGACAATGTGCACTGTGAGGATGAGTCAGGTGTAAATTGTATTGTTTTATTACATAGTTGTGAATTTTACATTCTCCATAAAAGTTATTACATAGATGTGCAATTTACATTATTTATCACTTATATATGTTTCTAGACAATTTTAGGATGTGCACCTTGAGGATCTTGCTGGTTTTGTAGAGGAACATCATGATCCTGCACATAAAAGAGGCATCACTTTGATGAACAAGTTTGTAGCGCAAATGGGTAAAGACCCAAAGCCGACTGTTGAGTTTGATGATGTAGGAAATCCTATTGAGAAGAATCACAATACTTTTATGCAATATCTAGGGGTTACTACTCACATAAAAGTGGAGATAATAATAGAATCTTGACATGAAGTCAATCCTTCCATCAAACACTACATATGCAAGGATGTAGCTGCGATATATCATGATTTTTAAAGATATTCACAATTCTATTTTTAAAAATATGCCATTAGTATAGTAAATCTTACAAAACATCTTTAACCTTGATGAAAAACTACATCATAAAAAGGTGATGCAGCGCAGTGGGAGGATATTAAGGGGTTATAGGACAAATCTGACAAGAGAATACATAATGAGCAACAACAAGAAGAAGTATGTCACTGAACTATGGGCCTATCTTGACCCAAAGGTGTGAGAAGTGTTTGTTGCTTCAAGAAAAACAAATGAGTTTAAGGTGTTAAGCCTCTTCATTTAAAATACATTCTTATGATTTAAATGTATTACATAATTGACATATATTTTGGGTTAATCAGGCCTTACAAAATGATAAAAAATAAATGAGTGAAAAGAATGTGCATGAACACAACTTGGGTCTAGGTGGCTATGCAATGCGTCACCAAAAGAGACTGGAAGTGTCATATTTTGAGCAACCTACTTTGGGGTCTGTTGAGTCTTCTACTACTCCATCACCTCTACTTTGCCACAAGGAGTGGATAGGTGCGAGGAGAAACTGATATGAAGAAATACCCAACCACACAACCACTTAGGTGGCTGTAAAAATGGTAAAATTCAACTCTCAGAGTGCATGTTCACTTTTGACCTTGATTGTTTTGTGTTACTGAGAAACTACTATTGATGATGATTTGTGGGAGATCTACGAGCAAAGAAAAGAAGGAAAGTTCATCCCTGAGGGCCAAAGGGATGTTGACAGTTTCTCTATGTACTCTAGAGCATCCTAGTTGTGTTAGGGCCATTCGAACTAGTATAGCCATAACTTCCTTTTTGGTGTCACCAAAGAAGTGTAAATCTTTGAAGAAAGGAGTCTGGTCATAAGAGCAGGTGAAGACAATATTACAAAGGGAATAAAGGACACAATGATATAATATCAAGCTTCTCATTCTCAACCTCCTCACACAATACCTATACCACCCCACTCTTCATATGAGTTGCACCCACTACTACAGAGGTGGTTGGGAGTAATCCCATGGACTCTCCAACTAGCACACCCGATGTAAGTCCCTTTGTGATATAACAATCTTTTAGGTGAATTTGTAAGTCTGTTTGTGTTCATGTGTATATAACACTATATACAAATTTGTAGGGTTGAGTCCACACTGTCTTTTACTAGAACAATATGTCATTACAGCGGGTGGGGCTTACCCACCCCTTCCAAGTGGCAAGATCAATGGTGTTCCAATCCCCACAAATGTCATTTGTGTGTCTATCAGGCTCGTATTCAATGCTTGGAAACAGACACCACTACCACACACCCACCCTAACCATGAGAGGATAGGTGATGCAGAAGCCTACATGGTTGTGTGGCCCAAAATGGGAGTTATCTGTACCCATGTATGCTAATTTTTTGTCGTGTTTGTGTTTTTGCTGCTTTTCTACTTGTATATATAATTGGTGATTGATATGATAATATATATATATATATTTATTTATTTATTTATATACATATATATACATACATATATATGTATGTATGTATACATGTGTATATATATATACATATATGTATATATATACACATATGTCCGTTCATTCATTACCCGTGTGGGTAGCCTGGAGTTCGCTACTCGACAGCCCTTAAAAGTAACTGTTCTAGCCAGAAAAGTAATACTGCTATAAAAAAGTAACTATGTTGATAAGAAAGTAACCATACGACTAAAAAAGTAAATTAGTGCAAAATACACAGTAGATATATAGGGCTCATCTTTAATACCCGCACGGGTAGCTACCCGCCCCCCATTTTGGTTACTTTTTTTTCAAGTTTCTTACTTTTGACATGTAGAGGGTTACTTTACCTTACAAACTGTTAAGTTTTATGCATATATAGTTACATTTGCATCAATTTCAAAACATGATTACATATATATATATATATATGTTGTGTATTTTGTACGGATTTACTTTTTTAGTTGTATAGTTACTTTCTTATCAACATAGTTACTTTTTTGATAGCATTTTTACTTTTCTGTCCAAAACAATTACTTTTTTGGCTGTCGGGTAGTGAACTCCAGGCTATCCGCACGGGTATTGAATGAAAAACCATATATATATAGGGCGCTCATTTAATACCCGCATGGGTAACCTAGAGTTCGCTACCCGACAGCCAAAAAAGTAACTCTTCTGGTCAAAAAAGTAATCCTGATATAAAAAAAGTAACTATTTGATAAAAAAGTAACTATGCGACTAAAAAAGTAAATCTGTAAAAAATACACAACAGATATGTATATAATCGTGTTTTTGAATCTGCTATTGCAAACCTAACTATATATGCATGAAACTTTACAGTTTTCAAGGTAAAGTAACCCTCTACATGACAAAAGTAAGAAAATAAAAAAAAGTAACCAAAATAGGGGGCGGGTAGCTACCCACGCGGGTATTAAAGATGGACCCATATGTATATATGTATATATATATGCATATATATGTATGTATATATATGAATATATATATGAATATATATATATATATATATATATATATATATATATATATATATATATATATATATATATATATATATATATATATATATATATATATATATATATATATAGACCACATCACCTAAAAAACCGCCTATAGTTCATCCTCCACTTCCCCCTCTAGATATTCAATTACCTACATGGATTGCAAAGGACCTGTTCGACTCACTAGGTCCTAGGTGCATGCGGTTGGCACTGTGGTTAAGTGACTTAGAAGAAGCTTCAACTATTATGGTCCATATTAGGGAGGACACTGCAGGTCAAGCTCACAACACTAGTATATTGTTGACATATATTGTGGAGTTATTTACTTATGCTTGGTTGAATACAACTATGATAGAACTTTGGATATGCTGAGATCTTATGGCTAAATACCTTATTCTATATATGTGAAAATATATGTTGATATGTTTTCTTATATATTAATAGATACAAATACATTTTGTGGCCACTTATATAGGATGTATGGAGAGTTCACACTAACCAATGTGGAATTTATAGTTCCACCATTGATTAGCCATATAGATAAACATCCAAAATCTATTATTGATTACTTCTCTACCACATTTAAATATTTTGGTAGTGCAATAAAGAGTGTGATTATAGATCCTTTAAATGTTAGGTAAGTTTTAGACACTTTGCTTATAATTTTGACTTATGAATTACATTTTATTATGGATTTTGAGTTTTCTTTTATTTACCTTCTTTTCACTCAATGATGTAGATAGTAAGGGACATACAATGAAAAAGACATTATTTATGTGATTAAATTTTATATCCATCAACATATATTAATGTATGTATCCTTAGTTACATGACTATTTACAAATTCAATTAAATGTGTTACTTTAACTTATAGGGCTATAAAAGAATTCAAAAATGTCGAATGAATGGTAGATAGGAAAAAGAAATTATTATTTTGGAAGAATGTTGAGGTTTTTTTTTGACTCCAATGCATATATATGCCAGCTATACTTACTTTATAGTCTTTTGCATAATAGTAAATTAACAGTGTCCTATATAAGACAACAGTTGGGCATGCAAATACTACATGATGTAGTATATGGACCTGATTGTTAGACATACGATACTAGACATCTATTGTATCCAAAATCTAATCTATATAGTCTTGATCATCATAAATAAGTAGTCTCATTTCATAATATGAAAAAATCAAATCAAACTCTTAAATTATGTCATTCTCCTTATAGCTATTTGACACAATAAAGCCCTATATAAAAGAAGAGATAGATGAGATATGATAACAATGGGCACACCTTCATTAAGGAAGTCAACTTTGAATTTGATTGGGATAAAATATGATTTTCTAAACCTTAATGTCATTATTTCTATATGCAGGTGGTGATTATGACTTTTTGCAACATTAAATTTGATACAAGTGAATTGTTGGTGTATATGTGAATTATGTGTGTATATACATGTGTGTGAATGAATGTGAAGATGAATGAATCGAATGAGAATATTTTTACATGTCATGAGAATGGAATTGGGAAATGGATCTTGTATGGTGTTCTCTGAATTGTGTATGTGAATGAGAATGGAGTAAGTGTTGAAGAGAATGGAATTTAAGAATGAAAATGTATGTGGGTGGATGAATTGTGTGTATGTGTTTGTTATTATAGGTTTCGTAGGTGCTTTGGCTTGTTGTTAAGATGAACACAAGATGGAACCTATAGTTCTGATGAACTGCAACTTCTGCATCCTGCTGAATATCCAGATAATAGATCTGCAGACCTACTATTTAAAAACAATACAAAATTTGACACTATAGATATGTGTCTTCAATTTTTTATCAAAACCGACTACACATCTACCTTATCAGTTAAAATTTTATCTAATAAGAAGTACACCATTGATTTTAGTGACAAAACTGACGATGTTGTGTATCTGTGTTGTCAATTTTTTCACAAAAACGAAAGACACATCGACATTACAGTAAAACCAACATGCCAAACAACACTGCCGTGCTATACAACCAACAACATGGCCGTGCTGACCATACCTATGTCATCAGTTGTATAGTAAGCAAATAGTGACATAGTTGGACTGTAGTGTCGGTTCCTTGCTAGGAACCAATGATACAGAGCAATTTCATGACACCAATATCACTACATCGATTGATTCGTTGATTTCTATTTTCTTAGAAACCGACATTGACTCTACATCGTCGGTTTTTTAGTTCCCTAGAGACCGATGTAGAAGGCCCTTAGAGGTAGTGTCTCACACTTAAGTGAGAGTAAAAAGTCAACATTATAGGCCAATTATAACCTGCTCTATAGGTATTATTCATACTAGTGTTAGGAAGATTACTAATTTTGAATTTAGGTGATTATATGATAGAAAGAAGGGATAAAATTTCAAATTCCATCAAGATACATTATCCATACACATAAAGGGTCATTTTTAGGGCAAGACAGTCATTTAGGGTACATACCAAGTATCAAGGCATCAATCATGTTAAAAGTGAAGTAATTTTTACTGATTTAGGGATATAATCATATTTTTGAAACATACAAGATCAGGTTTAGGCATTTATTAGCATGAATCATCTTGAAAAGCCTTAAATCAATCAATTTAGGGAAATAGTAGAGATATGAATAAAACTAGGTCATGGGATCATTTTTAATGGGAAGATCTCATTTTTCTGATCAAAATGGTATACTGGAAGTCCCCATTTTGAGTTAGCATTGATTATAATGAATTTTACAAGAAAAAGTAGTTTCCAAGATATATATACATAGAGAGGGGGATGAATCTACTTTTTCCCGAAAAGGGTGGTCGTGGATGCGTAGGCCACCATGGATCCATTATGATCCATAAACCAACATGCAACAACTCCACTCAACACCTAGCTCTAGCCAAAGGAGGGAGAAGAAGGAGAGAAAAGAGGTAGCTGGAGAGCGTGAAAGAATGGGAATGAGAGGGGAAACAAAGAGGAAAACAATTGGAAGTAAATGGGGAATTGTTTTGTTGCTAGGGTAGAAAAAAGGGGGTGGTAGGTAGAGCCCGACTCCGTGGTTTCTAACCTCAGTACAGAGAAAGAAGAAATAATCACAACCATTGAAAGGGGGTTTCGATAAAAGGCTACGGGATCCAATGGTCCAAAGAGAAGGTAGGAAAATTTATGGCTTCTGATTGGGTGAGCAAGGAAAGAGTAGATTGTCTAAATAAAGGGGAGGGAGCTTCATGGGACACATGCATGCCCAATCATGTCCCACTAAGGTCATCCCAACTCCCATATAAGATATTAAAGCTATGAATTAGGGTTTGCACGTTGGATTTTCAAACAAGCATAACTTTCCTATCTTAGCTCGGAAATGAGTGACAAATGTGAGAGTTCCTTCTATACATTGAGTACAAGATTGAGACACATCCATGAGATAAAAAGGAGACGAGAGAGTATGGTTTATAATTTGGATGCAAACTTGGTTTCAGATCAAACTGATTGTCACAACTCACCATGTAAACCCAAGACAAACTCAAAAACATGAAAACAACTTCATTCATGAAATTGAGGGCTATACACAGAAATTATTGCAAATATTGTGTCCAAATGACATATATGAGGAGAGAGAAAAGTCCATGCTATCACAAAATGTCTTTCCACCATGGCTTTAAAAAAACCCATGGCCAAATAAGCTAGAAGATAGAAGAATAAGGCAAAGGTGAGAAAAGATGGGGATCTTACTTGAAAATGTTAATGCAAGCTTGAGGAAGTAACTCATTAGCTTAGATCTTCAATATTCTAACATGAAACCCCACCAAAAAGATCTAACTGAGATCTACCCATGGGAAGAATCTCTTTTCTCTCTAATGCACATTAGTAGAAAATAAAATGCAAATTGGCTATAGGAACGTTGGGGTTATCCATTCATATGTATGGGTTCAAGTCATTATAAAATAGATTCTAACTGCCCATGCATCACCCACTGCCCGATGCGGCCCTGATGTAGGTAACTCCCTGGGTTGTCAAGCACCAACCCAAAACCTAAAAAATTAAATCCGTCCTGAGTTCTCTTAAACCGAGTTAGGTTCTCAACAAAATCTAGAAAACCTCTTAGACATCACATGAACCCACTTCTCACTCAAAACCCTTGATCTGTTCACCTTGATAATGAAATTGGCATTGGTTCACATGAACTTGGACTGGGTTCACATGAAATGGGTGGAATTCCCATACATCTAGCCCTCAACTCTCTTTAACACTTACTCATGAACCCAACCCCATATCACACAAAACTTGTTATATTTACTTCCCAATCAGACAAACATCACCTTAAAGATAAATGCATAACTAGCTTAACGAGCTAGCATGTATATGGACCCAATTCTTATGAACCCAACTAGGTTTTGGCACAAAGGGACCAAAAACCCAACCTAGATTCAGGTGAATATATCCCAATTAAAGGCCCAACAAAACCATAATAGAAAATTGAGGTTTGAAACCCGGATTCAAGAAGAAACAAACAAAATATGCTCATATACATGTGCATAAGAATATGAGATGTCACATTTGTATTATAAGACAAAACAACCACATTCATCATGTTATCATTATATTAGGTTATCTCATAATCAGTCTGCTAGATTAAGTAATTATTGATCAAGCAATCAATATAATGGAATAAATTTTAGGGTCAAGTAAGGATTGGGGTCTTATACCCCTCCCTCCTAATAGTATTTCACCCTTGAAATCATAAAACAAACATGGGTACTTCCTAAGCATATCCTCTTCTAACTCCTATGTTGCTTAATGCCACAATGTTGCCACAAAACCTTCACTGGAATCATATCCATATTTGTCAACTTCTGCACTCATTTATTCAGGATCATAACCGTTCCTTGAACATGCAAGATATCCTCTTCAAGTTGAAATTCTATTGGATGTTAATGTGCACAAGACACCCAATTAATTGAATTTATTGGATGCACCTTAGGTACCTAAATGGTCTATCGGTTTAATTAAACCCTAATGGACACACTCTTATAGAATTCTAATAGTGCACATGCTCAATAGTAGTATAGGAGCAGTAAGTCAGGGTCTCACCCAAGGGAGAGAGGGGGCACTAGAGCTATGCTTGTAACGTCTAGGTTCCCAATGCATAGTCTAGGGTTCAAGGGATTATCTTGGGTTTGGTTGAATTACACTAAGGGTTCAAATAAGTAATGAAAGGAAAGCAAGAGAAAACCTACTTTGATCCTAAAAAATTAATTCTAATTAAAAAGGAAAAGAAGCTAAACAATGAAAAGAGGCAAATTACACTAAGACAGTCAAGGCCAAATTAATACTAACACTAAACTAGCAAAATAGTCCTAACAATCAATGTAGAGAAGGCAACTAGCTAAAATAGGCAAGAAGGGAACTAGACTAGTAATTAAGTAAGAAAGAGAACTAGGAGACTAGATTAGCAACAAATAATCTATGACTAGAACAAGCAAGCACAAGAAAGCACAAGGGACCTCTAACAACCTAGCAAGACATAGCTATCAAGAACAAGACAATTTAACTAAAAAGGCCAGTAAAAGAGACCAGCTAAGTAAGCATTAACTAAGCAAGAGAGGATTTAGGGTTTTAGAAATTAATGGGAAGTATGCGACATTTGGGTTGATGTGACTAGAACCTAGGTTTGGGTTTATAACATGTAAACCATACTTATCCATTTATATTATCAAACCAAACAACAAGCTAGATGCTAGAGAATTGCCCTAAACTACTAATTGTCCATGGATGGAGTAGGGTGTGTATATGGGAACTACACCCTAGCACCCTTATCCAACCTTAATGTCATTAGGATTTAGGTGGAATTCAACATGACCTACTAGACTTTGGGCAACACAACCATATGGAATAACACAACCGTGCTGGCCAACACAATCGTACCGCTGGACTTGTCCTGAGTTGCTACAACTATGTGATATTGATGTTATTTTAGCATGGACATCACAACCATTCTATTGTACCATGGTCGCGTTGGGGGCTTCTTCTTGCACTTTAATATTCACTTCAACGATTTGTGTTCTTTTCTCTAACTTGACCCTTGGCTACTAGAGGTAGGTTGGGGGAGATCTTGGACCCTCCTTAGGCTCCTCCATGGGTGAAGGAATGCTAGGATCATCTCCCTTATATCCCATCCATCCAAAGCATGGTACAAGTACCTAAAAACATGCAAAGAACACCCATAAGTGCATTTGACAATAATACACTTATTGAGGGAAGTGGTATGCATTCTAACATGTTTAGATGTGATTAAAGAACAAAATGACATAATATGGAGCCCTAAATGAGGGTTGCATCACCACCCTAAACTTAAAACATATTTGTCCTCAAGTTTGCTCCAACTCAATCTCTCTTCAATTTTTCTACAAGCAAGGAATGCCAAATGCATTACAATGGATATATATTGACTAGACAGACTCAATCATGACGAAGTATATGTATTTCACTTCTTTCCTCTCCTATATCACAAACCAATCATAATCAAAACATTGAGCATACAAACTTCAAGTACATGCCATTATACAATCAATCTATTGGTTCTCATATAGCTTTGAGTAACCAAGTTTCATGATGGTGACAATCAAATATGACTATGATTGTCATTTCACTTTCATGCATTCAATCTCACATCTCAAATCAAACTAGGTGAACCACATGGCTATGAAGAAGGGTGAAATGAACTAGGTTTGAAGTTTCCTAGTTCGATGGGCATGCAAATAGAAGAAGGGGGTTGTAGTAAGATAATGAAGTCACTAGTACATTTTTGACATTTGGAGTCACTTTTCTTAATGTTGACTTTATAGTAAACCGACACTATAAGCCTATAGCGTTAGTTGAATAATCACAAACGTTACTACTGGTTAAGTCTTTCCGATTAAGAAAAAAACATCGGCATTACTTATATTACAACGCCATTTTGTTTTGTAAAAAGTTGTCTAGATAGCCTGCAAAATTCAAATTTTTATGGAAAAATTGATATAAGTCTATTGCGTCGGTTGCATAAAAAGTGATGACTGAGCCCTTCCCACGTGCCTCCATTAAGACTAAATTGTCAATTGCACTTTATAAAAACCTATGTCGTAGGCCAGGACCAATGCAAAATTTTTTACCTCCAAAAATCTATTGTGTTAGTTTTTTATTAATGTACCAACAACAAAGGGTTCGCGCCACGTGTCCTAAAAAATTATTTCCCTCACAAGCTGGGTTATGTCATC
This sequence comes from Alisma plantago-aquatica, assembly GCA_963693085.1. Lineage (NCBI taxonomy): Eukaryota > Viridiplantae > Streptophyta > Magnoliopsida > Alismatales > Alismataceae > Alisma > Alisma plantago-aquatica. The sequence goes on along the minus strand of OY856411.1, from coordinate 840,232,855 downwards.
AGTTTTTAGCTAGAAGTTGAGTACACAAGTCTTAGTGAGGTTGGAGATTTTAAATAGGGATAAGTGCATATGGTGTTATGGATAAGTGATGACATAGATTGAACTACGTCTTCAAGTTTCTAGGACAACCAACTAAACACGTATTAGAGAGGTTGACATTTTTAATAGGGATATGTACATGTGGCTTTCATTTGTTGGTGGATAACCGATGCAAAAAGATTAACTATGGCATCGATTTTTCCATGTCAACTAATGACTAAAGTCTTAGTTGTTAGTTGTTCATAACAATTGACAACTAAGTTCCACTTACTACCACTCACAAAATTTCTTTTCCCCATTCTTCATTTCATCGTGCTTGATCCCTAGCTCTGGGGATGACAAGGGCCTAGATTCTTATAGCCACATCATTGGCTTCATTGAAGCCTTCATTGTCATCAGCGCCTCGCTTCCTCTGCCTCTGACCTGGTTGGAGATGCTGCCACCCACCGCATTGTCGTTGCTTCTATTGCCTATCTCTATCGTCTCCTATTGTTTCTTGCCACCATCATTATCTCTGCCACTACTATTGCTACCTACTATTGTCGTCGTCTCTTCCACTACTATTGCTGCCTACTATTGTCATTGTCTCTTCTGCTGCTACTACCATTGTTTCCGTCTCCTCCATTGCTTGCTTTCCGCTATCCATACTACCACTACTATGAGCGCACCTTCTACCCATACTGTGGAAGGTCTTTCTTCTCCTTCTGCTCTTTGTATACTTCCATTATTTATTGAGTGCCTTATTTTTATAATTGTTTTTTGAGGGTATTATTTTCTAATTGTTTAATTATCTTAATATAAGTTAAACATTGATATGAATTTAACTAAATTGATATCAATTGAATGATTAAATGTAACTAGGGTTTAATTTAGAAATCAGAGATATCATACTTATATAGTTGGAATTCATGTATAACCGCTTGTATAATTTGGTCTATTATTTAATTTATATGTTGTATGGATAAATAATCACACCTAATAATTAAGTAAACTGAATCAATTTGAATTACCTAAATTAGGATGATTTAGACTGAATTTTTTATATTTACCTAAATTCTAAGCTGTAAATCATAATTTAGAGATATATCTTTTTGGCCTAGAAACCCGTCTAAGATTTACTCATTAGAAGTAAATCATGGATAGTCCCCAATTTTAGACTGTTCTTGAACACTCAATCTCGCGTAGGATGTAAGTGTATAATGTTTGATTGATTTGTAAGATGTTTCATCACCACTTCCCCATTTGTTCTCTAAGTACATATGTAGGTGGGTATTTGCCTCTCTACATCTATATACTTGGAGTTGCGGGGAAATACTCCCAAAACATTCCTGAAAATCAAGTACACATTATAAACTTACTAGTGAGATTAAAGTTCAAGAATGGGATAGGTGGTACACATTCATTACTAAACCCTAAAACCTAATTTGTAAGCCATAGACCTTAAGCTCTAATATGTAAACCCTAAACTCTAAACCCTAAATGATAAAGCCTAATATGTTTATCCTAATATCTAACTACCTGATTTAATAATAGTTTTCTCTGTATCATAGAATGGACCGTTCATGGATGTCCATGTCAAATTACTTCTCTTCAAAGTTTATTACTGGTCTTGATCAGTTTAGAATATTTGTAGAGGAACATAGGAAACACGATGGATATAGGTTCTATTATCCATGTAAGATTTGTAGTAACAATTTGAAATTTGACACCGTTGATGAAATCAAAAGCCATGTCATGTGCAACATGATGGTATCGGGTTATACATAATGGTACTGTCATGGAGAGATACCTATTATGAGATCAATAGATGTCGATAGTAGTACTTGTGTTGAAAAAGAAATTGTTGATGTTGGACCAATTCTGATAGACATGGTTGATGCGATGCTAGATAGTTGTGGGGGTAAATATTACTGATCTACCTTCCTTATTTAGAAGCATTGTGCATGATGCTGAGAGACCATTATAATTAGGTTGTACTAAGCTTATGAAGCTAAGCATTGTGTTGAGATTTATACTCTGAAGGCTAATAATAGATGGAGCAAAAAAAATCTTCACATATTTATTAATTTGTTGAAAGAAATCCCCCCTGAAGGCAACACACTTCAATCTCAACATACAAATTGAAGAAAATGTTGTGCCCAATGGGAATGGAGGCTAAGAAGACACATTCATGCCTGATTGGAAGTCTTTAATTTAAGAGTACTATATCGATTTGAAAGATTGTCCAAAATGTTAGGCGTCAAGGTACAAAATGACAACTTTGGGTAAGTAAAAAAATTGGCTTTCTAGTGAAGGTGATGTGGTATCTACCTATAATGCCACATTTTCAATGCTTGTTTACCAATACCATGGATGCACATAATTTATCTTATCTGGCAGAGGAAAAGAAAAAGAATAATGGGATCTTGCAACATGACTCTGATCCCCCACAATGGAAGAAGATTGATTTATAGTACCTTGAATTTGGTGAAGCAGTTAGGAACCTAAGACTCAAGATTTGTACCGATGGGATGAATCCATATAGCACATTAAATAGCCAACATAGTACTTGACATGTTATGATTGTTATATACAATCTTCCTCACTAGTTGTGTATCAAAAATAAGTATGTCATGTTATCCTTGTTGATATTGGGCCCCAAACGACCTAGAAATGATATTGACTTTTTTTTGAACCTCTGATTGACCACTTAAAGAAACTTTGGGGAGAAGGTTTGATGACCTATGATGCTTTACATAGAGAGACATTTCATTTGCATGCTATATTGTTTTGCACTATTAATGACTTTCTAACTTATGGGTTTGTCTCGATACAATGTAAAAGGATCCAAAGCATGGCCTATATGTGAGGAGAACACTGATCAATATGACAAACACGGTGGCAAGACTGTATATCTTGGCCATTGAAGGTTTCTTCTAAAAGTGCATCCTTATTGAAGGTTGTGCAAAGAATTCAATGTATCAACTGAGAAATAGAGTGCCCCTAAACCTATATCAGGAGATGTTGTTTATGAAAGAGTAAAAGACTTTGTCAAAGCATTTGGTAAGAGATCACTATGTACTATTTCCAAATGAAGTGGCAAATCTTTACTCAAGAAGAGGTCAATATTATGGGTTCCTTATCAGAGTTCATTGGAAGTTTGGCATTGTATCGATGTCATGCATCATCATCATCATCATCATCATCTAAGCCTCAATCCCAACTATGTTGGGGTCATCTACATGGATCCTTCATTTCCATTCAGCTCTATCATGGGCTGTATTCTGATTGAGATGTAGAGATTCAAAATCTCTCTTTATAAGCTCATCCCATGTTAATTTAGGCCCTCCTCTTCTTCTATTTATAGTGTTTAGCTCAATAGCATCACTTCGTATATGCACACTAGTAGGTATGAATTGCACATGTCCGTGCCATCTGAATCGGCCTCACGCAACTTGACCTCAATGCTCACCACCCCCACTTTATTCCCGATATAGTCATTTCTAAATAAATCTTTTCTTGTCTTCCCACACAACCATCTCAACATACACATTTCAGCCACGTTCATCATGTTGAGACCTTGTTTCTTCACCTCCCAACATTCACTCCCATAGAGCATGGCTAGTCGTATAGCTGTTCTATAAAACTTCCTTTTTAACTCGAGAGGGATCTTCTGATCTCATAATACTCCAGTTGCACTCCTCCATTTCAACCATCCTATAGTGATCCGGTGACAAACATAATTTTGGACATCCCCGTCTATTTGAATAATAGAACCCAAGTAATGATATTTATCACATTTTGGTATATCTACTCAGCCCAACTTGGCTCCATCATTCACATTGTGAGATTGGCTGAAATTGCAATGCATATAATTAGTTTTGCTCCTGCTAATCATCAATATATTTGATTCCAATGCCTTTATCTAACATTCAACTTTATCATTCAATCCATCTTTAGTTTCTTCAATGAAAACAATATCATCAGCAAATAACATACACCAAGGAATCGATGTCATGCATATTGAGAAAAATGTCTATGTTGGCGTCACTGGCACTTTGTTGAATATAGCATGTAGGATGAAATGGACCTACATGAAATGCATATAATAAAATAATTGACAACATAAGTTCGCAGTGATCGAAATACATATTTAGCTTCTAATTGTTACACACTATCTAGATAGGAGAATAAAACTTTTTGCGAGTGCTTGCTTAATGTTAAGAGTATTACATTAATATTCTTCTAATATTTGTATATTGGTATCAATGAAGGTTATGGAGCTGATACTCATTTCTCATGATTGTCACACTCTAATGCAACAAATATTTCCCGTGGCTATTTGATCTATAATGCCGATACATGTAAGGTTTGAAATCACCATATTTTGTTTCTTTTTCAACACTCTATGCAATAAAATTATTGATCCTGGGAATCTTGATAACTTACAAAGAGAAGTGGTCATTACCCTGTGCTAGCTTGAGATGTATTTTCCTCCTTCATTCATTAATATCATGGTACATCTTGTTGTCCATTTGGCTACACAAGTGAAAATGTTGGGTCCATTTACTTATCCTTTTAAACAATACATGAGTGTTTTTAAAGGTGATGTTTGAAACCGCAATTGGCTTGAAGGTAGTATTATTGAGAGTTGTTTAGCTAGGGAGGTTATGAAATTTTGCAATGACTTTCTAAGTTGTAATGAAGCTCCTAAAAATGAAAAGAAATCTGATCCCTATTTTGGCCAAGGGACTTTAGGAGCATGAGTGGAAGTAATTATTCATGAGCTGTGGGAACAAGCACACTTGTACATTTTACACAACATCGATGAAGTGGGTATTTATATCATTGAACATACCAATTTTTTCAAGACAGAATATCCTTGATCTATTTTAATGTGGCTTTCTAGAGAGCATAATAGGACATTTATTAGGTGGTTTGAAGATAATGTCTTCCATCAACTATCTCAAATACCATATAATGTTGCTAAAAATATCAAATGGCCCGCCTTTAAACCAGATATGAATGTTATGTCTTACGAAGGGTTTGGCATAAATGGATTTTCATATTACAAAAAACATCAAGATGATAAGAGTGTTGTCTAAAATAGTGGGATCACCCTTCAAGCATATTCATTGTATTTTTCTAGTGCAAATGATAAGCACGTGAAGCTAAAATGTCTTATTACGGTATCATCAAAGACATATGGGAGTTTGACTACACATATTTTGAAGTTCCTGTCTTTAAGTGTAATTGGGTTGATAACACCAAAGGAGTTGTAGTGGATGAATTGGGCTTCCAACTAGTGAATTTTGAATAGATTGGTGAGAAGGGTGAACCATTCATAATGGCTTCATAGGAAAATCAAGTATTCTACATCGATGATCTTGCAAATGAAAAATGTGTTGTTGTTCTTCATGGGAAAATGTAGTTCATTGCAGATCCTATAGATTAAGAAGGGTACTATGACAAGTATGATGACTTCATTCCATTATCACTTGGTTTTCCAACACCAAATTTTGAAACTAACACTGACTTATATACACGTGGAGATCACACAAAGGAAATATTATTTGATTAAAGATCCAACCAATCCCAGAGGCATGCATTTTATCTTTTTAAAGCTAGATGTGCATTTTACAATCTTTATTATAACTATATATGTTTCATATTTTACATGTACATTACATTCTTTATCACTCATATTTAATTCTTTGACTAACTTAATATGACATTTTTAGGGTCTGACTATGAGGATGAGCACCATGATGATGTACCTCATGAGTATGAGTTTGGTGTTAGTTGTATTGTTTTATAAAATATATGTGCATTTGAAATTCTCTATCACAGTTATTTAAGTTACATTTTTTTTATCACTTATATGTGTTCTTGACAATTTTAGGATGAACATCTTGAGGATGTGCAACCTAAGGATCTTGTTGGGTATGCTTAGGTGCAACATGATGGTGCATGTAAATCCTATTGGGAAGAATCAGAGTATTTTCACTCAATATCTAGGGGCTATACTCACAAAAAAATGAATATAACAATAAAATCTTGGCATAAGATTGACCCTTCCATGAAAGACTACATATGCAAGGCCATAGTTGTGAGATGTTATGATTTTTATAGATATTCACAATTCTACTTTTATAAAATATGCCATTAAGTATATGAAATCTTAAAGAGCATCTTTGACCTTGATGAAAAACTACATCGTAAAAAGGTGATGTAGCACTGTGGGAGGATATTAAGGAATTATATGACAAATCTGAGAAGAGAATACATAATGAGCAATAAGAACAAGAAGTCTACCACTGAACAATGGGCCTATCTTGACCCGAAGGTGTGGGAAGCATTTGTTGCATCAAGACAAATAGATGGATTTAAAGTATTAAGCCTCCTCATTTAAAATACATTCTTATGAATTAGATGTATTACACAATTAACATATAGTTTGGATTTACCAAGCCTTACACAATGTTAAAAAAGAAAGGTGTGCAAAGAATGTGCATGAACACAACTTGGGTCAATGTGGCTATGCAATGCATCACTAAAAGAGACTGGAAGTGTGTTCTTTTGAGCAGCTTAATCCTGGGTCTACTGAGTCTTCTACTACTCCATCACCTTTGCTTTGTCATGAGGAGTGGATAAGTGCAAGGAAAAACTAATATGGAGAATTACCCCCACCCTACAACTACTATGGTGGCTGCAAAAATGATAAAATTCAACTCTCAAAGAGCATGTTCATTTTTTACATTGATTGTTATGGTTTACATGCCAATTAATATTGATGATAGTTAATGAAAGATCTACATACAAAGGAAAGGGGCAAGTTCATCACTAAGGGCCAGAGGAATGAATTGACGATTTCTCTGGGTACTCTAGAGATTGTTGGCATGTTAGGGATGCTGGGGCTAGTGTTGGTAGAAGATCCTTTTCTGGATCATCAAAGAAGTGCAAATCTATCAAGAAAGGAGGATTGTGACAAGAGAAAGTGCGTGACATGATTGCAAATGGAATAGAGGATGTAATGAGACAACATCAGGCTTCTCAGTCTCAACCTTCTCAGATAGAACCTGTGCCACCCCGCTCTTCTTACCATGTGGATCCCCCTATGACAAAGGTGGTTTGGAGTAATCTAATGGACCCGCCAAGTGGCACACCAAACATAAGTTTTTTGTGTAATTTTAGGTGAATTTAATGTTTGTGTTTAGGTATATATAACACTATATACAAATTTGTAGGGGTTGAGGCCATGTCATCTTACATTACTAGCACCTAGATTCTATGTCATTGCACTGGGTGACACTTACCCACCCCTTCTGGGTAACATAATTCATGGTGGTCTAATGCCCGTCGATGCTATTTATGTGTATATCAGTCTTGTCTACGAGGCTTAGAAATAGACACCACTACCTTATGGCCACCCGAGCATGAGACAATAGGTGATGTAGAAGGCATCATGTTGCATGGTCCAAAGCAAGAGCTATCTATATAGATGTATGATAAATTTTCATTGTATTTGTATTTGTGATTATATTCTACTTGTGTATATAATTAACAATTGATATGAGAATATATGCAAATCACAACACCTAAAAAACCCCCTACACTTCATCCTCCAAATATTTAATTACCCACTTGGATTGCAAATGACATATTTGAATCACTAGCTCCTAAGTGCAGGGGGTTGGAATTATGGCTAAATGACTTAGAAGAAGGGTCGAATATAACGATCCATATTTAGGAGGACATCATAGGTCAATCTCACCATTTACTCTCATAAGATATTGTGGACCTATTTACTTATTATTGGTTGAATACAAATATGATACAACTTTGGATATGGTGATATCTTATGGCTAAATACCTTGTTCTACATATGTGAAAATATATGTTGATCTATTTTCTTATATATTAATGCATACATATATGTTTTGTAGTAATTTATATTAGGTGTGTGGACAATTCACACTGACCAATGTGACATTTCTAGTTCCATCACTGATTAGCCGTGTAGATAAAGACCCAAAATCTGTTAATGAGTAATGTTATATCACATTTAAATATTTTAGTAATGTGAGAAAGAGAGTAATTATAGATCCTTTCAATGTTGGTAAGTTTCAGACACTTTGCTTATTATTTTGACTTATGAATTGCATTTCTTTATAAATTTTGAGTTTTCTTTTGTTTGCCTTCTTTTCACTCAGTAATAATCATTGGGAAATATAGCTAATTGTCCCTGAGATGGTAACTACATATTATCTAGACTCTTTGGGTGACAAAGTAAATAGTGGGTGAGGCACAATGAAAAAGGCATTATATGTGTAAGTAAACTTTTATATCCGTCAACATATATTGATGTCAGCATAATTACACTAATTCAACTAAATGTATTATTTTATCTTACAAGGGTATAAAAGAATTCAAAAAGGCCAGACAAAAGGTGATAAAAGAAGAAATTATTAAGTTGGAAGAATGTTGAGGTATTTTTCTGACTCTAATGCATATATATGTCAACTATGCTTACTTTTATTTATTAACATTAGTCATAACTATAAATTTATAATGACCTATTCAAAATAACAATTGGACATGCTAATATTATGTGATGTAATATATGGACTTGATTGTCAGTTAGGCGACACTAGACATCCATTGTATACAAAATGTAATCTACATAGTCATGATCATCATATGTAAATAGTCTCATTTGATAATATGAAAAAATCAAATCAAACTCTTGAATTTTGTCATTCTCTTTGCAACTATCTGACATGACATATCCCTAATGAAGATCTAGATGAGCTACGAGAAGAGTGGGTACACTCCTTTGTTAAGGAATTCAACTTTGAATTTGATTGGGATAAAATATGAGTTTATAAGTTTTAATGTCATTATTTCTATATACATGTGATGGTTATGGCTTTTTGCAACTTTATTTGATGCAAGTGAATTCTTGATGTATATGTGAATGATGTATGTATATATGCATGTATGTGAATGAATGTGAAGATGAATGAATACAATGAGAATTGCATTTGTACATGTCATGAGAATGGAATTGAAGAATGAAATTGTATGTGTGTTTTTGAATTGTGTATGTGCAAGAGAATGGAATTAAGTGTTGAAGAGAATGGAAATGAGTGTCGATGGATGAATTGTGTGTATGTGTTTTCTATTGCGGGTTTTGCAGGTGGTGGCCTGTTGTTTAGCTAAACATAGGATGGAACCTATAGATATAATGAATTGTATGTTTTGCATCCTTCTAAGAAACCAATAGTAGGTCCACATACATACTACAAAAAACATACAAGTGGCATTGGTTATTATAAAAAAACCCGACGTTGTATATCTGCGTTGTTGCTTTTATCACCAAAACCGACGACACATCTATCCTTATCAATTAAAATTTTACCTGATAAGGAGGCACAACTTTGGATGTCCATTGAAAAGACAACTATTCTAAAATGGCCATGACACCCAACACAATTGTGCTATCTAGGGTAGAACACAACTGTGCTTCCCGTGACGGTCGTGCTTCCAAGTTGTCGTATCGCTCTGAGTCATTGATTTTTTAGAGTAAACTGATGACAAAGTAGGACTATAACGTCAGTTCCTTTGCAAGAAACCTATGACACAGAGCGATACCACAATAGTGATATCACCTTGAGTCGTCACTTGAGTCGTCGATTTATATTTTCATAACAACCAACACTAACTCTATGTCATTGGGTTTTTTTTCCATTCCCTATAAATCGACGCAGAAGGTCCTTAGCTATTGTGTTACCCACATAGGTGTCGGTACAAAATCGACATTATAGGACTATTTTAACCAACACTATAGGCAACATCTATACTAGTGAGTGGTAATACACAAGATCACTCTTGTTTTCTTTATTTTGATGCTATTACATAGGGGCATGTTTTATTTTCTTTTTGCATTTTCTTTTTCTTTTTCTTTTCTGTTGGTGTAGTTAGAGAATGTGGTGATAAGAGTGAAGCATAGGGGATATAGATATGGTTACCTTAAATTTTTGGAGGGTATCCATGGCTAATATGTGCTCTTTATCATCCTTTTATGAGATGGAATGGTAAGAAATGATGAGAGAAAAATGAGTCAAAAGAGAAGTGAGTGTGGGTTTCAACACGAGATATCCTACATGAAAACTACTCCAACAACTTCATCAACTAATGGCACACGACATGAACAAGCAATATAAAAACCACATTTCTATCATGAGATTCGACAACCCTAAGCATTTGTGGCTTTCTTAGATCACAATTCAACAAAGCATTACACAAGCATGAAAGAAGTGATTCACATGTAGAAAGTCAAGAATTGAGACCATTTAGCAATAGTCCATGAGAATATCATCATATGACTTAACACACAAAGGGAAAACAATAATGCAAGAAAAATAAAACAAAAGATGTTCCTTTATAATATCATCTAAATAAACAAAAGAAGTGTGCTCCTACATAATAGAATTCCATCATCTTATGGGAACACCCTACTTCTAATTTCATGACCCATAGAGCTTAAAAGCATCAAACCAAAATTATTTCACCCTTTTTAATATCTGTTTGGGTCACCTAGTATGGTTTGAGATGTGATATTAAATTCATGAAAGTGAAACAACCCTCACAGTCATATTTTATTGTCACCATCATGAAACAGTTTACCCAAAGGTGTATGAGGACCATATAGATTGATTGTGTATTCTATGCCATATATTTGAAGTTTCTATGCTCAATGCTTGATCAAAACTAGTTTGTGAAAGTGGAGAGGAAAGAGGTGAAATACATGCACTTAGTCATCATTGAGTCTATCTAGTCAATATACGTCTATTGCAACACATTTGTCATTCCTTGTTTGTTAAAAAATTGAAGAGAGGTTGAGTTGGAGCATACTTGAGGACAACTATGTATTAAGCTTGGGGTAGTGATGAAATCCTCATTTAGGCTCCATAATGTGTCATTTTATTCTTTAATTACATCTAAACTTGTTAGAATGTACAATACTTCCCTGAATAAGTGTATTACTATCAAATGCACTTCTAGACGTTCTTTGCATATTTTTCAGGTACTTGGACCATGCTTTGGATGGACATGAGAGAAGCTATTTGATCCTAGGGTTCTTTCACCCTTGGAATTTTCTCGAAAGGTTCACTATTAAATAGTTTTCTGGAAGGCTTATTTTAGTTCAAAATTTGGCACATTAACTCAAGGAATCACCCCATGTTATCTATTTTTGTTAGCTCTTGACAGGTCACTTTTAGGTCTTTCCCTACTCCTCCTTGGGACAAAAATTCTTCTTCTCTTAGTGGGAAAATAAAAAAGGCCTTTAGAGTGAATGAATCACACTACTACATCAAAATATTGAACAAGTGAAGGTTAATATTTGGACACACAAGAGAATTGTCAAGATATAATGTGGCTAAACTGTAGGGCATGCACAATTAGGTCAAGACTTAATATCACTAACTAAATCTAAGCAGACTTCAGGTCCTTAGAGTTTTTTTGCTTCCTTATACCTAGCAACAACTTTAAAAGTCAACGACTCTTGAACATGGGTCAAAAGTGTAAAGCAATTTCCTAGTCAAATACATTAAACTTTAAATTTATACCCATATTCAACATAAGTCCACAACTGAATACAAAGTCTATTTTAGCAATACATGGTCAAACACAGGGACAAGTATAAATAATAGAATAAGAACCAATAAGACTTAACTTAATGAGATCAAAAAGGATGAAATAGTTACTCCAATTAAGGAACAAATTAAACTACTCAAAGCAATATATCTAGGTTTATGAAATTCAAATGGGACTAAGATAATTATGAATATGATAAAGGGAATGATGGAGCTGGGACTTACACTAAAAGATCACTCTTCCAATTGGAGTCCCAAAGATGCACCAAAAACCCTAGGGAGTTGATGTTCTCTCTAGGTTTACCTAGAACTGGTGCTTAGATAACAACTCCAACCCCATAAGAGTATGGAAGCCTTATCATAGTACGGATTTAGGATCGAACCCAAAGGACAACGGTCTTGTTGCAAGCAACAAGATGAAAAACGTATAGAACTTCACTTAGCTACTTACTAGTTGGCACTTATATCGAAAGTTGGATTTTGATGGTTTTAAACTAAGAACATGGAAAGTAAAGAAAGCAAGTAAATCTAAGAGTTAAACTTATGATAAAGATCACTAGGGTGTGATCGTTTTTTCACCGCCACTACACATCGATCAACACATGCAAAGCAAAACTTAACCTGCAAAAAGAGTTCGGTCAGTTAGTATCCTTGTAGACCTAGTCTCCTTTCGGATAACCTAGCTACGAGAAGTGTGGGAATGTTGCAACGCTAGCCATTCCCGATCAAATGGTCACATTACTTTACATCATTCCCCTCGCAAAGTGTGTTCCTCGACTTACCAAGGTTGCACTTCCATACGTCAACTGATTCCATTTCATAGTATGAAAGTGCAACGGATGATAGTGAGTTTACTCCACTTCTTAAGATACACTTCTAGATACCGAAACAGATACATGGTGGATACATGCATCAATAACCAACATGGAAACAAGTTTCGAATCTAATAGTACAAACGTAGACAATTCATACTAAAAGATAAAAGATAACACAAGTTGGAGATCAAGCAACAAGTATTCATTAATCGTTTGATGTTGAATCGACAAAGATAAGAACTCTACATTACAACCTAAGGATTACATTTTACATGATATGAAAGCATGGGTAGCGGGGCTACTCCCCGCACCCTAGTGAAGAAGACTACTCCCTCATGACTAAGACCAAGAAGGAGGCGAGAAGAGAGAGAGAGAGCATCATCCCCACAAGGATGGAAGCAGGTCGACCCCTTGGAGAAAGAGAGCAACGATCCACCAGTCTTCATAGGTTGCACGATGAGGAGGTCTCTCCTTCTAACCTTCTTGATGAAGAAGGAGAAAGCAGCTTCAGGATGGAGTATGGACCTCAGACCGACAGCCCCAGGGCGGAGGATGGAAGTGGCAAGAGCTCTGGAACGATTGGGGCAGCCTTTGGACGTCTGAGGTGTCTCTCCTTTTGGAGGACACTTGGGGTCTTATTTATAGGCTTTGAGTGAAGTCCAAACGGTTTGGAGACCGTTTGGACCTCAAGACCGTTTGAGGCCTCAAGACCGTTTGGATTGTGAGACCGTTTGGTTTCAAACGGTCTTGAGACCGTATGAACTCCATGCGGTCTCGGGACCGTTTGGCTTCATGCGGTCTTGAGACCGTTTGAACTCCATGCGGTCTCGGGACCGGTTGGCTTCATGCGGTCTTGGGACCGTTTGACTCCATGCGGTCTCGGGACTGGTTGGCTTCATGCAGTTTTGGGACCGTTTGACTCCATGCGGTCTCAGGACCGGTTGGCTTCATGCGGTCTTGAGACCGTTTGAACTCCATGCGGTCTCGGGACCGGTTGGCTTCATGCGGTCTTGAGACCGTTTGAACTCCATGCGGTCTCGGGACCGGTTGGCTTCATGCGGTCTTGAGACCGTTTGAACTCCATGCAGTCTCGGGACCGGTTGGCTTCATGCGGTCTTGGGACCGTTTGAATCCACTCGGTCTTGAGGTTGGGTTATTCTTTTATGATTTTTTTGTGCTTTTTCTGCATATATAAAAGGAAAAAGTTAGTCTGATGGTGTATTTACAAAAAGGGGTAAAATTAGGATTATGTATAGTTTAAACTTAAAAAGAGTATGGAAAACTAAGGAAAAAGACTAAGATAAATGACTAAAAAAGGAGGTTATCACCCCCCCTAACTTAGAGTCTAGCTTGTCCTCAAGTTAGATAGAGTTGAGACATGTAATGGCGAGGTGATTTTATTTAGGATTTCCATACTCTTGCTTCAATTCTTGACCTGAGTTCCCCTGGGGTCATATCAAGTCTTATTGCATGCCTTGGTTCTTTCGGATTTCGAGAGTTGCTTGGATTCTCAGGTTCCTTCCGTATCTCAAAGTTTGCATTGGGACCACCTTATTTTGTGCATGTTGTTGACTCTAATCAGCTTTATACCTCTCTGAAAAACCTACTGGAAGCTAGAGAGGGTATGAGGGTTGGCTAAAGGCTTTGAAGTGTAGCTCCCCCTTCAAGTGGGGGAGGGGCTGTCTATGCTTTTTAGAATCTCACTACCGGGCACGACACATCTGCCTTTATGAGGGCAGCTGAATGTACTGGCCGGGCGAGTCATTTATGAGCCTTTCATATACTTGGAAACTTTAGGGTTTCACTACCGGGCACGACACATCTGCCTTTGTGAGGGCAGCGGAATGTGCCGTCCGGGTGAGACCTTTGTCAGTTCTTCGTATAGATCCTTATGCGTGGCACAACTCTCATAATTTTATTCGTCTCTCTGGCTTTTATTCAATAACTCACAGGCTTGGGTTTTGGGATTTTTGAGGATTTATTTTGGGCGGCCAAGCCTCTTTTATTTTGAAGAGAGGAAAGCTGTTCTTAAAGTTTTTCAACGTGCACTTATTTGGTTTGTGGTCCACTTGCAGAACGTTTTGATTTGGAAGTTGCCTGATTTCCCTCTCATCCTCGAGACCTTGGCTTATTTCTGCCTTGATTTTGACCTGTGGAGAGTCAGATGAAGAATTGAAGCAAAAATATGGAATCACTAGTGGGTGGAAATTGATAAATCGCCATTCGATGTCTAAGTGCTATTTACTTATAGGGACTAACATGATTCTAGAGTTAGTTGAGGTGACTATTTTTGAAAAAGAAATTAAGTAAAAAGAAATGTAATAAGAATTGTTTAAGAAAAAATTTAAGAATAAAGAGTTGTATGGAAAGTGTTAGATAGAAAGAGGAGTGTAGAAATTGATACCTCGCCCTTGTCTAATGTACCCCCCCTAACTTATCACGCACTCTGTCCCCAGAGTGGCAAAGTGATAGGTTGAGAAGTCATTAGGACAAGGGCCGCGGGTTAAGGTAAATCTTCATTTGCCCCCGGAGAACGAAGTAGATTGGATGCGAACTGTCCTCGTAAAGCGTGGTAGTCCACGTCAGTCATTTCCTCTACTGGTCTTTGAAGAACAACGATGGTGTACATCCAGTAGAGGACGTGGAAGCCGCAATCGTTCGATTGTCGTATTTGCTGGGGGCATTTGTGGCAGAAGGCGGGGCGATGAAAATGTTCTTTGTCGTACGCCTTTGTATGCTGACTCAGAAAATCGATTAATTTCTCGACGCACTCCTTTGCCACTACTTCTTTTGGCATCTTTGGCGTCACGACGTAGTGTCGCTGTCGAGCATTGAACTGGCCGTCGGAACTGTTGTATATTGTGGTTGTTCCGTCTGGGAGGTTTGTTGCCAGGAGAATCCAATGCTCATGATATAGGATGGGTAACATGATGAACTTCGGCATTGTGTGTTGGAGATATGAGATCAGTGCGTCGGTTGTGCCGAAGTTCTTGAGCTTTAGGAGATCATCTTTCATATATGGAGACGCCATGTATGTGTTTGGGTTGGTTTGGCCAAGTAGAAACTGGTAGGCGGCCATGAGGCTGACAGAAAGGGATCCCTTATCCTGTAGAGTCTCTCACAGTGAATCTGCCATTACGACTATGTTTCGAGACATGTATACCAGGCCATCTTTGTCTGCGGAGAGTCGCGCCATAATGATACGCAATTCGAGGTCGTTAAGACCCTTGCAAGCATCGCGATCAAAATCAGGAAATGTTGGGTTGATGGTGTAAGCAGGATCGTTCTTGCTTTTATCTGGCTCTGGCGACTTGGTCTGTTTTGACTCTTTCAGAATTTGTCGGAAAGGTCGCCGTTGTCGTCGCTGGACAGCTGAGAAAAGGTACCGAGGAACATCATCTGGTGACATAGTTGGGTCGTTGAAGAATCGTCTATCACAGATGAGCTCCATGGCATAACGTCCTCATAGGGAATGAAAGTCTTCAGCTACCAGGTTGTTGAATGGGATTTCCTGGTTCAGCGCTTGGATGTGTCGGATGGTGCAGAAAGCACTGTCCCCAGATCCCTCGGTGGCTTGGACTGGAGGGTTTATGATTTTGAACCATGGTTGGCTCCAGTCTTGGCGAAGAGATGGGCGTGCAGTCCAGATTAATTTAAGCAGCCGGAAGGGTATACACCTGGCTTCTCATGCTGCTTCTCCTATGAAATTTATTGTGCATGCTGGTAGCTCGGTGCTACAGAAGTTGTATACTTTGGCATCCTGAGCCTCGGTATCCACGATCATAAAAAGCCAGTGGTCCGAGACTTGGAAGGGCAGTGTAAGATAACATGCCCTTCGTGCCAAACCGACCCGCAACTGCTCAACCAATTTTTCACGGATGTCTTTGTATAAAAGGCCAAAAGACAAAGTGGGCGAAGCATTAAAAACCGGTTGTTGCTGCTTGTGACTTCTATAGGTTTCTATACAATTGGCGAGGAGGACACGGAAGATCACCATTGGCACCGTGGATCGAGGTCGTAGGATGCAACGGAAATCTTCGAGTGTCAACTTACGTCTGGTTTTGGTGTTATGATAGATTACGTCTTCCCCCGCTTTTGCATCGTCCACTATAGTGTTCAGTATAAAAATGTCCTGAGCATCTAAAGTAGAGATGGTTGCCATATCTAGGTCGTGCATTTTATGCGGCAGAGGAGGTGGCGGGGGAAGCTCTTGTGGTGGAGGAGAAGCAGGTTGGTCGAAGGCCTCTACATGGCCCTCTAGAATATCATCCAAGTCAGAGGTAGAGTCAAGATCCTCGTCCGTGTCTAGACTTACTCGGTCTGCCTCGTCATGGTAAGGGGGAGAAGGTGCTGAGAAGAGAGCAGAGGTTTTTGGCGGACTGGCGCTGGTTCCTAGTATGCATTGTTGTAACTCAGCGTAGGCCGCGTCCTTGGCAGCTTCCCCGATGGACCCCATATATGAATAGTCAAAGAATTGATCCCCATATGACATGTTGACATTGTCGTTGTGTGGGGACTTAGGGTGATGGTCACTGTCCTGGTGACCTTTGTCGGACCCTTTTTGGGAGGGTCCTACTGCATGCCCGGGGTCTTCTCCGTCATCATGCTTGTCGTCCGAAGATGTATCTTTGTTGGAGTCAGCAGATGAGTCGGAGTCGTCATCTTCTTCATCATCGTCATCTTTGTCATCCGCAGCTTCGTCTGTTTGCTTTTTGTTGGCAGACTTTTTACACCACCGATGAGTGGCTTGTAGCTCGTCGAAAGCCACTTGCAGATGCTCGTGTTTTTCGAGCAGTGCATCGTGGGCTTCTTTGAGGTCTGTGAATCTGCCCTCGGCGGAGAGGAGACGTGCTGTCAGTTCTGTGACTTGGGCACGTAGCTGTTGGGTTTCATCATTATTTGCCTCCTCTTGGTGATGATGTAGCTGCGTAAGCGTTCCATCAATGGTAGCCAAGCGCGTGCTCAGGGCTTCTTGATGTTGCTCAAGCTTGCGGAGATTCTCTGGCAGAGGTTGAGTCTATTTAGAGATCTCATCGAATTTTTGTGCTGTAGCTTCTTGCTGACGCGTTGCTCCAAGGACCAGGTCTGGCAGGTTGTTGGTGTGGCTGTTGATGTGCTCAACTTGCTTAGCCACTTCGTCCTGTCGTTGCTGGATGCCTTGGAGGAAGGTAGGCAAGGCTTGGTGTTGTTCGTCGATCTTGGTTACCTGTCGTGATAAATCCTGTACACAAGAAAAAATAGAATTTAATATGTTAGAAGGATCGGTGAGGAGGTTTCGGACAGCGTCAAATTGACGGCCGAATTCCTCACCGATGTTAGTAAAAGGGACCCCAGGAGCGGAAGGGTGAGATGACTGGGGTCTGTGTGGGACGGTGTTAGTGTCTTGCAGAAGAGACACTGATGATGCCCCGAGCTGCGTAGTGACTGTGGATGTAGTCACCAGCGGTGTCGGGGTGGTGGCGGATGTGAAAAGTGGTGGTATTTGAGGCGAAAGTGGTGGTAGCGACAAAGATGGGGTGGAAACTACGGGAGTAAATGGAAGGGTGGTGAAGTCGGGCATGGGGATGGAGAAAGGGAAGTCCGACGTAAAAAAGGGTGAAGAAGTGGATGTGAATGGTTGCGTGGATGTGGGGAGGAAGGGAGTGGTAGATGTTGGAATGGTGGAAGGCGGAGTGGTGGTGGCAGTGGTTAGCTGCTCGTGGAGACTCTGGATAAAAGAGTCGATGGTGGATGTTGTTAAGACTTCTTCGTGGAACTGCTCAGCCTCCGGATTTGGCCGAGATGTTGGTGTCCCCGACAGCTGTTGGGCCCGTAGCTGCCTCCTGGAAGGTCGCTTGACAGGCATCTTAGTTGGTCGAGCTGTCAAGGCAGTGATGCTCATCTCCGTTTGTTCCGCTGTTGCTTTCCTTTCAAGTATTTTGACCGAAGCTAGCAGTTGAGTAAGCTCCTCGTCAGAGAAGAGGAGCTGTGTTGTGTCATAGTTTGCTAACTCCAGAAGCGAGAGGAGAGTCCTTGATGATTTGACCATAGGGCAGAATATATAATATAATTTCCCATCCTTTTCCTTAATTATGAATGAGTTCTTCAGAGTTTGCTCATTGGTAAAGATGTCGCCCTTCAGTTGCGTGCAGCGGGGTAAAGGTTTGTCCATCTTAAGATATTTGATGATAGATGTGACATGACCCCCCATGCAAATCTCTTTCCCCAGGATGGAGATTGAGAATTTCTGGATCAGATGACGGCCGATATTAACTGGTCGTTTGTTAAGAATAGACCAGAGAACAAAAAGATCGGAGGTTATAACGTTCCCCCCTTCTGTCCTGGGGAAGAGTGCGCCAGTGATGATTTTGTGTACAGTGCGCACAAAACCAGAGTGTATGTTTGACGCCTTGCACATCTTTGCATCGTAAGTGGGGATCCTGGTTAAGTATTTCCAGAATGTATGTCTGTTGAATTCTGGATGATCGGTTCCCACTGTTTTAGCCTTTCGTAATTGCTCCTGGTCGTCGATAAAGATGGAGTTCAGCATATTCTCTGTTATGACGACCTTGCTGCCAAAAATTTGGGTGACAAGCCTTCTGTCACCCCCGTCCCGAGACTTATCCGTGCTGTCAACGGGCTCCTTGGTCAGAAAGGAGAAGAATTCTGCGGTGGGTTCGTAGTAAGATACTTCAGGTACTAGACACAACCTGGTGAGGTTGACTTTGTCTAGCACGTTGAAGATACAATCATATATCCCCATCTTGATTAGTATGCTGGAGCAGACATACTTGGTAGGTTTTAGGGTTTTATCAGTGGAGATGGTGGTTTGGATGAAGAGGTTCTCTGGTGGTGGTATTGTGGTGGTGATGGGAATGAAAGTAGTGGTAGGAATGGTGGTGATAGTGGTAGTAGCAGCAATGGTAGCTGCAGGGATGGAAGGTTTGGCGAGGGGTTGGTCCATGGCGGAAACGGGTCTAACTTGTTTTCTTGCCCGCTTCTTGGAGGGCTGCCCAGATGCAGTCTCCAAGACCTTACGTTTTCCCTTGTGATCTTCGGCGGCGGATTCCTCCTCAGGATTCGGTGTGTAATCCGAACCTTCATCGTAATCAGAGGAGATTTCTTCTACTTCTTCTTCAGATGCCTCAGCTAGACATTTGGTGAGGCGGGCAATCTCACACAAGACATCCATCATTTTAGTCTTTGGTGGGACTGCTCTAGTGGTGTTGAAGACATCTCTGATCTGCTTGAGCCTGTCCAGCTCTTCGATCATTTGCTCCCTTGTCTGAGAGGGAGAAGCTCCCGAGCCGGTGGTCTTGTTTGCTAGTGATGCCATTTCTGAAAAATAAGAGTTTATGAGTTAGAGCAAAAGATTTAAAACAAATTAGATTTTATTTGTAGTTATGTCTTTTGTAATTTTGTGAAAGATTAATGGATGTGGAGACCAAACGGTTTGGAGACCGTTTGGTCCCAAACGGTTTCAAGACCGTTTGGAAAACGAAGAGTCGCAGGATCGCCGGCGCATGTGAAGATGAAGGTGAACCCGCACGGAGGTGGAGGGTGTGCCGGCGACGAAAACGGAGGTGAAACCAATGATGTGGTGAAAACGACAACGGTGAAGATGGCGATGACGACGGTGATGCAGGCGGTGGTGAAGAAATCGTCGAAGACGATAGTGGTCCGAATCGAAGGTGATGACTGCGGTGAAGATGGTGGAAGATAGAATCGGTGGCATCGTGAGAATGATGGAGACATGCGGATGGTCGTTAAAACCGTTAGCGGAGAAGGCGGCGATGGTGGAACATATGGTGAAAGCTCAGGAACGGCGACGAAGGCGGTAGGGAAGAGGGGCGGCGTGCGTTGTGGTTGCCAGACTACCTTGCAGGTGGTTGGTGAATGGGAGTGTGATCGCACGAGAGCAAAGGAAGCAGAAGCAAAAGAACAGTTCTTCGCACAAGCACTCGAGCGAGTTTGAAAGTTCGAAGAGAGAAAGACGAAGGGGTAGGGTTTATATTTATAGGGAACAGTTAGCGACCCTTTGTATTCCAAACGGTTTCAAGACCGTTTGGTCCCAAACGGTTTGAAGACCGTTTGGTTCCAAACAGTTTGAAGACCGTTTGGTCCCAAACGGTTTCAAGACCATTTGGTCCCAAACGGTTTGAAGACCGTTTGGTCCCAAACGGTTCCAAGACCGTTTGGAGTCCAAGCGGTTTCAAGACCATTTGGCTCCAAACGGTTTGGAGACCGTTTGGAGTCCAAATGGTTTCAGGACCGCTTGGAAGGACAAAGGCAGAAAAGATTTTATATTTTTATGTTTGTTTTTGATTTATATATATTTTTATGTTGTTTGTTTTTGATTATTTTTTTTGATAGTTTTAGTTATGTAGATTTTTTTGTATTTTCATAAGATAAAGCTAAGGGAAATTAAAGAGCAAAACATAGAGTAGAAATCTTGGGTTGCCTCCCAAGTAGCGCCTTGGTTTTATGTCGCTGGCTCGACGAAGTTATAACATTGTCATGTTGTTGGCATAGTATTTGATTGTTCATGTCTATTCGGCCCATGCTTAGGGTTTGACTCGGGCTGCCCAACAAAAGTGCCTACCGGAGGCTTCAACTGAGCAGCAATCTGGGCAACCTGGGCTTCAACTGCCTTCTGTTGGGCTTGTTGGTTAGCCAACATGGTTTGCTGAGATTGTAGCATTTGTCTTATCGAAGATATCTCATCCTCCGGCTGTGCAGTAGCATCATTCTGAGGGCTTTGTTGTTGAGGCTACTGAGTATGCAACTGCGGGTGAAGCGGAGGATGAGTGTACTGATAGTAGGCTGATTGATTTCTATGGTAGTTAGCCCTAGGGAAATTGTTCCTTGGGTTCCCTTGACTTTGGTTAAAATTGTTTGGAAACCCTGGAGGCAGCCTACTATCAAATCCCCCTTGTGTCTGATGTTGCGGATTCGCAGTTCCAGAAGGATTCCTGTACTGGAACCCAGGATGGTTCCTTGGTTGACTGGGATTATAGTAAACTTGTCCGGGAATAGTATGGATGGAGTTGACTTGCTCCGGAATCTGATCTTCAGCTTGATTGGTAATGGACTCATATGGTTGTGGTGGTGGATGCAGTTCCATCATCACATTATATAACATTCCGCAGGAGAGAGTCGGATGGTCCGAAGCATGACAAGCCTCACAGGATCCTGTGACAGCTTTGACTTGATGAACCAGCGGGGTTTTCTTCTTATCAATTTCCCCTAGAGTTGTCTCGAGGTCTTGCTGTTTATGAGCAAATTTTTTCAAGGCCTCGACTATTGACTTCATTTCTATGGATTCCTCAGCTTTAAAAACTTTAAGTACGCCTTTTCCAGCTGACCGTCCCCAGTTGGACTGGTTTTCAGCTCCTAAAGTAACAATCTTCCAAGCGTCCTCATAGTTCTTCCTCATAAAATTTCCTCCAGACGAGGAATCTAGGAACTATTTAATATCGTCGCTTACTCCCCGGTAGAAAGTTTCTATCAGTTGATTTTGTGAAATTCCATGATGGGGGCATTTGCGCAGAAGTTCTTTATATCTTTCCCATGCTTCAGTGAGGGTTTCTCCAGGTAACTGGGAGAAGTGATTGATCTGCCCTCTGATTTCATAGGTCAGCGAGGGTGGGAAGAACTTTTCTAAGAATTTTTCCTCTAGAGGGGCCCAAGTAGTTATTATGGGTTCTCTATCCAATGAGTTGTACCAACTTAGGGCCCTTCCAGATAAGGTGAAATGGAACAGGTGGAGCATTATTGCATCGAAAGCGATACCAGCTTGCGGGACTAGGTGGCATAATTCCTTAAACCTTTTCAAATGGTCCATGCAATCATCTCGTGAACCTCCAGAGAAGGAGATTCCTTGCATAATCTGGATCCACTGGGTCCATATCTCAAAGTTTGGGATGTTGATGATCGGAGGCCGGACCGGGTGGTTGTCCTCGTAGTTTTTTGGGACTGCATAGTCCCTCAGTTTCTTGTTTCGTAACTCGAGCTGAGCAGCCTCGGTCTCTGCTCTTATGCGTGCTTGCTTTTCTGCTCGTATCTCCGCTTGTATTTGGGCACAGGTGTCTGCAATAAGTTGTGCCCGTTCTGCGGCGATGGTAGCATTAACTCTATCCATTATCAAAGCAGCTTGGTGCTGTTCGTCAGCCATTTTTCTAGCGCATTGGCGATTGAGACGGATTCGGCGGTGGAAACTTCTCTCTACCTCAGAGTCGAACTCCGGATCAGGGGAAAATCCGTGACTATGCGGTGATTGCATGCTCGTGTTCTACCTGAGTAAAGAAAAGAGAACACCTTTTAGATGATAGTGAAAATATGAAAGTTTCAAGAAGATATAGAGTTATGATTCAAAAAGAAAGTGTAAAATCCTAACCAACTAGAAAGGTACTAAGTGAAATAACAACGTTTCGTTGTCCCCGACAACGGCACCATTTTTTGATGGAGCTGGGACTTACACTAAAAGATCACTCTTCCAATGGGAGTCCCAAAGATGCACCAAAAACCCTAGGGAGTTGATGTTCTCTCTAGGTTTACCTAGAACTGGTGCTTAGATAACAACTCCAACCCCATAAGAGTATGGAAGCCTTATCATAGTACAGATTTAGGATCGAACCCAAAGGACAACGGTCTTGTTGTAAGAAACAAGATGAAAAACGTATAGAACTTCACTTAGCTACTTACTAGTTGGCACTTATATCGAAAGTTGGATTTTGATGGTTTTAAACTAAGAACAAGGAAAGTAAAGAAAGCAAGTAAATCTAAGAGTTAAACTTATGATAAAGATCACTAGGGTGTGATCGGTTTTTCACTGCCACTACACATCAATCAACACATGCAAAGCAAAACTTAACCTGCAAAAAGAGTTCGGTCAGTTAGTATCCTTGTAGACCTAGTCTCCTTTCGGATAACCTAGCTACGAGAAGTGCGGGAATGTTGCAACGCCAGCCATTCCTGATCAAATGGTCACATTACTTTACATCATTCCCCTCGCAAAGTGTGTTCCTCGACTTACCAAGGTTTCACTTCCATACGTCAACTGATTCCATTTCATAGTATGAAAGTGCAACGGATGATAGTGAGTTTACTCCACTTCTTGAGATACACTTCTAGATTCCGAAACAGATACATGGTGGATACATGCATCAAGAACCAACATGCAAACGAGTTTCGAATCTAATAGTACAAACGTAGACAATTCATACTAAAAGATAAAAGATAACACAAGTTGGAGATCAAGGAACAAGTATTAATTAATCGTTTGATGTTGAACCGACAAAGATAAGAACTCTACATTACAACCTAAGGATTACATTTTACATGATATGAAAGCATGGGTAGCGGGGCTACTCCCCGCACCCTAGTGAAGAAGACTACTCCCTCATGACTAAGACCAAGAAGGAGGCGAGAAGAGAGAGAGAGAGAGCATCATCCCCACAAGGATGGAAGAAGGTCGACCCCTTGGAGAAAGAGAGAAACGATCCACCAGTCTTCGTAGGTTGCACGATGAGGAGGTCTCTCCTTCCCACCTTCTTGACGAAGAAGGAGAAAGCAGCTTCAGGATGGAGTATGGACCTCAGACCGACAGCCCCAGGGCAGAGGATGGAAGTGGCAAGAGCTCTGGAACGATTGGGGCAGCCTTTGGACGTCTGAGGCGTCTCTCCTTTTGGAGGACCCTTGGGGTCTTATTTATAGGCTTTGAGTGAAGTCCAAATGGTTTGGAGACCGTTTGGACCTCAAGACCGTTTGAGGCCTCAAGACCGTTTGGATTGTGAGACCGTTTGGTTTCAAACGGTCTTGAGACCGTATGAACTCCATGCGGTCTCGGGACCGTTTGGCTTCATGCGGTATTGAGACCGTTTGAACTCCATGCGGTCTCGGGACTGGTTGGCTTCATGCGGTCTTGGGACCGTTTGACTCCATGCGATCTCGGGACTGGTTGGCTTCATGCGGTTTTGGGACCGTTTGACTCCATGCGGTCTCGGGACCGGTTGGCTTCATGCGGTCTTGAGACCATTTGAACTCCATGCGGTCTTGGGACCGGTTGGCTTCATGCGGTCTTGAGACCGTTTGAACTCCATGCGGTCTCGGGACCGGTTGGCTTCATGCAGTCTTGAGACCGTTTGAACTCCATGTGGTCTCGGGACCGGTTGGCTTCATGCGGTCTTGAGACCGTTTGAAGTCCATGCGGTCTCGGGACCGGTTGGCTTCATGCGGTCTTGGGACCGTTTGAATCCACTCGGTCTTGAGGCTGGGTTATTCTTTTATGATTTTTTTGTGCTTTTTCTGCATATATAAAAGGAAAAAGTTAGTCTGATGGTGTATTTACAAAAAGGGGTAAAATTAGGATTATGTATAGTTTAAACTTAAAAAGAGTATGGAAAACTAAGGAAAAAGACTAAGATAAACAACTAAAAAAGGAGGTTATCAGGGAACTTGGATTAGTCTTTACCAATTAGATCATTATCAACCACACAAAACATTCTCTTATGATATATATATATATATATATATTATTTACATGTTTTCTAAGAAGTCATAAAGGATGTCTAAAACTTTCCTTCTCTTGAGATTAGGGTAGATTTTTATTTGAGGGCACCTCTCCCTTGAGATGATAACCAAAAGATCAAAGAATAAACATATGAACTTTGCTATAACAACTTCTCACTCTCATGGTTCATCACTAATCCATACTCTAGAGCTTAGTAAACTAGTTATATTGAATTCATTTAGTTTAAACACTGCAAGAAGGTATCTAATCAAACAAGTGATGCATTTAAATAAGACTATAGAAACAAAACTATAAGAACATATGTACTTAAATATAAGAAAGAATGCTTACGCAGTTGGGAGGGCTTGATGGATACTCCCAACCTAAGTTATCGAGTTTAAACACTCATGGTGCAAGAAAAAAATTTAGTACAACTTTTGCAAGCCATGGTTCTTAAAAGAAAATAATGAAGCAACAAGAGAATGGAGAGGAGTTTGATACACATGTAGATCGAGTCTAGAGATCCATCTACCGAACTATTGGCTGAATCAGATAGAGATGTCAATCATTTTGGAGAGGTCGATCCAATATCCCAATCCACATTGGAGAGGTCAGTCACTCTACTTCTTTCACTGGTAGACTTGATCTAGATGGTTCTATCAATCTAATGGTGTAATGGGTTGTGGCAAGACTAGAGGATGATTTCTCTCTCTAGGTTGACAAAACTCATGATGTCGAATGATGTAGTCTTGGTCTTAGTGCCTTGAAAAAGTGTTTCATCTTGTTTGTAGAAAACAAGATACCTTCAATCTGATGCTTTGGGGTCCAATTTGTAGGGTTTGACAACCTCTTGTTGACCTATGATTGGTCCATGTGGTGCTGACCCTTAGACTTCTAGCCATCAACCTATGAGGTTGATTGGTCTTGATTTGATTGATTATTATCAGCCTTAAGTCAAAGTACATGGGAGGACACTAACTTTCTATGGGTCAATCGACCTTGAGGTTGATTAGTGTTGTTAGGTCGATAGATTGTCCATCAAGCTCTTTGAGTTTGGTTCTTTAATCAATGTAAGAGGTCTATTGGTGGTAATTTACTTACTTTGCTCGAGATCTTTTTTATGAATAATGATTGACCTTGGAGGTCGATAAGTTATTTATAGAGCTTGATGGTTTTGAGTCTAATATTCTACATTTTCAAAGGGAACTTAGTAAGAATAGAGTGCTTGGTGACTAAGTGTAAAGTGTAAGTATTTTATGATCATTACTTGCTTATTCAAATGATTTTCTAATATGAAAGAGTTATGAAATATTCATGAAAATTGATGTTATCATTGCCCTAAACTACTAATTGGCTACGGATAGAATAAGGTGTGCATAGGGGAACACACCCTAGCACCCGCTATCCAACCTTGTAAGGCTCATTTGGATTAGAGTTTATGTGGAATTCAATTAGGATCTAATCAAGTCTAGGTTTCTAGGATAGTATCTCTCAAAATATTCGAGGCCAAAGGTAGTAATGGAGGGTGGAAATGTGGGTATATCACCTCACATCACCTACCATCTAGCCTTTAGGTTTGTCCAAGCCAATTACATTACATGTTGCTAAACTAACTACTTAGGTCTCACACCTAGGAGTAGGAGAATGGATATGTGTGTGTGGGAAGATGGGGTGGCCATATCCACATTCCCTCTGCTTCACTCTTGTCACCATATGCCCTAACTACACCAAGGGAAAAAAAGGAAAACGAAAATGTAAAAAAAGAAAATAAAAGATGATCCTATGTAATAGAATCTAAATAAGTAAAAGAAGAGTGCTCCTATGTAATAACACTTCATTATCTTACCACAACCCCCTTCTTCTATTTGCATGCCCACTAAGATAGTAAACATGAATCCTGTCTCATTTCATCCTATTTCATAGCAATGTGGGTCACCTAGTGTGGTTTGAGATGTGAGATTGAATGCATTAAAGTGAAACATCACTTGT
Source organism: Alisma plantago-aquatica (assembly GCA_963693085.1). Classification (NCBI taxonomy): domain Eukaryota; kingdom Viridiplantae; phylum Streptophyta; class Magnoliopsida; order Alismatales; family Alismataceae; genus Alisma; species Alisma plantago-aquatica. The sequence continues at coordinate 840,205,883 of OY856411.1, read as the reverse complement.
AATCATATTTGATTGTCACCATCATGAAACGATTCACTTGAGCTTTATGAGGACCATATAGATTGGTTTTGTATTCTATGCCATATATTTGAAGTTTGTATGCTCAGTACTTTGATCATAATTAATTTGTGAAAGAAGAGAGGAAAGAGATGAAATACACATACATAGTCATCTTTGAGTCTGTCTAGTCAATACATGTCTACTACAGTGCATTCATGATTCCTTGCTTGTTGAAAAATTAAAGAGAGATTGAATTGGGGCATACTTGAGTACAAGTATGTTTTAAGATTGGGGCGGTGATGCACCTCATGAGGGATCCATCTTATGTCATTTTGTTCTTTAATCACATCTAAACTTCTTAGAATGTAATATATTTCCCTCAATAAGCATATTATTTTCAAATGCACTTCTGGAAGTTCTTTGCATGTTTTTCAATTACTTGGCCTATATATGGCTATTTTGACATTTACTTTTTGGTTCAACTAGTGGATACCTATATAGAACCCATTTTCCCACATACATATCCCATCTCCTACTCCTAAGTGTGATATCTAAGTATCTAGTTTAAGAGAACTTAGTGTAATTGGATTGGAGCTACCTAATAACTAAATTGTAGGTGATGTGAGTTGAAATACCCTCATTTCCACCCTCCAACACTACCCTTGGCCACCATTTGACCTAAGAGATACTATCCTAGAAACCCAAACTTGATTAGATCCTGGTTTAATTCCACCTAAGACCCAATCCAAATGAGCCTCATAAGGTTGGATAAGGGGGGCTAGGGTGTAGTTCCCCTATACACATCCTATTCAATCCATGGCCAATTAGTAGTTTAGGGCAATTGATAACATCAGTTTTCATGAATATGTCATAGCTCTTTCATAACATAAAATCATACGAATAAGCAAATAATGATAATAAAATCCTTCACTTTAAACTTAGTCACCAAATACTATATTTTGACTATGTTACCTTTGAAAATATAGAAAATTGGACTCAAAACCATGAAGCTCAATAGAAAACTTATCAACCTCTAAGGTCTATCATTATTCATAAAGAAGATCTTGAACAAAGAAAGTAAATGACCACCAAATTGACCTCTTAGGTCAATCAAAGAACCAAACTTAAAGAGCTCGACATGCAATCTATCGACCTAAAATAACATTGATCGACCGCAACATCGATTCACCCGCCAGATTGCTATTGACCTTCTCAAGTACTTTGACTCAAGGTCGATGAAGAATGAATCAAATCAATACCAATAGCCCTCCCAAATCGACGGTCAAAAGTCTAAGAGCCAGTTCCACATGGATCAAGCACATGTCAATGACAAGCTGGTCAAACCCTCTAATTAGAGCCCCAAATCATCAGTTTCATGGCATCTTATTTTTTGCGAACATGCCAAAATGATTTTTTAGGACACTAAGACCAAGATTAGATTAATTGACCTCGTGAGTTCTATCGACCTAGCGAGAATGATTGAAATCTAGTCTTTCCACCAACCATTCCACCATTAGATTGATAAAAACCACCTTGATCAAGTCTACTGGTTAAAGAAGTAGAAACAATCAAACTCCTATAGATCAATTGAGATATCATTCAACCTCTCTAAGGAAATTGATCTCTCTATTAGAATCAACTAAAAGGTGGGTAGATTGATCTCTAAATTCGATCTACCCATGTATCAACCTCTTCTTCTTTCTCTTGCTATTTTATTTTTTTATTTATTTTGAGAACCATGGCATGTTTAAGATGTAGTTTGTTTCATTATTGCACCGTGAGTGGCTAAACCTAATAACTTGGGTTGGGAGTATCCACTAGGCTATCACAACCATGTAATCTTTCTTTCTTCTATTTAAATACATACTTTCTTACAGTTTTGCATGTACACTCCTATTTAAATGAATCACTTATTTGATTAGCTACCTTCTTAGAACATTTGAACTAAATGAACTCAACATAACTAGTTCAGTAAGATCTAGAGTGTGAATTACTAACGGATTAGGAGAGTGAGGAGTTTCTATATTAAAGGTCATACATTTGTTCTTTGATATGTTGGTTACATCTTGAGAGAGAGGTACCCTTAGATATAAATCTACCCTAATCTTGAGGGAATGAAGGTGCTAGAAATCCTTTATGCTGCTTGCAAAACATGTCAAGAATATATATAAATTAGAAGAGAAGGTTTTGCATGGTTGAGACTTCTTTGGTTGGTGAAACCTAATCCAAGTATCCTTTATCATATTCATAATTATCTTAGTACTATTTGAGTTTCATAAACTTAGATTTATTATTTTGAGTAGTTTAATTCATTCCTTAACTAGAGTACCCAATTCATCCTTTTTGATCTTATTAAGATATGCTAAGATTTTCAGATGTTATTTTTTTGTTTCTCCTTATCCCTATGTTTGACCCCTATTACCTCAATAGACTGTGTATTCAGTAGTGAATTTCTATTGAAGTCGGCTATAAGTTTAATGTCTAATATCTTTGACTAGGAAAATCTTTTTCACTTTTGGTACACGCTTAAGAGCAATCAACTTTTGGGGAATTTGCCTAGGATAAGGAAATAAACAACCACTAAGGATCTAAAATCTTCTTATATTTAGTCAGTGCTATTTAGTCCTGACTTAATTGCACACACCCAACAATTCAACTACATCATATTTTATGGATTTTCTTGTGTGTTCGATTATTAACCTTCACTCATATGATCCTTTTATGTAGTAGTGTGATTCATTAACCCTAAAGACCCTTCTAATTTTTCCACTAATTGATAAGAAATGACAGACGAAGGAGGAGCAGGGCAAGACCCACAAGATGATGCATCTCTCTGTTCTTTGGCATCTACAAGAGCCAACACTATTAGTCAACCTATGGTGATTACTTGAGTTTATGTGGAAATTTTCAAACTAAAATTGGCGTTCATGAATATTATTCAACAACAAAAATTTGGAGGAAACTTCACTGAGGAAAACTCTTATCATCATATAGATGCTTTTAAGAACATTTGCGATACCATTAAAATCCATAGAGTTCTGTAGGAAGTAATATACTTCAAAGGTTTTCAACTATCTTTGAGGAATAAAGCCTTGGCATGGTATCAAAGTCTAAAGCATGATGGATATATTGGTTGGCAGGATTTGGCAGAGGCTTTTGTCAACAAGTTCTTCCCAATTGAGAGACCATCTATTGTAGAAATAAGATTTTCAACTTCAAACGAATGCCCGATGAGAATCTAGATTAAGCATGTGAAAGATACCAAGAACATTAGAGGGAGTTTCCCATCACAACTTTTTAGACAACTATCTAGTCACTAATTTCTATTATGGTCTCACTTATATCATGAGAACTCCCCTTAATGTTGGAACATGCACTGATTTTATGGGACATAATGCTAAACACTCTAAAGAAATTATTATAAAAATTATGGAAGCACTACAAGATGGATTGGGCAATGATAGGGGGTCGATTGGGACCACATCTAATGTTGACACCACTTCTGGGTCAAAAATGCTAGATACTTTGAATTCAAAGCTTGATAAAATGGCCACAAATCTCCACAATCTAAAGGAGACTAACAGCAAAGCAAGAACAACACTTAGACCATCATGAATTGTGTTACCTACAATGAAAGTGAACATGGAGTTGATCATTTCATATACACTTGTGAGTTAGAATATCAACAAGGCAAACCAATGGAGAGTGTCTCATATGTGAGTTATAAAAGAGTAGAACACCCTCGTTTCTTATATGGTAACACATCCACGGTGAAAAACTCTTATCAGGTGAACCAACAATCTCAATCCATCAGAAGAGGCCAAGTTATAGGATGAGGAAACTTTCTAGGCTTCTAGGAAAACAATAGTAGTATTCCCAACCAACAAGGGAATTTCAATGATCAACAAATGGGAAATTTGTTCCAACAACAAAAAAATTCAATAAATTAGTTGAACTCACTTACAGAATGCCTGAGGCAATGCATTCTAAGTAACAATGATCTTAAGGCCTGTAAGGAAATATGGCATTAGGGCAGGTAGTAGTAACAAAAATTTTACTTGCCATATTCCCTAAAGATAGTCGATAACCTCAAAAACTATGTAACTGGAAGGATGGTTGTGAGGTTATACCTGGTCCTAGAGCAAGTCCAAGGACAATTCCCTCTTTGTAGCATGCAACTTTCTTCAAGTTGAACCTAGGCGTATGTCGTCGTCGACCTCCTGGTCTGGCACCATAGACGGTGGTTGACGTCATCCTCCTAGCGACAGGTAACGACCTCCTCACCTCTAGAGTAATCAATACAGACCACTGAAAACTCCTATCATTCTTGTGGAACAAATAGGAAGGAGTTATCCCTTATAGTCAACATGTTAGTGTCAGCTTGCTCTCCCAATTATCTCTCCCTTATTGTGCCTCCCTTTAACAGATAGAACTTGCTTGGGCTCTCTTGGTTACCACAACCAGTGAAGACAAAAATTGTCAGAGCTTATTACTATGTCTCAGGAGCCCCCAATACCCCCTCTATTTATATGAGGGCCAGGGTAAGGGTTGCCAATCCCTCTGGGAGCCGAGGAGATGATTTTTCATGAATTTTCTAGAACCTGCACTCAATGAACCGATCAGTTCACTCACCAATAGATTGGTTTGTGACTTGAACCGGTCAGTTTGTGCATGTTTCATGTTTTAAATAAAATTAGTATTTAATGCATGATTAATGTAAATCATGACATCAACATCAATCCTTGATCCAATCAAAATGACCATTTAACTAGGTGCTTCACCACATGAACTGATCATTTGAGACCATAAGCTGGTCAATTCACCAAGTGAACCAGCTACTTGCTGCCCTGGTTTAGGCATTGTTCAACCAATGTTGTTTCCAATTGACCTGACACTCCAACTGATCGATTCAATACTTGAACCGATTGGTTCAAAGTCCAGTCAGTCAATTTTTAACTGGTGTTTGTTTAAATTGAATACTTAAACACTTTTAGTAACCAAGTTAAACGTCATTCATGAATAAACTCCTATTCCAAGTGCATCCTATGTGTGTGACCCTATAGGTCCCAAGATACATTGGCAGTGAATGTCCAAAACTAATTTATGACATCACAAGAAATGATTGGTATCTAGTAAGAAATCATTGCTACCCAAGTAATTGGAAAGTTGGAGAACAACTTCAGCCTACAATCTGTGATTGGTGTTACAATTATTGTATATTTCCTTTGTCTCGGATATCTAGATTGAACTTGAGGCATGGAATCATCATCCTATTTAACGTTCAATTCATGCCCCTTGAACTAGAGCAAATTATCTGAGATATATGTGATCTCAACATCATATATTGATTCATATGTACATGGCCATGCTTTTCTCAGTCTTTCTTATCAAATGGCCAACATATCAAACTCCTGTAGGAGGGACAAATCCCATCTACATCACTCATGGTCATACCCATGTATCATAATGCACCCAAGCACCACCTTTATGGAAACCCTTATTCAGGATCACAGTGGATGATGTCAAAGCAAGCCGAACAACATGTGATGAGTGTAGTGATTTTAAGTATAAGAACCAAAATCACCACCATCACTAGATTCTGACTAGCATTCGATGGTTCCCTGCATCATTCTCAATGTGAGTCTATCTGATTCTCTATTCTCTAACAAGTATCTATGTGTTTGGTTTGATATCACCTATCATGACTCAATGAGATTCTGTCATCAACCAACACACACTCTTCCATATGATCTCATTGTTCAAGTCCTTAACCTTAAGACATACGTCATCAAGTAATATTATTCTTTAGACATTCATTATGTTACATCATTATCTCATAATTGAATAAAACAAAATAAATCAGAAGATTGCCTTTATTATTAATCAAATCATCTACAAGTTATGCCATTACAATCATCATATGATTGGCTCTCTAGGAATACATACCAACAAATTCCCAGTTGCACTTTGAGCCAATCATCCATAAACTTAAGCCCAAGTGATCTAACATGATCCTCATGCTTCTGCTATGAAAATGCATTTGTTAATGGGTCAACTACATTGCTTTTAGTTGGTACTCTGTGATTCTTCACATATCCTCACTATATGATTTCTCATATGAGATAGAACCACCTTTTTATAGGCTTATAACATTCATGCAATCTGGGTTCCTTATCTTGCCCAATAGCTCCATTATTGTCACAATATAGCTCAATTACATCGCTGATGCTTGGAACCACCCCAAGTTCAGAGATGAACTTCTTAATCCAAACATCCTCCTTTTCTACATTAAATGTGACAATATACTCGACCTCTATTATGGAATCTACAAATGTCACTTTCTTGAAAATCCTCCAACTCACAGCTCCATTGTTGAGTCAGAACACAATCCTGATTGTGATCTATAGTCATCTTTTTCAGTTTGGAAGCTTACGTCAGTGTAACCCTTTATCACCAAGTCTTCCTCTCCATTGTAAACTAGGAATGGATCCTTAGTTTTTCTCAAGTACTTAAGGATGTTCTTCACGACTATCCAGTGAGCTTCACTGAGATCTGACTGATATTTTCTCATCATGATCAAGGCATACAAGACATTTGGGTGAGTGCGTAACATTGGTTACATGATGGATCTAATTGTAGATGCATATGGAATCATAGTCATGCATTCCCTTTCTTTACAAGAATTGGGACATTGGGCTCTAAAGATAGTAACACCATGACACATGGGCAGGTTGCCTCTCTTTGAGTTCTCCATGTCAAACCTCTTAAGTAGTTTGTCAATGTATGTGCTTTGATGTAGTCCAAGAAGCCATATGCATCTATCTCTATAGATCTTGATTCCTAATATGTAGGATGCTTCACCTAATTCTTTTACAAAGAATGTATTTCCAAGGCAAGTCTTTACCATATGTAAAGTAGGTAGGTCATTCCCCATAAATAGTATGTCATCCACATACAATATGAGGAATACAATCATGCTCCCACTAACCTTCTTATAAAGACATGGTTCATCTTCATTTTGACCAAAGGAAAACTCTTTGACTATTTCATCAAATCAAAGATTCCATCTCTAACATGCTTGCTTCAATCCATAGATTCACTTTTGTAGCTTACATACTTTATTTGCATCCTTTGGATTTATAAAACCTTCAAGTTGTGTCATGTACACATCCTGAAGTAGATTCCCATTAAGGAATGTGGTTTTAACATCCATATAATAGATCTCATAGTCATAATAAGCTACAATGGAAAGCATGATCCTGATAGACTTAACCATGGCAACTGGAGAAAAAGGTTTCATCATAGTCAACATCTTAAACTTGTCTGAAACCCTTTGTAACCAATCAACCATTATAAGTTTGTACATTACCATGCATGTCGGTCTTCTTCTTGAATACCCACTTGCACCCTATGGGTTTTACTCCTTTAGGTGGATCCACCAAGGTCCATACATTGTTGGTGTACATGGATTACATCTTAGATCTCATGGCTTCAAGCCATTTCTCAGACTCTGGTCCCTTAACAATTTCTAGGTAGGTTGTTGGCTCATCATCAATGACCAATACATTGCCTTCTTGAGTTACAAGATAGCCCAATATTTTTGGATCAAGGCATATCCTACTAGATCTGCAAGGTTCATGCATTACATGAGGAATTTGAGACCCCAAAACAATTTATTATTTTCTTTTTTACTTCTTAAAGTTCGATTTTCCTCCCACTGATTCCTTGCAAATGAATTCCTTTTCTAGGAATACATCATCTCAGGCATCAAACACTTTGTTGTTAGATGGAGTATAAAAGTAGTATCCTTTGGTTTCCCTAGGATACCCAACAAAATAGCAACTATCATACTTGGGTTCAAGCTTTTCTGGAAACTGCTTTCTCACATAATCTTCACAACCCCAAATCTTCATAAAATACACATTGGGATGCTTCCCATACCATATCTCATATGGTATCTTTTTAACTGATTTAGATGGTACACAATTAAGGGTAAACACTATAGTTTGTAGAGAATGCCCCCAGAAGGAAGTTGGAAGATTAGAAAAAACTCATCATTTATTGCACCATATCTAGTAATGTGTGATTCCTTCTTTCTGAAAGATCATTATGTTGTGGTGTTCCAGGCGGAGTCCATTGTGATACAATATCACAGTCTCGTAGAAGGTCCTCAAACTCTTGGATTAAACATTCTCCACCTTGATTAGAATGAAATGCATTAATAATTTTTCAAAGTTGGGTCTATATTTCATTCATGAAATCCTTGAGCTTTTCAAGAGTTTCTAATTTATGTTTTATCAGGTAAACATAACCATACTTACTGAAGTCATCGATGAGGGTAATGAAGTACTGATACCCACCTCTAGCATATGTTCTAAAAGGTCCACATACATTAGTATGTATGGGTCCTAATAGATACTAGCCCTCTCATTGTTACCAGTGAAGGGATTCTTTGTAATTTTTCCCAACAAACAATTACTCAAAGTCAAAAGAGTTTAGATATTCATCTTTATGGAGTCTAGAGATGCAATTCTTATTGATGTATCAAGGGTGACAATGCAAAATTTGTGTTTATTTGTGTTTTCGAGTTTTAATCTTTTGATATTTACGTTATAAACAATTATCTTAAAATCTTTTAAATAAAGACCAGAAGACATTGGGGCACTGCCATAAAAGATCTCATATTTTGAAATAGAACATTGACCATTATTCATATGAAATTCTTATCCATCCTTGTCCATACAAGATATAGAAATAATGTTTCTATTTGGGAAAGGTACAAAATAGCAGTTCTTTAACTCTATTACAATCCCCGTGGGAAAAGATAAATCATAGGTTCCAAATGCTATGGAAGCAACTCTTGCTCCATTAGCAACACACAATTCAACCTCGCCCTTTTGTAAAGGCTTACTTCTTTTTAAATCTTGGATATTGGAGCATATGTGAGATCCACTCCGGTATCAAGTACCCAAGATGAAGTAGACAAATTTATCTCAATAATGTATATACATCAAGTAGAGATCTCTATCCCCTCATCCTCCTTCTTCCTCAATTCCTCTAGATAGATAGGCAATTTCTCTTCCAATGTCCATGCTAGTGATAGTGGTGACAATTGCCTCCCTTGGCTTCCCCTCCTTTTGGTTTTAGTGCTGAAGACTTGGGCTTTTGGCTAGCTTTAAAACTCTTCTTAGATTTTCCTTTGCCCTTGGACTTTCCCTTTCCTCTATTGATCATCATCACAAACTTGGGCTTCTCTTTCTTCATTTGCACTTCAACTATTCTTAACATGCCAAGAAATTCTGACAACGACTTGTCAAAATTGTTCATGTTGTAGTTCATGAGAAACTGGCTATATGACTCTGGCAGTGACTGCAGAATCACATCAATGGCCAACTCTTGAACCAAGGGAAATCCCAATCTTGTAAGGTTCTCCACATACCCAATGATCTTGAGCACATGGGGACCTACTAGAGATCCTTTTGCCATGTTGCACTTGAACAACACCTTGGAGACAACATATCTCTCTTATCTTACCTGATCTTGGTACATGTTCTTAAGATGTGTGGCCATCTCAATAACATCCATGTTCTCATGATTTCTCTAAAACTCATAGTTCATTGAGCACAACATCAAGCACTTGACATCTAGGACATCTTCAAAGTGCTTCTTGTAAGAATCCATGTCAGCCTCAGGCGTAGTGGGAGTAGGTTCATCTAGTTCTGGTGTTTCTACGACATCGAGCTTTCACTCTTATGTGAGAATGATTTTCAACGTCCTGAATCAATTATGGAAATTGTTCCCATTGAACTTGTCCTTCTCAAGGACCGATTGCAAGGAAAATGTGTTGTTTGTTGTCGTTTGATTCTACAAGAGAAATTTGCAATTTGTCAGACATTTTAATTTGATTTGATTAAACAAAATTTGATGATGTTTAATTAGGCCTTTAATTAGTTATTGCTCCCACTATTTTGTTCAAATTGATAATCCTAAATATCAATTTAGAAGATTGCAATGCACAACCTGCTAGTGAGCCAAGACCCAAAATAATTGAGTTATTACCCAACCAATGCCAACGTCCATACTTATTTACTAAGGTAGGCAACTTTTGTTAATTACATCTTATACAAATATTGGATAGATGATATGTGCAACTCCTTGACATAGTCATCTTCATGCTTCAAGGTGACTAATATGATTAAGATCACCTAGTTAAGCATGACCCGAAAGCCAACATGACAGAAATGCACCCTGCTCGGCAAGCCCACACAACCATCATCAAACTTCCACAAGATAGATAATGCACCACACTTGGCATGCCCACACTTGTCGATCAATCTTTTCATGTGTGTTACTTATGCAAAGCATCTAAGACTTAATATCATATTCAAGGGATTTTATATAAATACATATACATAACCAATCACAACATATTCATAGTACATATCATATACATGCTATAACAACGAAACATGCAATAATAAACACAAGCAATGTTTATTGCCATCCTAATGTAATTCCTTAGAGTCACAAGTAAGTACTAACACCTAAGGTCCACATCATATGTAGCAACCTATTGTTGATGACGATCTGTGCTGAACCAGTCTGGGACAATCAGTTCAAACGTTATACCAGTCGGCTGGCCTCTTGGTCGGTCAGTTGGTTGCTTGAACCAGTCCTCTGGCCTCTAGTCCTTACAACGTTTGGACTCCTCCACCTAGATGGTAGGGCTACAAGATGATCGGTTGGCTCCTCCTATCATTGCTTCCTTGGTCCTTCAGCTGACCAGTTCGGTTGTTGAACTGATTGGTTCACCCGATGATCTAGTTGGCTCGCTTGGTGCAAAACACCTTCTTTTCCATAACAAGAATTAAAATCTAACCTAATATTACATTGTAAGGTGAAACCTCAAGTTACATTTGAGGGGAGCATAGGGAGGAAAGAACTAATACTTTTACATATTGAAAAGAAGAGTGAGGCTCGATATGCAAATCAAGAAATAAACGGGAACAACAACCATCCACCATGCAACAAAGGCCATAACCATGCTACCAATCACCATCATAATGATTTTAAGGTGACACATATAAATTATATACATATCATATATATATTGAGATTATTTGTGGTGTTTAATCGGATATTCACACTAGATAGATTAATTATTCACATGTATGCAATAAATAAATAATAAAACCAAAATCCGTTCATATCATTTAAATCCCAAAACATAGTAAATTGATGTGGCTCTGATACCACTGTAAGGATATTTGGCAACAAGGCTGGCCGTGGATAATTTTTTTTTACTTGCCATATTCCTGAAAGACAGTAGATCACGTCAACAACTATGCAATGGGAAGGATGGTTGTGAGGTTATATCTGGTCAAGGAGCAAGTGCAATGATAGTTCCCTCATTGTAGCATGCAACTTTCTTCAAGTTGCACCTAGATTTCTATCATCATCGACCTCCTGGTCTGGCAACACAAATGGTGGTTGACGTCGTCCTCCTTGAAGCAGGCAATGGCCTACTTGCCTCTAGAATAGTCCATGTAGAGTACCAAGAACTCCTATCATTCTTGTGGAATGGACATGAGGGAGTTGTCCCTTATAGTCAACGTGCTAGTGTCAACTTGCTCTCCCAATTATCTCTCCCTTATTGTTCTTCTCTTTGACGGGTAGAACATGCTCGAGTTCTCTTGGTTACCACAACCAAAGAAGACAATAGTTGTTAGAGCTTATTTTTGTATTTGAGAAGCCTCCAGTACCCCTCTATTTATAGGAGGGACAGGGTCTGGGTTCTCAATACATAAGGGAGTCGAAGAAATGACTTTTAATGTTATTTTCAGAACATGCGAATGGTGAACTGGCCAGTTCACTCACCAACTAGTCATTTCATTCTTGAATTGGTCGGTTCATGACCTAAACGATCAATTCATGCATGTTTCCTATTCTGAATCACATTGGTATTTAATGCATGATTAATGGAGATCATGAAATTAACATCAATCCTTGATCTAATCAAATTGACCATTAAACTGGGTGGTTCATCACATGAATCGGTCATTTGGGACCATAAACTGGTTGATTCACTAAGTGAACCAGTCGGTTCATGCCCTGGTTCATGCATTATTCAACCAACGTTGTTTCCAATTTACCTAATAGTCCAACCGATCGGGTTCAACACTTGAACCATTCGATTCAGAATCCAGTCAATCAACTTTTAACCAGTGTTTGTTTAAATTGAATACCTAAACACTTTTAGTAATCAAGTTAAACATCATTTATGAATAAACTCCTATTCCAAGTACATCCTATGTGTGTGCCCATATAGGTTCCAATTTACATTGGCAGTGAATGTTCATAACTAATTTATGACATCACAAGCAATGATTGGTATCTAGCAAGAAATCATTGCTACCTAGGTAAATGGAAAGTTAGAGAACAACTTCAACTTAGAATCTGTGATTGGTGTTACAATGATTGTATAGTTCCTTTGTCTCTAATATCCAGATTGAACTCGAGGCATGGAATCGTCATCCTCTTCAACATTCAATCCATGTCCCTTGAACTAGAGCAGGCTGTTTGAGATATATGTGAACTCAACATTATATATTGATTCACATGCGCATGGCCATGCTTTTCTCAGTCTTGCTTATAAAGTGGCCAAGATATCAAACTCTTGTAGGAGGGACAAATCCCATCTACATCACTCATAGTTATCCCCATGTGTCATAGTGCACCTGAGAAACACCTTTATGGCAACCCTTATTCAGGATCATGATGGATGATGTCAAAGCATAGTGAATGACAAGTAATGAGTGTAGTGATTTCAAGTATAAGAACGAAAATCACCACCATTACTATGAGATATGATTCTGACTACTATTCAATGGTTCCATGCATCACTCTCAAGGTGGGTCTGTCTGATACACTGCTCTCTAACAAGGATCTATGTGTTTGGTTTGATATCACCTATTATGACTTAATGAGATTCTATCATCAACCAACACACACTCTAGTCTTAAGTGTTATTGTTGTCTATTAATCATCCACAATAACAACCTATTAGGGACATAACTAGAATGTATATACTTTTAACATCCGTATGATCTCATTGTTCAAGTCCTTAACCTTGAGACACACATCATTGAGTAATATTATTCTTGAGACATTTATTATGTTACATCATTATCTCATAACTAAATAAAATAGAATAAATTGGAAGATTACCTTTATTATTAATCAAATTGTTTACAAGTTATGCCACTAGAATTATCATATCATTGTCTCTCTGGGCATACATACCAATAAGGCCAACATGCAAGCACAACCATGAACTGTGAATACGTAGATTGACGACTTACAACAACATAGTAGAATGATTGACCAGCAGTTGGCATCCATAGCTGCATCCATCAAGAACCATGTTGGATAGAACCTAACAAAATCCAAGGAATGAAACTACAATAATGGCAATGTTTTGATCTAGAATCACTCTCAATACACCTCCTTTAGCCCAAATTATAATTGAAGAAGATGATGACCCAACAATTCCCACGTAGGAGGTTATTCCATCAAAGATGAAGGTACGAGGGGCAAAAAAGGTAGTTCCTATAAGCAAGTTTTTCTAAGTACAATTCTAAAGTTCCTTTCCCTCACCAATTTATAAAGGCACAACTTGAGAAGAGATACACTAAATTCCTGGATATCATCAAAAAGATACACCTAGATATTCCCTTATTGATTCCATTGACGAAATACCAACACATGCTAAGTTTTTGAAGGATTTGACTGCCAAGAAGTGGAAAAGAGGTGAAATTGATACTGGATATCTAGTTAGGATGGCCACTGCCTTTCATTCAATCCATGATGCCAACTAAGAAAAAAGATCCTAGTGCTTTCACCATCCCATTACTTATAGGAGACACCATAGAAAGATATGCTTGACCAATCTAGGTGCAAGAATAAGTCTGATGCCACATTCTCCAACTATTCAATTGGGATTGATTGACCTAATTCCTTCTAATAAGAGCATTCTATCAGTAGATAATTCATACACAAAACCAATTGGTGTAGTCAAAGACATCCTATTTGGATTGAAAATTTCTTCATTCCATGTGATATCGTCATCTTCAATGTTGTCAAAAGATCCTATGTGCCCAATGATTTTTGGTAGATTCTTTCTCTCTATCATATGAGCATTGATTGATGTCATAGACATGTTAATTATTATTAGAGTAGGGGAGGAGCACATCAATTTCAATGTGCTAGTTCATATGAAGGGACCATCTCCTATGGAAATAAGTTATTTTGCTGATTATTATAGCCAGTTGTGTGTTGTGATCCAAGAACATAACACAATAGTGGATCCTCTAGTCAGATCCATCACCAATACAACTTTTTAGATAATTGATGCTGAAGTAAAAGAAATTCTAGCATATCTCAAAGCAACAGAAGAAGAAGAGGCAAATCAGCAAGGGAAGATTGAGACAGCTAAATACGTCCCCCTTCAAAGGTAACCAAGAGATGTGTTAGTACCAAAACCCCTTCCTGAGTTAAAATCCCCCATGACGGATTGAAATATGAAGTCTTAGAAAAAAATAAGATAAATCCACTTATCATCAATTTAGAACTCCCATATGATCAACAAGAACAACTTCTTCAAGAACTCAAACTAAGAAGGAAAGTTCTTGATTATTGCACTGATGATATCAAGGGACTCAGTCCCACTGTCTGCATGCACCAAATCAACCTTGAAGAAAACTCCATATTGCATAATTAGGGACAATGAAAACTAAATGATAAGCTGTATGAGGTTGTATGCAAGGAATTAATCAATCTATATGACGTCAAAACCATCTATGCTATTAGATATAGCAACTGGATAAACATAATTCACATCATACCAAAGAAAGGCGAGATGACTGTTTTCAAAGGTAGTAACAACCAAGAATTAACAACTCACACAGTTACAGATTGACGATGTGGATTGACGACAAATTGTTGAATTCTTTCACTAAGAAAGATCATTTTCCTCTACCCTTCATTGATCAAGTTTTTGAGCACCTGGCATATCACTCTCATTTTTTACTATTTATATGGCTATTCTATTTTTATCAAGTCCCTATTCATCCAGACGACCAAGAGAAAATGGTATTCACTTGTCTTTATGGTACTTATGATTTTTGACAAATGCCATTTGATCTCTGGAATGTCCAACCACCTTTAAAAGGTGCATGTCTGTTATATTTGTTGATTTCATCGAAGAGATCATGAAAGTATTCAGGGATGAATTCTCCATCTATAGATCTTCTTTTAATGACTGTATGAAGAACTATCTCACGTACTCCAACAAAGTGAAGATAAACAATTGGTCCTAAAATGGGAGAAGTGCCATTTCATGTCACACAGAGGTATTGTACTGGGACACAAGGTTTCTAAAGCTAGCATTGAGGTATACAAAAGCAAGATTGATGCAATCCCCAAGTTACCATCCCTTCTTCCATATATGTGTGCAATTATCTAGGCCATGTTGGATATTATAGAATATTCCTTAAAGATATCTCTAAAATCCCAAGCCCCTATAAAGACTTTGATTGAAAGATTCCCCTTTTATTTATGATGAATATTGTTTACATACCTTGCACACTTTCAAGGATACCCTTAAATCAACACCCATCATGCAATCCAAAGACTGGTACCTTCCCTTTGAACTCATGTGTGATGATACTTCACCATTAGGATAGTTCTTGTGCAAAAGAAAGATGAAAATATTTATGTAATCTACTATTCTAGAAAAACTTTTGATGAGGCCCAAGTAAATTACACCACTACCAAAAAGAGATGATCACCATGACAAATTATGGTGATACATGTTGGGGAGTATAGTCATTTCCTATATTGATCATGGATCGATCAAGTATTTGATGTAGGAAAATGACACAAAGCCCCAACTTTTAATAATGGGCTCTTCTATTACAAGAATTTGATTGTGAGATCATTGTTAAAAGGGGTCAGCGAATGCTATCATAGACCACCTTTACCAAATTCATGTCAAGGATAATGGATCCTTACCTACTAAAAAATCTTTCATAGATGAGTCACTTTTATCTATTCAAACTTAGCATATTTTTGCAACTATGTAGCATGCCAATAATTTCCACCTGACATGACATATAACCAGAAAAAGAATTTTTCTCTAACTCAAATAATTATTATTGGGATGATACACTCCTACTCTGACAATGTTTATAGAGGTTGCATTCCAAATGACATGATTTGTTATGTGATTGAAAATTATGATTCATCTCTATATGGAGGACATTTAGGAACGAAAAAGACAACCATGAAAGTTCTACATTCTGGGTTCTATTCGCCATCAATTGTTGAAGTCTCACAAGCTTTTGTGAAAGGATGTGATGCATTCCAGAGAACATGTAATATCAACAAACAAAATGAAATGCCTCTGGATAATTGGATAGAGGTTGAAATATTTGATGTTTGGGTGATAGATTTTACTAGTTGTAGTGATAGGTGGGTGGAAGCTTTAGCTTCACCCACCTATCACTACAACTAGTCATGCTTCTTCACCAAAATTGTCTTTTGAAGATTCAGAGTTCTAATAGCATTAATAATGATGGAGGCTTTTACTTCGTATGGGGTACATAATTTCCACTGCATAACATCCTCAAGATGTTGGACAAGTAGAAGGTTCCAATTTTCAAATCAAGCAAATCATAGAAAAGATAGTGGGGAAATTCCAGAAAGATTGGTCTTTCAAACTTGATGATGTTCTATGGGAATATCGAACTACATAAATGACCCGAATTGGGACCACACAATATTGGCTGATTTATGGTAAATCTTGCCATCTTCCTTTATAACTATATCATAAGGCATACTAGGACATAAGGAATCTTGATATGGACCCTGACATTGCCAAAGGAAAGTGCTTCCTTTAGTTACAGGAATTAGAAGAACTCTACTTACATGCTTATGAGAGCACTAGAATCTACAAAGAAAAAACTAAAACATGGCATGATTCTCATATCAAATGCAAGTATTCTCTAAAGAGGACAAGGTTCTTCTAGTTAATTCTTCCACACATCATTTTCTTGATAAATTTCACTCTGGTTGGTCCAGACCATTTATTGTTATGACCATCTATCCTTCCGATACGATGGAAATCCATACTGAGAAGTCTAGTACTTTTCCTTTCAACGTACATCGACTAAAGAGATATTATGTAGACCAAGAGTTCGCAAAGAAGGTCGACATGGACCTACCAAAACAAATTGTAGCTAGTTAAGAGGACTTGGATAGTCAAGCTAGATAACTCTAAACAAGTTCTACTTGGGAGGCCACCCAAGATCCATCTTTGCTCCTTGCATTATTTTTATTTTATTTTATTTTATTTTGTTTTACTTTCTCCTTAGTTAAATTTATCTATAATAAGCCCGATCGAGCTATCGATCGACCTCAATTTCCTTTATTTTGTGATTGTATTGGCCTTCAAACAGTCGGTCATTTCAAATGATGATGGGTCAATAGTCCCTTCACAAGAACCTATCAACCTAAATTTTGGTCTGCCATCTCGATACAATGACTATAGACCTCGTTTGTTTCTCTCAAACCATCGACGTGATCTATTGAGCCCTGTTGGATTTTCTCCTATAGACCTTTGTCAATTGACCTCAGAGCTCGATACACACATTCTTGATGCACCATTTACCTGCCCATGTGCCACCCTTCCCTTGGCTATAAAATGGGACCCCTCAATATGACTTGTGCGTACTTGCTCAAGTTTACAGTAGAGCACTAGCTCTTTGTACTTTTATCAATCAACCTTGCAAACAATCAATCTCTAACTTTTGAGAACAATATTGACCCCATAGATTGATAGATTCGGAGCTTGATATCCTCTCAATTTGACATATTTTCTATTCCACCATCTAATATTTTCATGATTTTGACCTCCCACTTTGATAGGTCAATTACCCTATTTCCTGACTTCATGCAGTTGTGGTTGATTCCCTCACATTTGTTGACCTCCCTATAACCCATACACTATCGACCTGAGATCTCGATAACCTTCTTAAAGGCTTATCGACCTCTAACATGAAATGTTTCTTATAAACCTATTCCCCCATAGGTTGACCGCCTTTGCATATCTTGGAGATTGATTGTCTATTCCAATATCTCAAGACCTTTGATTCAAACTATGTAAGACTACGAAACACTAACTATATGTGTGATCTTTATAAAACTTGCAATGTCTTGCATTGATGAAGAAAAAACTATCAATGCTACCACCAGTGTTGATATCGTTGACACCACTCTGTTCCAAGGAGAAAAATGAACTGGCCTAAGTTTTCTGATGTCGAACCCATTAAATAGTCAAAAATTACAAACCTAGCCATAGAAGCAGCCCAAACAGCCCATGAAAAGAACCCCCACCAGGACCTACAACAACGCATATTGTGCCCTTACGATAAGAAACAAAAGGAAACATACACCGTGATGACCAGGAAAGTCTTACAAGGCACCACACTTTACATTCAAGCCAACATTGCAATAATTATGTATCTAAAAATGGTGTGTGACCTACCATCAAGCTCTAAAATAGACAGTCTATGATTTGAAGTACTGATATCTTATACTGAGCAAACACAAGAGTTCATGTACTCCATTAAGGAATTCACAGTGGCACTAACTGATAGGCAGACATGCAGTAGTCACTGACAAATTCAAGTTTATAGTTTCAACATATATGAAGTTTTTACTGAGAGGCTGAACAAAATCTTCTACACAACAGATGAACAAGCACAAGAGGTGAACCCTCCTAGCTAAACTAAAACTTCTTATGTTGCAAATCAAAGACAACATCTAATATTGTGTTGTGTTCTGCCGCAAGGATCTAGTGGTCATGAAATATGAACTCAGAGATACTCTCAAACTAGTGGATACTTGTCACATAAACTTATGGTTACATATCAATTCCTTTTGAGCCATGACGTACCTGATATCTATATGGTCCTCTGGTGAAAAAGAGTTGCTCATTTGGAGGGTGAAGATGTCTATTCTGAGATACCTATTTCTACATATGTTACATGATAATCATTGGATGATGATGGTAATTTTACTTGAAAATTCTGAGTTATCTTCTATAATAGCTCAGATTCTTTTTGTTTTGAGAATTCTAATTTTCTTCCCTAATTGAGAGTGCACCAAAATGCATCACTGACACCTGTGCCAAAGGGATTGTTCCTCTTATTTTACAATATGGTAATGGCTATGATACTCATGGAATGAAGAAATGGATCAAGCCCTAGTTTTTCCACCACAACCTACAATAAATAAGTCTTTCAAATGATTGTGTTTTTTACATTATTTATTAGATGTATTCCATCTGTGTTCTTCATGCCGTAGTATAAAAATGTCATGGAGAGAACTATCATTGCATGTGTAGAAAATATGCAATGACTCTACTCATTTTTAAATGGGAAAATGAAGATCACTATGGCTAGGGTTAATCAACAACCTCACTTGATTTCATTTTTATTTCTTACCTTTTCAACTCTAAGGAAATAATGTGTTGTAAGTTTGGGTAGTGTAATATAGTGAGATAGGTATCAATAGTATCAAACAATCTTCATTTTTTCTTTCTTCATTTTGTTTTCTCTTTTCTTTCATAATTTTTCAAAATGTTTTTGAAAAGTTTCCAATGTATAAAATGAAGACAATGAAGATAATCAACTCTTTTTTCCAAGAACTCATGCATTGTTGTATATTCTACATTTTTACAAATCCAATGTGAGTAAACAACAAGCCATGACAATTTTTCAAAATTTCACTTTGATAATGATATTGCTTTTATATATTCCTCTCAACAAAAGGTTACCTATTCTTCTAACTTGGTTACAAACTTAGGACATCATCAAAATATTCTTGCTAAAAGGCTAGGCATAGTAAAATAGACTCATATTAAAGTCAAAGATGCACTCTCATGGAAAAGAAAGAGTTACATGGTCTCCTATTCCACATCCATATCATATATAACCCCAAAATGAGTGAGTTATAAAAGTAGAGAGAATGAAATCAGAGAGTTGTATCCTTCTTTTAGTCAAATACATTACCTAAATAGTGTATATTTATGATTATGAATGCAAATATGTCACTTTTGGTAGTTTCTAAGAAAAAAAAATTCACACCTCTATTTGCAATGTTGTTCATTAAAGGTCTAGTAATATGAGGAAGTCATACTTATGATATGGAATCACTACTCTAAAACCAACTGGTTTGGAGTGCAAGGACCACTTGCCCATTGAACAAATCTATAGTTGAATGACCTAAAAGGAAGGAAAGGATTCCTTTCAATGTAACCATTCATCCACCGTTCATCATACAATAAAGATGAGTGTGAAAGATACTTTGAAAAGGGGGATGTGTGTCGAAGATAGCATATGATCAATACAAATTAATAAATTGGCAAAGAATGATCTTTTGAATGATGATGTTTTAGGAGGAATGAAAAGTTTACGACCTTTCTATAGGTTTTGATAAGGGGTTGGCATCAAAATTCTATAGGGAATCAATACTATCATCCCACTTTTTCAACCTTACATAATAATTTAATGTTCTTAGCTTGATAATTTTATGTTGTTAGCTTGAGGACATGCTAGATGCTACATGTGGGGGAGTTTAACACACCAATTTTCAAGAATATTTCATAACTCCTTCATAATAGAAAATCATTTTAATAAGTAAATATTGAACATAAAATCCTTCACTTTAAACTTGGTCACCAAATACTATATTCTGACTAAGTTACCTTTGAAAATGCAAAAAATTGGACTCAAAACCATGAAACTCGATAGACAACTTATCGACCTCCAAAGTCTATCATTATTCACAAAAAAGTCGTGAGCAAAGTAAGGAAATCACCACCGATCAACCTCCTAGGTCAATCAAAGAGCCAAACTCAAAGAGCTTGATAACCAATCTATGACCTGAAAACAACAATAATCAACCTCAATATCAATTGACACACTAAAAGCTATTGACATCATTAAGTACTTTTAATTAAGGTCAGTAAAGAATAAATCAAACAAAGACCAATCAACCTCCAAGGTTGATGGTTGAAAGTCTAGGGGTCAGTTCCATGTTGACCAAAAAAGGTTGAAAAGAGGCTGGTCAAACCCAATAGGACCCCAAAGCATCAATTTCAAGGCATCTTATTTTCTGCAAACAAGCTAAAATTCTATTATAGGGAACTAAGACCAAGACTAGATTGATTGACCTTATGACTTTTATCGACCTAGCGAGATTGACTGATTCAAGTCTTGCTACCAAACATTCCACCATCAGATCGATAGAACCACCTTGATCAAGTCTACCAACTAAAGAAGTAGAAGTATTCAACCTCCTCAAGGATGATTAGGATATTGATCGGCATCTCTAAGGCGATCGACATCTCTGTCAGATCAGCAAAAAGGTGGGTAGATTGTATATAAACTCGATATACCCGTATATCGACCTCTTCTCCTTTCTCTTGCGGCTTCATTATTTTCTTTTGAGAATTATGGTTTGTTAAGTTGTAGTTTGTTTCTTTATTGCACCATGAGTGGATAAAATTAATAACTTGGATTGGAAGTAGCCATCAGGCCCTTCCAACCATGTAATGTTCTTTCTTCTATTTAACTACTTACATTATTACACTTCTGTTTGTATACTCCTATTTAAATACATTCTTGTTTGATTAGGTTCCTTCTTGTGACGATTGATTTGAATAAATTCAAGAGAACTAGTTCAGTAAGATCTAGAGTATGGATTAGTGATGAGCCACTTGACTGAGGAGTTTCTATATCAAAAGTCATACATTGATTCTATGATCTGTTGGTTATCATATCGAGAGAGAGGTGCCCTCACAAAAAAACCTACCCTAATCTTGAGAGAAGGAAGGCGCTAGACATCCTTTATGACTACTTGTAAAACATGTCAAGAATATATATGAATTAGAAGAGAAGGTTCTGCATGGTTGAGACTGTCCTGATTGGCAAAACCTAATCCAAGTTCCCTTTATCATATTCATAATTATCTTAATTTTGTTTTAGTTTGATAAACTTAGATTTTTTGCTTTGAGTAGTTTAATTTATTCCTTAACTAGAATACCTATTTCACCATTTTTGATCCATTAACTTAAGCTAAGATTTTCTACTCTTATTAAGTTGTTTCTCCTCCTGTATTACTACGAGAGACTCAGTATTGAGTTGCGAACTCCTCTTGAAGTCAACTATAAATTTAAAGTCTGATATCTTTGACTAGGCATATGTGTTTACACTTTTAATCCACATTTAGGAGAAATCATCAATTCTCTAGCATCTAACTTGTTGTTTGGTTTGGTAATCTAAATAAATAAATCTGGTCTACATGCTATGACCCCCAATTGAGGTCCTAATCACATTGCCCCAAATGGCCCACAATTCCCCTAAATTGCTAAAAACCAAAAATTCTCTCTTGCTTAGTTAATGCTTGCTTAGGTAGCCTCTTTTACTTGACTTCTCAATTAAATTATATTGTTCATGATATCTAGGCCTTGCTAGGTAGTTAGGGTGCCCTTGTACTTGATTGTGCTAGTCTTAGCTATTAGTTGCTAATCTAGTTTCCTAGTTCTCTTTCTTTCTTAATTGCTAGAATAGTGTACTTTATTGCTTAGTTTATTGATAGTTAGGATTGATTTTCTAGTTTAGTGCTAGTTTTAATCTTGCCTTGCTTGCCTTAGTGTAATTTTCCTATTTTCACAGCTTATCTTCTTTTACTTACTAATTAGAATCAACTGACTAGGGTTAAAGTAGGTTTTATTGTTGCTTTCTTTTAAATTGCTTATTAGATCCCTTAGTGTAATTCAACCAAACCCAAGATAAACCCTTGAACCTAGAATTAGCATTAGGAACCTATCCTTAATAAACATCACTCTCTTAGGTTCAAACCTGACCTACAACTTCTATACTAGTCCAAAGATTATGTACTTGCGGAATTCTATAAGAGTTTGTCCATTGGGTTCTATAAATTTGAAAGACCCCATTGTGTGCTTATGGAAAATCCAATAAAGTTAATTGATTGGTAGTCATATGGATGCACCAAGCTTTTTGGAATTGTTGCCAGGGAGTGAGGTTCTTTGCCTAGCTAGTTCATTTGCTTTTACTAATCCTACTACCCTCCCCATTACTAGTTATTATTCTTTGTGTTACTTGTGCAAACTTGTATGCTAACTTTTCTTCTTTTTGATTAGTTGCACCTTGTGTAGCTGACCATTATTGTATGTATGGACGTTGTTCTCTTCTATAGGATCTTTTCCTAGTGGATCTTGATATAGGAAGATGAAGATAGAAAAACCAATGCAACCAACATGAAGAGGAAGAAATGGGAGACAAGAATGCCCATGGCCAAGAGGAGGCACACGACCCTCCAATTCCTCCTGTGCATAAACTGTTGCATGACTACTTCATGATGATAAACTAGAAGCCTCCAATTGCTACTAGGAGTGATCCAATGTTAGGGCAACACTTTGCCATTCTTCCCAGTCTTCTTGGGATCCTCCTCACCTTCTATGGCCTTGATAATGAGATCTCATACAACCATGTTGACTCCTTTCTTGAGACATGCTCCACCTTCAGGACATATAAAGCCACAAATGACTCTATCTGGCTCACATTGTTGTTTTCTCTCTCAAGGACAAGGACATGGACATGGAGTGGCACTCATCAAAGACAAGAACCATGAACTGGAAAGAAACGAAGAATGAGTTTCTAAAGAAATTCTATTCAAGGACCAAGTTGGCTTAGATGAGAAGATATGTCACATCCTTTAGTAAAAAAGAGAATGACCATTTGTAGGAGACATGGGTGAGGCTTTAGAAGTTTCTTAGAGACTTCCCAGACCATGAGGTGCCTCTTTGGAAACTAGCTCAATCCTTCTATTCTGGACTTTCTGAGATGGGTCAAACCAATGTATACTCATCATGTGGTGGTGCATTTATGGAAAAACTTCCTGAAGAATCTTGACCACTTTTTGAATACCTCGTTGAAAATGAACACATCAAGCTTCTGTTGTGGGTATACAATATGAATAGGAATATGGGAGCTTCACTCCCTCACACTAAAGGTGACTCCAACTCCCAAATGGTGAAAATCTTGGTGGACATGATGAATCTTATGAAGACTCATGTGGTGGATGATCTTCTAGCCAAAATTCCCACTCTATGAGATTCTTTATGGTGAGGTATAAGTTGTAGAATCTTATGGAAGCTGGAACAACCAAGGCCCTATGTCAAATTCTTATACTCTAGAATGGAGGAATGATCCCAACTTTTCTTGGAGACAAGGAGAAGAATGAGAAGGATAGCCTAATCAACATTAAAGGTCAACATACAACTCCAAATTTGAAGAGAGACTCCTTGGAATATTGAGAAGCCTTGGTGATATGAAGAAGGATGTGTCCACTCAAGGACAAAACATTAGCTGGTCAAAACAAAAAGTTGATCAAATTTCTCTATCATCTCCTCATCATGAAGAGGGAGGCTCCCACTTAAACCTTGGTGAATTCCAATAGTGTTGGTGGATCCATGGGTGCTTCTCAAGATACCTATGTTCCACCACAAGGTTAATACCCCCTTGCATCAATACCAAGGGGCTCCTAATCCCTATACTCCTCCACCACAACAACCTCCATACAACTTCCAATACACCCAACAACCACCACATCAACATCCACCACCTCCACAATATAAACCCACTACACAACAACCTCCACAACAACTAAAAAAACCACAATACATTCTCAAAAATCCTAACCCACCACACCAATGGCCATCATATCAAAGATCACAACAATTTCCACAAGCTTCCTTGTATTCCTCTCATATGCAAGTGAAGGATGTGAATGTGTTAAGAAGTGGGAAGATTTTGGAGCAGTGAAAGAGACTAGTAGTTGATGAATTTTGTGAGTGAAGAAAGAAATGGTGCCTTAACACATGGCAATGATACCTTGATGCATGGTAGTGATACTATGATTGGTAGTCAAGGGGATACTATGATGCTATGTGATGATAATGTGATTCCTGTGATAACAGTTGATGATGTTGTTGATGTGAACAAGTCAGGTGCAAAACTTCCTCCCTTTCTTGATGCACTTGAAGAACCCTCCACTTCCAAAGGAAATAAAAAGCACATTGAGGACATCATGGAGATGTTCAAGCAAGAAATAATCAATACTCATTTATTAGATGCCATCAAGTAGATTCTCTCATATGCAAAAATTTTGAAAGACACATGCACCTTTAAGAGGAAGTCAACCTAAAGAATGCCTAAGCAAGTCGAGCTCATAAACAAGTGAGCTCCATTCTACAACACACAACTCAAAGAAGAGGTGAGATCTTGGTGCCCCCATTATTCCTTGTTACATTGGCATACATTGCATAATCAAGCTCTTCTTGACTTGGGTTTTAGTGAGAATCTGATGACTTATTCTATGTATGATGAATTGAACTTGGGATAGTTAGATCCAACTTGCTGCATCTTGCAATTTCCCAACTGTTATGTGAAGACACCTCAAGGGAGAATCGATGATGTGTTGGTAAGACTTGATGATGACACATCTGCCTTCTTTCCTACTGATTCCATTGTGTTGGACATGGAAAAGGACATAAGGAAAGTGTCCATCATATTGGAGAGATCATTTTTAGCAATAGCCAATGCAGTGATACATGTGAGGACTAGAACCATGTATGTGACTTTCATGCACATGAAGATTTGACTAAACATATTCAAAGAATCTACTAAAGCTGAGGTGATAGGTGCTACTATGGAGGATTCTTGTCTTATTGATTTCCTAGATGAGATTTTTGAAGAATGCCTACCTTTGTGGATTGAGGCTACCATAAAGGATAGAGGTCAAGATCTGAGATGCATGACGAGGACAATACTGAAAAGAAGGAGCTTGCATTGGTTGCTACGATTGAAGATCAACCCTCTATTTTTTTGAAGACTTTGAAGATCACTATTGAGTATCCTCTTGGTCTTGAGTTGAAAACACATCTTGAAGGTTTAAAATATGCATTTCTTGATCCCAATGAAAATCTCCCAATGATCATTTCTTCTATCATCTATTTGGACCAAGAAGGTGCTCTCATTTCTGATTTGAAGAAGAGAATTCAAGCTATTGGGAAGTCTATTTCTGATTTGAGGGGTGTTGACTAATGCAACCCTAATTTAGGGCTTCATGATGTTCCTTTTTGCATCTTAATCACAGCTAGGCATGTTAGAATGCAAGTTAATTCCCCTAATAAATGGTTATATACCAAATTTTCTTATGGATGCTCTTTGTGTACTTTTTATGTTTTGAACCATGAATTGAATGAAGAGGAGTGATAAAGGAGGATCCTTGAGTTTTTACACAAGGGGATGGGTCCTAGATCAACTCCCAACCTTCCATAGATGCATAAAAGTACATTCAATGCAAAGAGAATCTAAATGAAGGACTTTGAATCTAGAATGGACATCTAGGCCCTCAAAACGAGCCATGGCACAATGCCACGACCATAGCCAAAATTCTCAAATCATAGGAGGATGACAAACTTGAAAAATCTACAACAATTAAACCAACATGTCCATGGCCAACAAAATCGTTGTTGCAGTCTAGATCTACCACGTGCGTGGTCACCGACATGATCATGGTGAAGGACGTCATTAATGACCATCAGTAGCAGAATTCCCATGTCATCTCTAGTCAACACGACCATGACGACCACCACGCCTATTAAGGCTATAAATGGGTAGGGTAGGGATAAGTCTTACCCTTACCCTTACCCTTACCCTTACCCATGTCAAAGATGCATGTAGCAGTCAGGTTAATTACCCTTTTCCTAAAAATCATTACCCTACCCTTTCCCACACCCTTTTACCTGCCTGGTAAATGGGTTGGGTAATGGGTGAAATGGGTAAAATAACATGAATGTACATATACAATGTTTTCAACAACAATTTCATATGATATTCTCTACATCAAACACAAGACACTCTAAAAACTATTTGTTGATAGTAATAATTATGCTTTTTTACAAACAAAAAAATATAACCTAGACCTACAAATGGATATTCAGAATTTGCACATTCACGGATTCAAATACAAAATTTTGAAAAAATATCCGACATCCATAGAATTCAGATTGGATTTTGGATATCAAATTTTAGATCCAAAAATTTGCGATCAGATATTTGATATTGTTGTATCCATTTCGAAAAAATGAATTCGAAAAATACATACATATATTATTTATATGTAAAAATATGAAAATATAGACACTTTTTCATATATATATTTAATGTAGTAACAATATTTTCTATATATAATATATTTATTAACATTAAATGTACAATTTTATGTTCAGATCAAATATTATCCATTTGGATCAGATTCAGAGGTCAACTAGTAGGATCTGCTCCATATTTGATCAATTTACATATCTATATAACCTGGATTTTTCTAAAAACAATTACAAACCTTTTTAACATATCATTTCTTATTGAAGAATCCATCTTTCTTATAAATATATGACTATCAAAGGTGCCCATTGTTTATTAAAGTTTTAGAAATCATAATAGTGAAAATTTAGAAAGTAGTGGTGTTTCTTTTTGGAGTTTCAATAGGCATTATACATGTACTAGGATATGAAATTAAGAATTCAAACTTATACTAATGGGTAAATGGCAAAGCGGATAGGGTAAAACTTCTCCCATACCCTACCCTATTTATATGTGGGTAAAGCGGGTAAAGGGTAAATGGGTGGTGGGTAAAAATCTACTTACCCTTACCCTATACTACCAGGTATGGATGGTGGGTAAATGAGTGATACCCTACCCATTTACAACCCTAACGCCCGTACCACCACTCACCCACCATGACCATGCCATTGGCCTTCCAAAAACCTCCACCAACCTGTCATTTTCTCACATATCCACCTCGCTGATATCCATCCACCATGACCATGTTCACCCAACTCCACCATGGTAGTAGTGACCAAAATGATCATGGTGGTCAACAACCCTAGTGTATTTTCTACACCGTTCTACCCAAAATGCCCCCACTCAACCTAGTGCTTCCCCACCACCTATATATACCTAGGTGGTGGTTGTAGCATGAGGTCACACCCTCATATCATTCTTTTCTACCTTCCTTAGTGCATTCAAAAGCTCTCAATTACTCCCACCTACCTCCACCTCATTTCCACCTTCCTTCACCCCAAAACCCTAGTTTTCTAGTATTTTTACCATCATCCACCAACATTCCATGCCATCCATCCATCTTGGGAGAAGAAGTGCAAGCTCTAGTAGTTAGAAGGTGAATAAGGAGGAGTCTTCACCACGTTCTATGCCTCCTACTCCTATACTCCTTCTTTCTCTTCTTTTTCTTATTTTATGTCTAGCTAAGCCCCTTGAGGTGGGATGTTTGGGGGTTAAAATGTTACTTTGATAATATGTTGCGGGAATATAACTTATAAACACTATATTTTTGTTCTATGATGATTGCTTTCTACTTCTATCGTATTTCCCATGTTGCTTCTTGTGGTTTGTGCTTGAAAACATGAATTACTTGTTGTTTTATGCTTGAAGCCACCTAAGTCTAGGAAAAGATGGCATATGTGAGGCTATCTTCGGATTTGCTCTTAGGTCCAACAAGTGGATGCCTAGGTAGCACCCCATCTTCCCACACATATATCCATTCTCTTACTCCTAGGTGAGAGATCTAAGTAGCTAGTGTAGGAGTGTTTAGTGTAATTTCCTAGGAGTTTTCTAAAATCTAGATGATGAGTAATGTGAGGTGAAATACCCTCACCTCTACTCCCCACTCCTGCCTTTGGTTCCTAGTTACACTATACATCCCTATCCTAGAAACCTAGATTAGTCAAATCCTCTTAGAATCTCACCTATACCTTAGTCCAATTGAGCCTCGTAAGGCTAGATAGAGTGTACGGGTGTAGTTCCCCTTCACACACTCTATTCTACCCATGGCCAACTAATAGTCTAGAGTTATTTCAAAGCATTTGGATAGTTGTTTGGTTTAGAAATCTGGAATGAATGGTTAGGTTTTGCATGGTATGTTTCCCCAACTATTATCTTTATAACATTCCCCCAAACAACCCATGTATTTATAACTTGCATTGAAACCTCAATTTCTCTCTTAGCTAGTTCATGCTAGTTTAGTTGGAACATAGATTAATCTAACTTAGCTCTAGTGCCTCCCCTCTCCCTACAGATCGGACCCTCACTTGCCACTCACCTATACTATAATACGATCTCGTGCGCTTGTGAGTGATATGTTCTAGTCTATGTCGATGTTTTCGTATAGGGCCATTATAAATTCAAAAGATCCCACATGTGTTTCGAGTGCCTAGGGTTGTATCTAGTCGCAACTCAATTGATTAGTGTGTATCCCTAGGTAGAAACATATGCCTAGTAGTTGTGGTGTTGACTCGCCCCTTTGGCACCGTCTTTTTTTAGTTTGTTTTATTGCTTTGAGAAAAATACCATTGACCCCTCCATCTGTGTGCACATGATCTATCTTGAAGATGATGCATGTAACATACCCAATTCTAGACACTTATCCTAATTTTAGTACCCTATTTTCCAATAAAATAATATCCTATACCTTTCCTCTACATTTGAGAAACTTTAGGCTTAAACTAATATTTTAAGATAATAGTTGTTTCCTTAAGTGTCTATATGCAAAAACACCATTATAGGGTTAGAATCCATACCCAATTCGTAGATCTAATCCTCTAGAATACTCATATGTGTGAGGGGAGATAGATATAAGACTAATATATTAATTGAAAGGAGTTAATACACTAAGTTGGTACTTAATATGTAAATGAAGAATCAAGAGACTAAACATTTTTGAAATGAAAAATAAATTCCAAAATTGTATTCCTCATGGTCTAGTTTGTAATCTACCAAACTTGGGGTCAAAAGGAGTTCAAATACACCCTTTAATCAATTAAAGATGGGGAGATTTAAAGTGAGGGTATTAATGAAGGATATTCATGTGTCATACAATCATTTGAATAAAGTCACATAGAATTCCCGGTCATGCTAAAGGCATACAATGCACACGATCCAATGACATTGATTTAATGCACGTGGACATCACATGACTATTGGTGCCTTCTACCTTGGATCGTAGCTGTAGTAATGACTATGATATTGTGTTAATCCGAGCAATGAATGCTCTCTCATCTCTTGACCAATTTACTCAATTTTTCCTCCATTGAACTCAAAAGGATCAAACATGTCTTGCTGACCAATATTTGCATCCTTTTATAGTCGATTGAGGAAACACCCAATCGCACCCAAAACACCCCATATCCATTGTTATAAATACACATAATAGACCATGAAACACACCACCTTTGATCCAGGGACAACCCCTGTGTTGACCTCTGTACTTTCCCTTAATTGTAACCCTGAGCTCGCAAATCTCACCAATGACGACAGTCTGTTCTGACCGGCCATCTCACCACAGTGGCGAGCTACCACGTCATCTTCTACCCAATTGATCTAGCGGTAAGAGGCCTCTTACCTCTACAACGATGTTCCACATATGCATGTGAGTTTTTTTCTCTATTTTTTCCCAAACCATCGATTCCATTTCCCGTCTGTGCTTCACCATTGTTGGGATGTTGAAGTTGCTCCAATGCACCTCCCAACGTACCAGAACTTGTAATAGGTGCAGATCGAGCATTAAACTTATCTGACACCTTCACAAGACCTGAATTGATCTCTTAACCAATGTTTACCAAGGTTACTAGTCCAGTGTGCTGCTGCCCAAACCTCATTTGAGGAAGAAGAAAGAGCCAGGTCTGAAAGGACTTATGTGTCCTTGGTTGTTTGATTATACGATTACTTCTATAAGGGCATGATTTGAAAAATTCTTATTTATATCGATCACTTGAGATTTCAAGTAGGTCCAATGACCACGCCGCCCAAGCTATGAGTTTCATGTTGTCACATTCCACATGGGTATAACAGTCATTTGGTCTATTCTATTTATTCAAAATGTTTTGATTTTGTAAAAATAATAGAAAATAATATAGAAGATGGGAAATTATAAAAATATATGTTTTCTACATCATAAAAACCAACCAATTTAATGTTGATGTTCCCAAAGTCAAAATCTGAGTTTTCAGTAGGTCATTTAAAGCTTCATAAATAGAATTACATATCTAACAAACATTTATAATGGAATTAGGTGTTGGGAATCTTGATTCTGAACCCTAGGGGGATATTGGAGGATTTAGACTAGTATGAAAGGTATGTGAATCCTTATTTACGATTGAGCATTGAATTGCTTGTAACTTTTTTTTCCATAATGAGGCATAATTACCCATTTCTCCTTCTTTATACCATTTTTATACCCCATCACACATACGTCTCTCATTTATTTTGTAAATGTGAAACTATCCTTGAATGTTGGGTTTATTACCCATATTTATATCTTTATAATATTCAACATTTTATTCATGGAATCATGTAATCTTACCATATTATATTGCATGCTCATTAGACTAGTAATCTAATGTAGTGGTACTTATGTGCAACCACACACTTTATACATAAATATAAATAATATATACACATATATATGTGTGTGTATATATGTATGTATGTATGTATATATACATATACATATACATATATACATATACATATACATATACATATACATATATTTATATATATATACATATATATATATATACATATATATATATATATATAGAGAGAGAGAGTCAGGGTAGAATACACTCGAGTGTACAAATCGCACAAATACACTCAAGTGTGTTTGCATATCAAGACTATTTTTTACAAAATGTAAATCATTGATCTTCACCGTCATACTATAACTAGGCTACATACAAATTTTGAGCCCATTTGGATGAGTGTAAGTCACTCATCCAAGGGCAACAAAATCGACGCGCGAAACTAATTTGAAATGCATAATTTTTGCGGTCTTCATAACATGAGCTATACATATCCAAATGTTCTCAAATTTTGCGTATGAGTTGTTCACGATATGTTTAAGAAGATCAATGGATTAGATTTTCAAAAAAAATATTGCATCATGAAAAACTACTTGAGTGTATTCCGCTCCGGATACACTCGAGTGTATTCTAGCCTGACTCTATATATCTATATATATATATATATATATATATATATATATATATATATATATATATATATATATATATATATATATATATATATATATATATATATATATATATATATATATATATATATATATATATATATATATCAAGTATTGGGGTTTTACTCTGCATTTCCCTTTGGATATATGAGTTTTACACCCTCTTATCCTTGTAGGATCAAGGTTATACTCCCCCTTGATCCATGTCTCCAAACCCTATGGCGTCTTGGCCATATAATAGATTCACTTAGTCTCACTTGCATGATTTTTATTGTGATTTGTTTTGGTAAGATCTTGGGAATGATTATATATTTTCATTTAATTTTTACAACCTCATTCTTTTGTTATATTATATTGAAAATATCTACTTGATACAAACCCTTACTTCACTGGAAACACCCTCTTTTCTCTTGCCCCTCTAATAATGCTCAATTTTGTTATCAATAACATAATGTTATTGACACATACTTTTTGTCTCTTTTTCCTATCTCGGTATTCTTCTATCATGCAGAATCTACATTACTAGGAGAGCCTGAGTTTGTAGAGCAGGTAAGTTGGAAATCAAGTTTTAGAACAATCTGAGCGGATTTAGAAAAACTTCCTAAGATGCCCAGCTGGCCGTTTGTCCCTCCATTGTTAGTTGATATTTTAATTAGACTTTCATTTGTCCAACATAACCTTTATGTTTAAAAATTTAAATTCCCTTGTAATAGATTTCGTTTGCTTTCACTGCAAAACTTTATAACATTGCTATGTATGCCATATTATATTACTATGGACTCCCTCTCTTTTGATATGATGATTATATTTGGGACTGTATCATTTTGTTCCAAAATAAAAATGAGGAGTGGTCTCATCACTGGGACCCACTCCTTATAGTGTTGTATCAGAGCTCTAGCGAGTGACAACTCGCTACCTTTGAATAAATTAGGTTTTCTCATTGGTATCCCTATTTTAGGAAAGAAAACCTGTTTGGAGATATGAGATCTAAATTTACCCAAGATAACTCTTCTGGGTATATAACTTCTCCAAATCCACAGTTTGGGATGCCGCACATGGATCCTCCTTTTCAAACCCTTGAAATACAAGTGAACCAAAAAACAACAGTCACTCATGAGCAACCTATGGTCATAGTGACCCCTAATGCATCTACCATACTAGAACTTGGATTCACCCCCAAGCAAGAACAAGCATTGCTTCGTCAATTTCTCACCAACACTATGAGGGGAAGTATCAATGTGAATCAAATTCTGTATGACCCAAGAAATACTCACTGACAAAGTTCATTAGGATGCAACCACCTTATTTCAAGGGAGAAGGAGAACTAGAAATGGCTGATAAAGCCGACAACTAGGTCTTATCTCTGGAGCATACCTTTGAAGGTATGTCTTGTCCTCTACATCAAAAAGTTAGGTTTGCTACTTATGTTCTGGATGGACCCACCAAAGTCTAGTGGAATGGGGCTACACCAAACTTAAGACACGTAAATTATGACATGGGAAGAACTCATTAGCCTTTTTAGGAAGAAATAGGTCTGCTATGATGCCCTGAGGAAGAAATAGGCCAAATTTTACTATCTGAAACAAGGAACTCTAAGTGTTTCAACCTACGTATAGAAACTTTTGTTGTTGAAATGTTATGCTACTAGACTCATGGAACTTTGTTGATCCACTGTATTCTTGGAAGGCCTTATCTATCAGGTTTGTTGTTCTCTTGTTATGAAATTTCCTCTAACCTTTTGAAAAATGGTGGACAAAGACCTATCCATTGAAGCCTATCCTAGATATCAATCCTCAACTATCATCCCCAATAAAATAAAAGATACCTAGAATGATCATGGACACCCTAAGTGTAACCAATGTTCACGTTATCATCCTCTGAGCAAATGCCATTTGACAAGCCGTGTAGCTCAGAGAGATAACAAGTATGTGACATGTCATCATGTGGCCAATTTGGGCATATCAGGTTGCAACGACCTCCATTCCAATAGGGCCAAACTCCAAACCTGCCTCTAAAGAATAACAACAATATGAAAGGACGCCCACCCTAGTAAAAGGTGTGTTGGGTGTGTTTTTTTTATGGATGCAGTGGAGACTAACCATGACAATGAAGTCATTGAATGTATAGTCTGTTTAAATAAACTACCAATTAAAGCCTTATTTGATTCTGGTTCATCAATTACCTTAATAGCATCTAAAGTGGTAACAATGATCTAATTAGAACCTATGTATATGGAATTTATCTTAGATGTTCAAACCCCTAGTGGTAAGTTCTTCTCTTCTTTCCTAAAAATCCCTCTTGTAGATTTATGTATATTCAGAAAGATGTTTTGTACATATTTCATCATCCTCGATATGATAAATTTCAAAGTCATACTCGAGACGGATTGGTCGAAGAAACAAGATGTAGCCTTATTCTATGGAGAAAACAAAGTTAGTTTTTTACATCCTCATGGGGAGCACTTATGTATAAAAGGAAGGAAGAAAGATGAACATTAGTTCATCTTCTCGTCTGTCAAAGTAGAGAAGCTCATTACTCATGACAATATAGTTTACCAAGCATCAATTAATTTGAATCCTATAATGACTAACTTAGAAGAGATCGAGGTAGTTCAGGACTTCCATGATGTGTTTCCTGATGAATCGCCCATTTGCGAGGTTGAATTTTCTATCGAACTAGTACTAGGCACTTCAACTATCTCAAAACCACCTAACTATATGGCACTAGATGAACTCCAGAAATAATTATAAGAGCTACTAGACATGGATTTTTTCACCCTAGTGCTTCACCTTGGTGAGCTCTAGTCTTGGTTGGAAAGAAGAAGAACGGTTTTATATGGATGTGTATGTGCTATAAAATGTTGAATCAAGCAACCATCAAGAATTGATATCCTCTACCATGTATCAATGATTTATTCAACCAATTGAAGTCTTCCATATTTTTTTCCAAGATGGACCTTCAAAGTGGTTACTATCAAAAGCAAGTAAAAGATGAGGATATACCCAAGACAACCTTTCATTCACGATACATGCATTACAAATTTTTAGTTATGCCATTGGAATAGACTAATGCCCCATCTGCCTTTATGGACCTAATGAATATATCTTTTTGACCTGATCTTGACAACTTCATAGTTGTATTCATTAATGATATACTTATATATTTGGTATCGATTGAACAACACTGTGAACATATAGACATTGTTTTCCATTCCCTAGGAGAGAATGAACTGTCTGCAAATTCTCAAATTGTGATTTTTTGCTCAATGAAGTCATGTTCTTAGGTCACATAATCTACGCAGGGCACATCGCAGTTGATCAATCAAAGAATTAAGCAATTGCTAAAATGGAAATATTCAAAGAATGCTTCTGAGATCCACAATTTTTTAGGGCTTGTCGGATGTTATCAAAGATTTATAAGAATTTCTCTAAGTTAGCCCTCCCTATGAAAAAAATATCTCATAAAGATGCAAAGTTCATCTAGACCGCTGAATGCAAAGCTTCATAGAGTTGAAGAAATGTTTACGCTCAACACCTATCCTTTCCCTACCCGTAGAAGGTAACCCTTATGTGATTTTCACTGATGCCACAAAACAAGGATTAGGGTGTGTCCTTATGCAGGAAGGAAGTGTGATTGCATACGCATCATGTCAATTGAAATCAAACAAAGAAAACTGGCCAACACACGATTTAGAGCTAGCCGTAATAGTTCATGCTCTAAAGATTTGGCATCATTATCTATATGGAGTTCAGTTTGAAATATTTTACGACCACATGTGTCTAAAATATTTGATGACTCAAAAGGACCTCAATATGCATCAAATAAGATGGATGGAATACCTTAAGGATTATGAATTTTCCATCACTTACCACCGTGGAAAAGCCAACATTGTGGCTGACAGTCTAAGTAGAAAGAAGGATGTTGTCTATGCGTACATTCGATTCTTCTTATGGAAATGTCTTGAACACGTCTCGAGTTGGAGACCTATAGTACTAGAGGTTGGTGATGATCCCCCAATGGAAAGGTTGAGAGTACATATGACCAGTCTGTCAGTTACTCCCTCCTAGATTTTTGAGGTTACTTCCACTCAATTGTCAAGTGTCGATCTTAAGGCAATGATATATCTAATCCAAAAACCACAGTTCCAATTCTCAATCAAAGTCAATGGTGCTATACGCTTTCGAGACCGAATGTGGATTCCTAACATTGAATATCTTAGACATATGGTTCTACGCAAAGCTCATGGGTCTAAATAAACAATCCACCCTAGTACTGATAAAATGTATAAAGACCTTCAATAAGGTTATTCATGGAAAAATATGAAAAGAGCAATAACTACCTTTATGGAAAAGTGCCTGACCTATCAACAAGTTAAAATTGAACATAAAAGATTTGGTTGTCTTCTCCATCCACTTGAGATTCTAGAGTGGAACTGGGAGAATATTACCATGGATTTTGTTATTGTATTTTCAAAAGCAAGAAGTGGTTGTGACACAGTTTTGATAGCAGTTGACCATCTAACTAAGTCTTCCCATTTCTTACCATTTAAGAGTACTTATAAAGTTAGTGAAATGGCACAATTACATATGGATTGGGTCATCCAATTGCATAGAGTGCCCAAAGATATTGTTTCAGATTGAGTTCCCAAATTCACATCTCGTCTATGGAAACAAATACAAAACAAATGGGCTCTAACCTACACTTTATCACATCTTACCATCAACAGATTGATGGTCAGTTAGAACAAGCGATGTAGATTCTGGAAGACCTATTACATGCTTGCGTAATGGATATGGGAGGTACTTGGGACATATATCTTCCATTGGCTAAATTCACATATAATAATAGCTACCAAGCCGACATAGGGATGCCACCATTCGAGGCACTCTATGGCTAACCCTGACAGTCCCAGTGCACTAGGATGATGTGGGCTAAAATTCTCAGGTAAAAAGTAATGACATGCAAATGACGTCTGATAAAGTATGCTTAATTAAGAGGTTTATGAAGGTTGCCAAGGACCGAAAGAAAATACACACTTAGAAAAGAGATCGGATGTAATTTTCTTAGTAGGGGACTATGTGTTCCTAAAAATAATTTTTTTGATCTATGACAAGGTCCAAAGTGAAAGGCAAGTTGATACCAAGGTATTTTGGACCATTTGAAATAATGGATATGATTGGAGAGTGTGATAATTGTCTAGCCCTTCCTCCCACCTATGATAAGATTCATAATGTGCTACATGAAAGACCCCTCACATGTTTTATCCATATTACAAATAGAATTGCAAGAAAATTTGTCATATGAAGAATGTATTATGAAGATCCTAAATTCTAGAGTGAAATAGCTAAAGAATAAAGACATTGAGCTGGTAAAGGTCGTCTAGGAGCATCATGTGAGGATCATCATGGTAAAGGTAAATCTAGAAAAAACCACTTGGGAGCTGAGAGACAAGATATTGTGGATCCATCCTTCCCTCTTCACTTGAAATTTCAAGAAAGAAATCTTTTAAGGGGTGTTATGTTGTAACATGCCCAATTCTAGATACTTCTCCTAATTTTATCACCTTTTTCAATAAAATACTATTCAATACCTTTCCTCTAAATTTGAGAAGCTTTAAAATTAAACTAACAATTTTAGTTAATATCCATTTCCTTGAGGGTCTATAAGCAACACCATATTATAGGGTTACAATCATTACCTGATACTTAGATCTAATCCTCTAGCATACTTGTAAGAGTGAAGGGAGATAGATATAAGACGAAAACAATAATTGGAATCACAAACATTAATGGAAAGGAGTTAATACACTAAGGTCGTACTTAATATGTAAATGAAGAATCAAGACACTAAACATTTTCAAAATGCAAAATAAATGCCAAAATCGTATTCCTCATGGTCCAATTTGGTAACCTACAAAATTTGGGGTCAAAAGGAGGTCAAATACACTATTTAATCAATTATAGATAGAGAGATTTAAAGTGAGGGTACTAATAAAGGATATTAATGTGTCATGTGGTCATTTGAATAAAACCATGGGAAGTTCCATGTTAGGAAGACTAGATACAATGTGTATAATCCAATAATGTTGATTTAAAACATGTGGACATCACACAACTAATGGGTGTCTTCTACTTCGGCTTGAAGCTATAGTAACAACTATGTTACTATGTTAATCTAAGAAATGAATGGTCACTCATCTCTTAACGAATTTACTCGATTTTCCCTCCATTTAACTCAAAAGGATCGAACGATTCTCACAACCTAATATTCACACCCTTTTATAGTTTATTGAGGAAACACCCAATTGTACCCTAAACACCTCACTACCGTAGTATAAATACCCATGCTAGACCACAACACACACCACATTTGATCCAAAGACAACCCCTGTGTTAACCTCCATACTTCCCCTTACTCAATTGTAACCCTGAGCTCACTAATCTCCCCAATAATGGTAGTATGTTCTGACCAGCCATCTCACTACAGTGGCGAGCTCCCACGTCATCTCCACCCCAACTGATCCAATGGAAAGAGGCCCCTCACTTCCACCATGATGTTCCACATCTAAGCATGAGTTTTTGTACTCTATTTTTTTTTATCTAAACCAATGATTTTGTTCCCCGACTGTGCTCCCCCATGGTTGGGATGTTGAAGGTTCTCCAATGCACCTCTGAACCTACCCGAACTAGCAATAGGGGTGAATTGATGTTTTGAACCTATCCAACACCTTTACATGACCTGTATTGATCTCTTGACTGTCTTTTACCAAGGTAACCAATTTACAGTGTTGCTTTCCGAACCTCATTTGAGAAAGAAGGAGTTCGGTCTACAAAGACCTAGTTGTCCTTGGTTGTTTGATCGTATGATTACTTCTGCATTTATATTCTTGGGATTTTGAAAATTCTTATATATATCATCACACGAGATTTCAAGTAGGTCCACTGACCTCACAACCCTAGCTTTGAGTTTTATACTGTCACGCCCCACATGAGTATAATAGTCATTTTGTCTGTTCTATTTTACACAAAATGTTTTGATTTTGTAAAAATCATAGAAAATTATACAGACATCAAAAAATTATAAAAAAGTATGTTTCCAACATGAGAAAAATATGGCTGATTTACTGGTGTTTTTTCTAGAGTTTGAACACTAAGGGGTCATTAGAGGATTTAGACCCATCTGAAAGCTATGTGCAATCCCTATTTACAATTGAGAATTAAATTTACTATAACATATTTTTCCACTGTGAGGCATAATTACCATTTGTCATTCTTTACACCAATTTTGTACCCCATGAGATATATTTATCTTATTTCTTTTGTAAATGTGAAACTATCCTTGAATGTTAGGTTTATTATCTATTTTTCTATCTTTACATCGTTCTATATTTATTCCTGGAATCATTTCATCTTGCCATGTGATATTGCATGCTCATTAGACTAGTAATATATCATAGCAGTACTTATCTACAACCATAAACTTATATATATACCAATGTGGATACTATAGAAATTCTACCCATCTTTGAAAAATGCACTGGTAGTTTTATAAATACAGAAAAATGTGTGGCCCGACACCCATTTCTTTTGATTCCACCATCATCCTGAATAGGTTGTGGCTGACCTCCATCCTCGATCCCCCACATCCGATGATGATGACCTTCTCCCTTCAAAGATCTGACCACATATGATGATGAAAACCTTCTCCACTCAGAACTCTGCCCGCATCTGACGACGAGGACCTTCTCCCCTCAGAACTCTGCACCGACATTGTATCAGTACGTGTGGATCTCACAACCATCAAACCTCTCCATCCTAAATATTTTTGGGATCATGTGATCCACATTTTTGGCAGTCGCAACCATGATTCACCCTCTCAAAGAACACCTCATTCTCTTCCTTGTGATTCCAAGTGCATGTGGTTCTCACCTTCTAGTACCCATTCTTCGTCGTAGTCCCAATCCACTATTTCTTGCATATTGTATCTTCTAAAATCAAAGGCACAAGGTAATCTTTGTATTTGTACTGCAATTAACATTTTTCTCCCTTATATCACTTATTCTATATGATCTGGTTACTTGTCTTGGGTATAAATTTCCACAATGTTATATTTGAACTACCATATTCTGAATTTCTACTCATCCTTTGTCTAGGATAATTCAATTATAAAGCTTTAATAAAATCTAATGCATAGTTAGGTCTCTAAATCAGACAGTTAGTTTCTATAGTTATTTTCCTTCCATTGCACTTACTTTATGTAACATAAAGTTACCTTTGTTGACCCACAATTATTTTTTTGTTAAATAGTTACTTTGTTGTTTACTGTGCCCATTTAAAGTTCATATAGTTACTTTGTAGTTCACTGTGTCAATTTAAAGTTCAGATAGTTACTTTCTAGTTTCTATGTTACTTGTCCTTATTGTAACCATTTTTAGATCTACAATGATGTCTATTTCTCAATTCTTAGGATCAAATCATTTAACAAATAACTTTGTACCTTTCTCCATGGTTGATTGCTTTTTTATGCTCCTTGAAGTGATGATGATGACACTGAATACTTATTGGGGTGTATGTTCAGGACTTTGACTGTCTTTATGTGTTCCTCAGGTGGGGGTGAGCAGAAGAAATAAGAATATGACATCCACATACTATATAGGCCATGTGACATGGTGATTGGAATCAAAATTTACTTGTTTTTACTTCTCTATCTAGCCATTAGTGGCAATAGTAGATATGCATATCAATTAAGTATAGTGGTTGGTACCCTCCATGCTTCTACAGGAAGTACAACTCAACAATGTTGCTAAACTAAGTAATATATGTCTCCTCCACCTTCCCTCCTTATTTTTCTTACCAAGCGGTTTATACACATGGAGCACACTTCACTAAAATATGACTGAATATGACTAGTAACTGTAATTAAGTTGTTGGAATTGACTGTTTTAATACCTATACATAGTAACTAAATTCGTTGTTTTTCTATTAGTTGAAATGAATGTTTATTAAAACATAGTTAGATGAGTATGTATCTGAAATGGGTGGATTTTCTAATTATTTTATTCCAATAAAATTTGCTATTTTTATGTTATCTAAAATGGATTTTCTTATGTTAATTTATCAAATGTTTATGTATTTTTTTATGTAGGTTTCATTAGTGAGGTTATTTTAGTTATGGATCCTAGTCTTGATACTGATGCTAGCAATGCTATGATTGATTGAGATGATGATAATTTACATTCTTCTTCATCCGTTGATGTCGATATTATGTCCTCCGCTAATGTCCCTAGAATTGGACTTGACTTTGGAAGTTTAGCTGATGGCTTATCCTTTTATTGTACATATGCTAGTGTGGTTGGGTTTAATGTTAGGAAAGATGACAATCATTATAAATGAGGTACCAAGATTTTTCTTGATAAAGTTTTTTTTGTGATAAACAAGGTCATTTTAGTCATTCTAAGAGATCTAAAGGTCTTTTGAGCCCTGTTTGTGAGGAAGTTAGTGATCTACATGAGAAGTTGTCCAAGAAGCATAAGTGTTCAGTGAAAAGGTGTGGGTGCAAAGCCATGATCTGATTTACACTTGAAAAGTCCTCATCTAAATGGGTTATTACTACATTTGTTGATGAACACAATCATGATCTTGTTGATGACGTTCACCTGTGTTGCTTGAAGTGTAATTCATCTCTTGACCAAACTTAAAAAGACATGCTTTCTTCTATGAGTCAAGCAAACATGCGTGTTTCCAAACAAATTGCATTAATAGCATCCGAGTCTAGTGGTTATGACGAGTTGACATTTACAAGTAGAGAAGCTCATGGACACCTTAGTAGCAAGATAATGGAGTCATCTAAATATGCTGCGGACATGGTGTTGGATCATTTTGCAAGTTTTAAGGTTTTGGATTCTAATTTTTTTTTTATGTGTATGAAAAAGATTTTGATGGTTGTTTGACACACTTGTTTTGGTCTGATTTGATCTTTATTGATGTTTATGCATTGTTTTGTGATATAGTTGTATTTGATACCATTTTTCATACCAGTAAGTATTCCATGGTTTTTAGAATTTTGGTTGTGTTGATCACCATTGCAAAACAGTTCTATTTGCTTCAACACTGTTGTCAGATGAGAAGTATAATTTATTTGTATGGGTCTTCAATCAATATTTATTGTGCTTTGGTAAAGAGCTAGTTTCCATCATAAATGATCAACACCCATCAATGAATGTTGTGATTATTATTGTATTCCCATCATGCAAGCATCATTTTTATAGTTGACATATTCTACAAAAACTCACTCAAAACTCAGTGGAATTCCTAACAAGGATCAAATCATTAGTGATTTGAATGATTTTGTCACAAACATAGATGATGCAAACAATTTTGAAGAGAGATGGAGTTCCATAATTGAAGAGAATGGTTAATTTTTCATTAGTTGGTTTTGTGATGTGTATGCTATGCAGTGGAAGCGGGTGCCATGTTTTATGCAAGATTCCTTATTTTCTGGCATGACAACAACTCAAATAAGTGAGAACCTTAATGCATTCATTAGAAGCCACATCAACAACATGAAAACTCTCTTTGAACTTATTTGTAGTTTGGAGACTACTTATTCTCATGTGTGGGAGATAGAAATTTCAAGGATTTTGATGAAAAGTACAACAATCTTCCTTTGGCTTCATTGTGGCCTTTGAAGGAGCAAATATGAGGTATATACACCAAGTCTATTTTAAGATCTTTCAATATGAAGTTCATCAAAGTATGGTGTATAACGTGTAGGAAACTTCTCAAGCAGGTGTGTTTGAGGTGTATTGTGCTAGTGGTTCTAGTTGTCCTTGTGTTTTGAAGAAAGATTCATCTACTAATATGCTATCTAATATTTGTTTCATGTTAGAATTTAAAGGAACTCCATGTAAACACATTCTTTCTTATCTAAAGAGTCATGATTTTTGTTCTCTTGATGAGACATATATATTAATGAGGTGGATCAAAGGATATATAGATCACCCTTTGGTTTTTGGCAAAGTATCTGCTATGCATTAATCAACTAGGAGGACACTTCAACTTGTTTCTTCTTGTAATTCAGTTGCAAACATAGCGTGTAGGAACAATGCTATAGATCTTTGTCATGAAAAACTTATTGCTTTGTAAATAGTGCTGTTGGAATTAGATATTGCTAATGTTAGTGTAACTGATTCTAACACATCTTCTTCTTTGGCTATCAAGGTCCATATTAATAGTATTTGCAAAACTAATGGCAGACCTAGAGCGACTGATGTGCAATATAAATATGGAATAGAAATTTCCCAGTCTATAGTAGACAGTGTAAAAATTCCTTACAATATAGTGTAAATCATAATAGCAGAAATTAACCTTGGGAGAAATAGATGTGTGTTACCTATTAAGGATAAATATTTTTCAAATCTACATAATTGTTGTCTTACCTTTATTTTTGTTTTGTTTATGAGCAAGAACTGGGCATATTTTTTTCTTGAAAGATGTGGTTGATGATTTTGTAGTGGTTGTTCTAAATTGTGGTGTTTCTGATAAATATGTTATTGTATTGCTTGATATGTAATGATGCTCCCTGCTCCACCATATTATTGCAACTAATGTTTCTTCTAACGTTGGCTTCCTGATGCGGATCTCTCGTTTACTTTGCTACTAGTGCTACTACTGGACTTGATTCATTGTATTGTTTTAGTGTAATGTTATCCAATTGTTTAGTGTGTGAGTCATGTTAAAATTTAATGTAAATGTAATGGTTCAGATGTGCTTTGTGACAATTGTAATTTACAATTGATTACACTTCAGTTTTATTGTTACTCTTTTCTATGGAGTTGCCTTTGTATTGAATTTGGATTTCTACTAAATATTCTTTAAAGTTCATTTGGCATGTGATATATTCATTCATTTTCTATTACATACTAGCTTTGAGATTTCATTTCTCTTCTTTCTATTATCCAGTATTAGTTTTGAGAAATCCTTCTTGCTACAACTTAGTCCTTACTTAAGATTAGGCTCATTCTCTTATAGTTGAAACAAAAAGTTACTTTTATGTCAAAATGATACTTTTTGTACCCTATAGTTACACTTAGGGTCAAATGGTTACTTTTTGGTTCAACATGTTATGCTTTTGTAGTTCAAGTTACGTTTTAGTTCATATAATTAATCTTATGCCCACATATTTACTTTATAATTAGAAGGATGACACTTTGTTGTTTAGCAGCTACAACGCAACAACTGTGTAATGTTATGTTGATAT
This sequence comes from Alisma plantago-aquatica, assembly GCA_963693085.1. Taxonomy (NCBI): domain Eukaryota; kingdom Viridiplantae; phylum Streptophyta; class Magnoliopsida; order Alismatales; family Alismataceae; genus Alisma; species Alisma plantago-aquatica. Next base: position 840,161,363 of record OY856411.1, on the reverse strand, counting down.
AGTTTCATTTTTATCAAGCATCCCTTGTATTTACTTTCTAGAACTATTTGTTACTTTTGTGGACCCAAAGTTTACAAATATGTTTGTTAGTTACATTGTACTTTACACAGTTACTTTTATTTTCGTTGAGGCACTTTCCAGTTAAATAGGTTACATTTTATATCACATAGTTACTTTTGTGTTCAAAGTGTTACTTTTTAGTTGTCATATTTATGTTTTTGTTCAAAGTGTTACTTTATATCTAGAACAATCACACTTTATTGTTTAACAAAAATCACAAAAAATTTTATTGAACCTTATGAACATGTTGATCCTGATAAAATGTGGCAGGGCATTCTAACCAGGCACGATTGTCTTGATGTGACACAACCATTCTAGGATGGAATGGTTGTGCTACATTATAAGGAAAGTCGTCATTTTTAGATATATAGCTCGACCGTTCTAATTGAACACGACCGTTCTAAAGAAGAATGACCATTCATATACAAGCATCCCTTGTGATTACATTATCGAACCCTACGTTACTCTTGTTGACCCAACATTACTTTATATGCCCTACAATTTCTTTTTCATCCACACTGTTACTTTCAGGTTGATATAGTTAGTTGTAACCTCATGTTGTTACTTTTTGGCTCACGGAGTTACTTTCAATTCATATAATTAATTTATATTTGGAATGATCATACTTTGTTATTTTGCCACAATAACACAACAAATGTGTAATCTTATGTCCAAATAATTGAATTCTTATGAAGATTTCCTTTGTACTTACATTTCAGAACCTTTTCTTACTTTTTCGGCTCAAAGTTACTTTATATGTCCAATAATTACTTTTTAGTACACATAATAACTTTTCATCTCACATAATTACTTTTGTGTTCACATAGTTACTTTTCTGTTCAGATAGTTACTTTACATTTCACATAGTTACTCTTTAGTTCAGGGAGTTACTTCATAGATGGAACGAGCACGAGCACCTCAAATCTGACCACAATCATTATCGTTTAGATTTTATATGACTTGCGATACAACATGTTATACACATTAATTCTCATGAATATGAACACCAACTAGGTAAAGTTACAAAACCATGTAAAGAACATTAATGTAACATGTTCAAACATCATACATGAGCATCAAAACCAGAGAATTTACTGCAATCAGAACCATAATATTTGCATAAAGATAAACCCAGAGAATTCATGTTCTCTCCTGACTGCAATTGTAACTTTTTGTTCAACACAAAACATATTTCAGACTTGATCTATATTTTTTGAGTTTAGATACACATTTTCTCAAGCATAATTTCAAAATCGCATTGTTTTACTACATTATTTTGGAAAAGTTGTACTTAATCTGATACAAGCCATGTATTCATGCTTGGCATATTATCCTCAAACTTGTCTTCATTTTTCTTGTCACATGATCCTTCTTTTGGCTCTTCTTGACCATGAGCATGTTCTCTAACTGGTTGTAGTCTTCCCTTTTTCATCATTCCTTAGAATATCTCTGCCCTAATTGCAGGATGTCTTTACTTGTGAATTTCATTTCTTTTCCATTCACCAAACATTCAAGATATGTCATACCATATAACAAATCAACACCATCATTTTCTTGCCGAGGGTATTTAGGGAACTCAGTTGTCCATTGAGATAGTTGACTTCCATGCTATCCCACTCCTCTGAAGAACTCTGAAGAAAGCCTACCTACATGCAAAACCAAACATTATTAAGTACAATGTAACCAACACCATTTCATTCAAAAGTGCATTAACACTATTTGTTTTTTCTTACCCATGTAATGACTTCTTTCTTAGAATTGGACATTCCCAACATTGAAATATAAGACATGTGCACTCCATCTCTAAAACTTGCTTCAAGCAAGTGTTAGTGATTGTCATTGTTTAGTACCGTAAACACTAAATCCATTGTCATAAATTTGGGTCCAGGTACATTGAAGAGAGGTGATAGCATATCGATCTCATTTAGTGTTATGTCAACCACCATCATGTCTAGCTTCTACTGTAAAAACAATATTCCAAGTTACAAAGATGTAACCTTTATTGTATTGTGTTAAGTTGATGTATTCTAGTGTGATAGTGGTTTGTCTTACCGGCACACTAGTGCTCAAACAATTCCATAAAAACACCTTCTTCCTCTTTTTGCTTGTTGTTTCTTTCAACATCTGCACAAAGCAATCTGTAACATCAGAATTAGACTCATCAGTTAGCAATCTATTATATAGTGATAAATACTTTCAACTTCAGTTCTTATAGGTGATTGCATAATTTTGTCTTTGAACGATAGTGCTGATAGGTCCTTTCCTATGCATTAAGTATGTTTTCCAAAAGTCCATTCTCTCCTAGACCTGCACGTTGTTTATTTTTTCCCTAAACTTTCATGCTAAAGATGTGAGATAGAATTTATAAATTGAGCAACTAATCCATACATAGAGTTTCTATTGTCTCTAACAAGTAAACTATTGTAGTTGATGTCTAAGTTATTGGTGCACATTGAAAAAGTAATTATAATGTCTATTTTCTAACTAATGTTTAGTCTATGAGTACAAAAAAGTAACTCCTTGCACTGCATCTACGTTCTAAATGAATTCTTGTACATTCTGTTTCATTTCTTTTCTCGTGAAGTTATCCAATCCTATGAACATTTTGCTATTTTTGAAGTGTAACTTATGTTAGTTACTTATCTAAACTATACATAAAAATTTATATATTTTCTTCTATGCTTTACCCTTATCTGTGCATGACTTCTAATTTTGATATTATCTTCTATGCTTCCAATATCCATCTTCATGTTCCTTTTTCACTTTCTCAACAATTTAGGTATTTTCTTCTCAATTTTGTCATAAGATATTTTAACTTCTTTTCCTGTATCATTTGTCTCAAATTCTTTTAGTTCAGCTTCAATGTCTACATCCATCATTATGTTTTGTATTTCATCTTCATCTTTTTGTGCTAGAATTTCTTCTCCAGATTGAGCATCTTTTGGGACAATTTATGATGGTTGATCATCTCCTACTTCAACTTTGTCATCTTCATGCATTGCAGCTAAATCTTGCATATGCTCTTTCTCAACCATTTTCCTCTTAAAATGAAGTTTGCTAAATCTTGGTGTTTCTTCCTTGTCTTCATTCTTACTTGTATATTTAGTTATTAAACCACCAGATTTCATCTCTAGCATGTCCAAAATGCAATAGCCATGTGACCCATGTTGGTCTGTGTCCACCAACTTCTTTCTCATCTCCTCTATCCTCTTTATAACTTCATTTGCATCTACTGAATCCCACCTAGCATTCTCATTGAAATCAGGAGTCGAGGTATTTGCATCTGCTATATGCCTATGATCTTCATTTCTTTCCTCAACCTTCTACTTTCCTCTTCAACTTCTGACAATCTTTTCCTCAACCTCTCGTTTTCTTCTCTTAAAGAAGAAAAAGCTTCTACTGTTAATTGATTATAGACCTCCTTATGTAGTCTCAGTTCATCTTCAAGAATATGGACTCTCATCTCCAAGATATCTGAGACTGCCCTACTCGTGCCAATTGATGTAATTACCCTAGTAGTCACTACCTTACTCTTTGCATAATTTGTTGTAAGATAAAATGGTAATTCTTTGACTCTTTTTGTATCTTACCAGTCATCCATATCATTGTTTTTCAACTTTTCTTATATGAATTTATAGAGTCATTCTCTTCAACAACATTCAATCTTACCATTTCAGTCTCTAAACTACTGAGATCATTGACCTTCTTAATAGGAGCAGTCCATTTCTATATCTTTCTTTTTACTTCATTGAATGTTGGCTTTACTATTATCTCATAAGCCCAAACCTGTGTGGATATGAAAAGTGGAATTTAGAATTCAAATCTGCATATAGTACATTTCACTAAAATAAAAAAGATGAAACAAGTTACTTACACATAGGCACATAACACATCATGTGGTGTAGAACAAGCTTCTACGGATTTTCTTTCTTTTCTTCCTTTTGAGATTTTCACTTAATTCTTTCATCCTCTTGAAGATGTGATTGAGGACTAAATTGGCCCAGTTTAACTACCCCTATTGCAATTACATCATCCAAGTAGTGGAGAAGGAAAAGTTGGGCACAATAGCTTGTGTCTAATAATATGAATGTTGCCAACAAATACAAGATCTATGCTCTACACATCTTTGGGTAGTTTTCTTCCACATCGTTCATTTAAAATTCTTGCCACAACTTCCATAAGCCGTCCTTATGCAACAAATCCTTCTCTTTTTTTTATTTCAACACCTTCCCCACTTTCATCCTCTCCGTTTCTTGCAAGAAACAAATCCTCACAAACTTTTTTGTAGCATGTGATTTTTTTCTTGGCACAATATCTATACCACTAAAAGGTAAACCTAGTATCACTACAAAATATTCTACTCTCATCATAGCTTCAACCTCTAATGCTATCATGAATCTATCATCCTCAATATATCTTTTGATTAAATATTCTAAAAAGCCACATCTATAGTTAGATGAGGCATGTGTTTCAAGTTCATGAAAGTCGTTGGCCTCATCAGTTCTAATTGGTTTTTGCTAAGCGTCATGTTGTTTTAGATGCTATTTTAACTTTTTATATAACATCTATGGTAAAGGATTTGTTTACTCGTAACAATATCAGAAGTTGTTGATAATTTACTTACCTACTTACTTACTTTCCAGTTCATAATATTACTTTCTAGTTCACAATGTTACTTTTCATTTGACATAGTTACTTTTTTTTGTTTACATAGTTACTTTTCATTAGATAAAGTTAATTTTTATTTACTCTTTGGTTTATAGAGTTAATTTTTGTTGAACCAGTTAATTTTCAATTGACATAGTTACTTTTTACTTTTTGGTTTATAGAGTTAATTTTTTGTTGAACCAATTACTTTTGAATTGACATAGTTAGTTTTTAGTTGACATGGAAACACATGTAACAACTGGCCTTTCCCTCTCAATCATGATTTAGTTTTGTACAAGACTAAATAATGCAGCGGTTTTAATCACTTGTATGAAAAATAACATAATTACTATGCATCGAATGATTAGGCCTCTACATTAATTATAGATAGAAGTTTAACATAATTAGGGAAGTTGTGTGTGGAACATATTAATGTAACTATGTCAATTGAAACATATACAATTTAAGGAGTAGAGTTAAAATTCTTTTTTAGTCCACAATGTTACTTTTTAGTTCACACTTCCTATTACATAGTCACTTTTTATTTAACATAGATAAATTTTTGTTAACATTGTTACTTTCTAATTTATAGAGTTACTATTCATTTCACATTGTTACTTTCTTGTTGACCCAATTACTTTTCATCTGACATGGTTACTTTATGATTCACAGAGTTACTTTTTGTTAACATATACTTTTTTCTTAACATACTTACTTTTAATTTGACATAATTAATTTTCCATTCACAAAGTTACTTTTTGATTAGTAGAGTTACTTTCTGGTTAGCATAGTTACTTTTTGGTTCACAGAGTTACATTTTCTTAAACAAAGTGTAACTTCTATTGATAGAATGATACTAATAAGTCTAAATATCCACTTTAGATATAAGGAACATTTCCTTCTACACTCTTTCCCTTGCCTTTTTAGTTTTGTCTTCTCTTTCAGAATCAACTACTTCTTTCCCTCGTAGTTTTGTTCTTCTTATGATCTTCTAATAATTTCTTCTTCAAAATCTTTGGGTTCTTCATTCTCACATGCAACTTCAACAACCACTTCTTCAGTACCTTCAACTCAAAAAATCTCATCTCCAACAACCACTTCTTCAGTACCTTCAACTCCAAGATTCGCATCTGAAGCAATCTCATCTCCAACAATCTCATCTCCGACAATAGTACTAGTCCCCTTCCTACTACACCTCTTCTTCTTACTTTTTTTGTACTTTTTGTCACTACATGTACATTTTCCTCTTCAAGACCTTCTTCCATTATAGTATTTCCTTGCATAGTATCTACAAATTCTTCTTCTCCAATGCTATCGAAAACATCATAGTGTGTTGTTGTTATGACCCGTTCCAAAGTTTATTGGTAAGCATCATGATTTGAGCATAATTAAAGTAATTTGAGCTAACTTATGTGCTCATGTGGTGGTTAGTGCATCATTAACTTGATTTAGTTGAATTAAGCACATAAGATCAGTTAGTGCATAATTAAGATGATTAATTTGAGTAAAGTAATAATTGGATGCAATTGGAATGTTGAATCAGTAAAACAGTATAATTAGCATGTTTTCATGCCTTGGGTTTTTAGTGGGCCTCATTCTTGAAAATATGCAAAAGAAATCACCTGATTTGGACTATCGAGTCAAAAGTTATGATCTTTTCCGATTTCAGGGTTGAAATTGCAAAATTTCCAAATATTTTCTTTATAAACCTTCCTTTATTTCCAGTTGATTATCCGATTCATTTCGTTTTGTTGGAGGCGGCGCACAGGAGTGCAGCTCTGCAGGCGATCGCAGGGCGATCAGTCGGCCTATTTCCAGATTTGTTCCGGTTACCTTTCTTCTCTTCTTCTTTCCTCCTTTCTTCTTCTCCCACCATCCACTCTTCCTACCTTCCTAAGCTAGCTGCCGCATAGCAGCTTGGCTGCGGCAAGCTGCAGCTTGCACAGCGGCCGTGCGTGGCCTGGAGGAGGTGGATTTGGGGCGTCCAAAGCTCCTAATCTAAGATTTGGATCTCGGCTAGGAGGATTAAACCACAAACCACCATCAATTCAGCCTATATTAGCATCAAGCGACGGTTTCTGATTTGGAGCATGAAGTTCCTGTTCCGTGAATAGGAACAGTGAAAAATTTATTCAAAGGAAGAAGACAATCAAAATTTTCCCGGAATCAGACCCTGAACGCATCCCCGGACGAATCCGGACATTCCAATCCGCTGTGAGTAGGGTTTCATTTATTAATCATTAATAAACTCAGGTGTTTGAATACTTTCTGTTTTGTGCGCGAATTACGCTGATAACAGGTGTTATCAGGCGTCGGGCAGCGTTTGGCGTCGCCCGACCTTTTTAGTTCATAAAATGCTTCTAGACACTGTTATATGATTAAATTTAGCATTTGAACAGTATGGATTGAATCAGTAGATTTATATGGTTCATTGGAACCTAAATTGCTCATTTGAATGTTGAAATTAGAAATTCATGTGTGAAAATGGTATGATTTGGGTATGAACCCATACAATGAAGATTTCTGATAAATTATCAGATGTACGATTTCAAAGTTGATATGAATAAATAAAATATGCATGAAAACCCTAATTGCATATATCTTTTGACGTTAATATGTGTAAATTGATATTAAATGAAATGGCACATTTCTCTGAAATATTACCAGAAATTCTCAAGTATTGTTATTAAATTGTATTGTGATATGTAATTAACTCTTAATTGAGTTAAGTGATGCACAAACCAGGATTAGGGTTAATGTGCACATTTTTCGAGAATTTCAGAGAATTGACAAATGTTACGTATGAATTCTCATATGTGAAGTAAATTACTCTTAGCAGTGCACTAAGATGTACAATTGAATGAATTCAATATGCATGTACGAAATTGACTTGAGTTTGGGATATTTATGAATTTTAAATCTGCCTGCATGCATGATATAAGGATAGGGTGTTTCCATGTGATAAGTGAATGAGGTAAATGAAACCCTAAGGATAGGGTGTTCAATGAATCATGTTATGGTAATATGAAAGGTCTCGATATGAGATGTGGTGATACTTAACTGTTGAATTGTATGTTTCTAGTGCATTTAACTTTATATGCTTGTTCTCTCTGAGTTGATATCTACATACTGCAGGGCTTCTTATTTTCAATACATATCTCGTAAATTGCAGGTGATGAGATATGACATGCCCTAGAAAGGGATGTTACTGAGACATGATATATGTTGAATACATGAGTTAAGATGTTTCTTATGATATGATATGGCAGGCCATGTGAGCCTTGTGAGAAATGTTAAATGAGTTATGATTTCTGTTTAAAATGTACCTATAATGTTAATGTTAGACTTAGGTGCCCTGAACACCGTAGAACCCCTTCGAGAGATCTGCTTCTTAGGGGTGAAACTCGTGTTGCAACATTAACCGTGCGGAGTCATGGTGGCACGAGGACAGAGAGACAGTGTTCAACAATAATCTGTGCGGAGTCACGGTGGCACTGGAGAAAATAGGGGTTATTGCAACAAGATCCGTGCGGAGTCATGGAGGTAACCCCGTGAGCCTCTCCGCCTGTGTGCTCAGGTTAGAGGAGGATTCTAGAGCACTCGGAGTAGTGCATTGAGGCTGGAGAGCCTGTGGTCCTGTGGCAGAACAGGGCTGGCGTCAGACTTAGCATTTCCCGGGTGTGTCTCTAAGTCTTGTACGGTGTGGCCGTAGTGCACTGCGAGTCTCTATGCAGAGTACACTGCATAGATCAGGGCATAAGCTAAAATATTATCATATAGGTTCACAGAGTTCCTTATAAATGAAAGAGTTAAGGAAGACTAGAGCATAGTCTTCTAGTAGTTATTCTTTGGATGCAATATTTACATTCTTCGTTATTTCAATTATATTGTTTTAGAACTGCTCAGTGTAGTATTTCTTGTATATTAATCTGAATAATAAACTTGACGAGTTGTTTAGTGATAGTTAAATGAAAAACTATTCATTGAGTGAGTAGGCTCACTCCTCTACTCAAACATTTTCAGGTCAGCAACAGTTCCAGGAATCTGAAGGATCTTTCCATCCTAGTTTTTGGCAGTAGAAGGTATATGTAGTTAGTTTAGTTAGAGGTCTCTTAATCCTTTCCCCTCGGTCCTTGGGACATGGTGTGGGTGAGAGAGATTATGTATGGCGAATGAGTAAAAGATGTAAATTAACTGTTATGTTTTACTTTCTGTTAAACAATGTTACATGTTGTAAATCTGTTTATGTTCTCTAGCCGGTTTAATTGAAATGCTTCCGCAATAGTTTATTATGTGTTGGTTTACAACAATAATCCGGATATCATTACGAGGTTTTAAAAAGAAAAAGTTCTCAGTGATTTGTTTATGTGATAATCCCTCCGTCGCGCCCTAATCTCGTGATTAGTGGTTAGTGTGAGATCGGGGTGTGACATCTTGGTATCAAAGCATAGGTTGAGTATATGAATACTCTAAGTCAAGGTCAGGGGACGATAAGAGACCAATAGGATTAGGACTTAAGTGTCTTCCTCCTAACTGCAATTTTCTAACAGGAAGTGTTCTGTTATACTATTGCAGATGGCAGGAAGAGGATGTGGTCACGAGAACCAAGTAAAGAGTTTATGTTGAATCGTCAGGGATTATTAGGGTCGAAAGAGAGAGTTATAAGTGAGAAAAATAAGAAGTGATATGTCTTTAGCTCTGGGAGGTCTGAGTGTTTAGATACCCTGGCCAGGTGTCTGAATACTTAGATTGACCAGTATCAAGCTACTCTGTCTATTTTTCTCTGGATGCCCTGGCCAGGTATGCAGAGGAAGGATAGGCTAGAGAGAAACCCTAGAAATCATAGGGTTAAGAAACTGGAAATTTATGTAGGAGTAAAAGATTAAACATAGAATGTGATACAACTCTTGCTTTATATTGCTTATTTGATTGGAGATCACTAGAAATGTTGTTAGATGTATGAATTTAGATTTTCAGTTTATAGAATATAAATGATTCTTTTATATTGTTGTGCGTCATAAATTGGTTTATTTATTGTTTATATTCATTATATTAAGTAGACCAGAAGTTATGTTTAAATGAGTTTTCCCTAAGTGGATATTCTTTCCACATGTTTGAGATTAATAGGAGTTGGTTAATCCTGAGTAGCTTTTGGCTTCAGGACTACAGGTTCGGCCTGGTCCGGCTGGAAGGATGCGTTACTGGGATCTAATGACTCCTATTAACAGTATAATAAGAGTAGACTCTGGATAAATTAGACACACATCATAGTGAGAATGTACATATGTTAAGATGTTGAGATGTAAGAGAAAGATTAGAACAACTAAGAATTAGTTGGAACTGATATCGGAGACCCAATGTTGGAACCTCATATGAGCAATCCTTAATTGGAAATAAAGGAATACGACGTAAGGTTCAGATTAAGTTTAATGATTAGTATTATATGATTTCTAAATATGAGAATATGGAAAAGATATGAGAATAGTCTGTAAGGGCTAAGATAGTAAGAATCAACCATGGAATGGATCATGTAATGAAGTAAAATACTTTTATGTACTTCAAAGCAAAGGGAAAATAGAAGAAAAGAGTTAAGTATACAATAAGTACATAGAAATAAAGAGCCTTATGTAAATCATAAGATCAGGATAAGAAATTTAGTTGAATCAAGAGAAATGATAGAAATGATGACCTTGATTAAAGAATGAAGATTGCATGACATAATTGAGAGTATGGAATGTATATCTTTATTATAAAGTTGAATACATTCATACATACTACCTTTGGATTCTAAATCTCTATGGACTAACAAACTAGTTCCAAAAAAAAAAGAGTAAATACGTAATTTTGAAAATGAATGCATCATATATGATACATAGCTACCATGGTAGAGACGTCTAAGTGAATGAAACAATGACACACAATATGATGATGAAACTCTAGCAGGGTAAATTGAGAATGTGACTTATCTGGATGTTCAAGTAAGAGGAAGGAAATTCCAGTGATAAGATAAGGAAGACTTGAGTAAAACTTATGAGATCTAAAGTTTGATTTCAAACTAAGGAAGCAAAGTCACATCACAATAATGCTATGTTACTGATAAGGACCAAACCCTAGAATGTTTTGAGTTGAAGTAGTTCAAGGGATGTCACTAGTGATTTGACCTTGAATACTAGCATCTCTATAAAACAAAATCATGAGATTTGCACTATGAAAAGTAAACTAGTATTGATAGTAATCCAGGGTTTAAAGGTAGTTAATCTGAAAGGTAGATAAATAATATGAAAATGATTCAGAGAAAAGAGTAAGATACAAATTTGAAATGTAACAAATGTGTTTGAAACAAAAGGAGAAATACAATATAAATGAAGTGCGATATGAAATAAATTCTTACAGTAATAATAAGAATGAGGAATAATCTATTCTTACCTTGTGTGTTTCAATTTTTGGGATGTTTATTCTATATGATCAAAATGAGAAGGATAAGTAACAAGAAGTAAGTAGCATAGAATGAGGAGAATTACTCGTCACATGATCTGGAATTAGTTGTTGTAGTTCATGCTCATAAGTCATGATGTTACTATCTTTATGGTGAGGTGTGTCAGGTGTTTATAGATCATAAGAGCTTGAAATATATCTTTACCCAGAAGGATCTGAATCTTAGACAGCGGAGATGATTAGAATTGATTAAGGATTATGATATAATGATAGATTATCACCCTGGAAATACGAATGTGGTAGCAGATGCTTTGAGCATAATGTTAAGTTCAACAGTTGATGCATTCTCTATGGCCTGTTTCAAGAAAGACATGCTAGTAGAAATGTGAAAGTTGAACTTAGACTTAGGGGTGACAGAGCAGAGTGCTTTGATTGCACAGATGCAAGTCAAGCCTACTTTTTATGATCAGATCAAGAAACTACAGCAGGGTGACAGTGAGTTACACCAAATCATGCATGATATGACAAAGGGAAAAAGACTAGAGTTCAGGTTTTAAGATAATGGTGTGTTGTATCAGTATGACAGGTTGCGTGTACCTCGAGATAGTAATTTGAAAGAAAAGATTCTTGAGGAGGCACATGCATCGATGTATGCTATGCATCCAGGTAACACTAAGATGTACGTGAATCTCAATGAGTTGTATTGGTGGCCTGGTATGGAAAGAATGTAGCTGAGTATGTGACTAGGTGCAGTGTGTGTCAGCAGGTTAAGGTTGAGCACCAGAAACATGTAAATACAGTGTAATCTCTTCATATACCAGAATGGAAATGGGAACGTATCACAATGGATTTTTTGGTAGGGCTACCCAGGACACCTAGAGGTTGCGATTCAATATGGTGATTGTGGATAGACTGACTAAGTCTGCTCACTTTCTTCATATCAAGTCAACCTCTGATGTTCCAAAGTTGGCTAAGATATTCATGGATGAGATTGTCAGGTTGTATGGTATCCCAGTTTCAATTATATCAGATAGAGATCCTAAGTTTACATCCAAGTTTTTGGAATCAGTTGCATTATGCTTTGGGCACAAAGCTGAGGTTTAGTACAACTTCTTACCCGCAAACAGATAGTCAGTCAGGGAGGACCATTCAAACTCTTGAGGACATGCAGAGAGTAGTTGAAAGCTACACAGAATAGGCAGAAGAGTTATGCGGAGAAGAGACGTTAACCTCTTGAGTTTCAAGTTGGTGATGACGTGTATCTAAAAGTTTCACCATGGAAAGGAGTGTTGAGGTTTGGTATGAGAGGCAAACTGACTCCTAAGTTTATGGGCCATATCCTATCATTGAGAGGATTGGACCTATAGCTTATAAGTTGGATTTACCATCTGAGTTGGCCAATTTACATGATGTGTTTCATGTATCGATGCTGAAGAAGTGTTACCCTGGTACAGAAAAGATAATAGACCCAGAACCTGCACAGCTCAGATCAGATGTGTCCTATGTTGAAGGACCAATACAGATAGTTGATCAAAGAATCAAGAAACTCAAGAATCGTGAGATACCATTAGTGAAAATTCTGTGAAGGAATCATAACCTAGAGGAAGCTACATGGGAACTTGAATCTGAGATGCGTAACAAGTTTCCTTTTCTCTTTTAGGAATTTCGGGACGAAATTCTAATAAGGGAGTGAGATTGTTATGACCCATTCCAAAGTTTATTGGTAAGCATCATGATTTGAGCATAATTAAAGTTATTTGAGCTAACTTATGTGCTCATGTGGTGGTTAGTGCATCATTAACTTGATTTAGTTGAATTAAGCACATAAGATCAATTAGTGCATAATTAATATGATTAATTTGAGTAAAGTAATAATTGGATGCAATTGGAATGTTGAATCAGTAAAACAGTATAATTAGCATGTTTTCATGCCTTGGGTTTTTAGTGGGCCTCATTCTTGAAAATATGCAAAAGAAATCACCTGATTTGGACTATTGAGTCAAAAGTTATGATCTTTTCCGATTTCAGGGTTGAAATTGCAAAATTTCCAAATATTTTTTTTATAAACCTTCCCTTATTTCCAGTTGATTATCCGATTCATTTCGTTTTGTTGGAGGCGGCGCACAGGAGTGCAGCTCCGCAGGCGATCGCAAGGCGATCAGTCGGCCGATTTCCAGATTTGTTCTGGTTACCTTTCTTCTCTTCTTCTTCTCTTCTTCTTTCCTCCTTTCTTCTTCTCCCACCATCCACTCTTCCTACCTTCCTAAGCTAGCTGCCGCATAGCAGCTTGGCTGCGGCAAGCTGCATCTTGCACAGCGGCCGTGCGTGGCCTGGAGGAGGTGGATTTGGGGCGGCCAAAGCTCCTAATCTAAGATTTGGATCTCGGCTAGGAGGATTAAACCACAAACCACCATCAATTCAGCCTATATTAGCATCAAGCGACGGTTTATGATTTGGAGCGTGAAGTTCCTATTCCGTGAATAGGAACAGTGAAAAATTTATTCAAAGGAAGAAGACAATCAAATTTTTCCCGGAATCAGACCCTGAACGCATCCCCGGACGAATCCGGACATTCCAATCCGCTGTGAGTAGGGTTTCATTTATTTATCATTAATAAACTCAGGCGTTTGAATACTTTCTGTTTTGTGCGCGAATTACGCTGATAACATGCGTTATCAGGCGTCGGGCAGCGTTTGGCGTCGCCCGACCTTTTTAGTTCATAAAATGCTTCTAGACACTGTTATATGATTAAATTTAGCATTTGAACAGTATGGATTGAATCAGTAGATTTATATGGTTCCTTGGAACCTAAATTGCTCATTTGAATGTTGAAATTAGAAATTCATGTCTGAAAATGGTATGACTTGGGTATGAACCCAGACAATGAAGATTTCTGATAAATTATCAGATGTACGATTTCAAAGTTGATATGAATAAATAAAATATGCATGAAAACCCTAATTGCATATATGTTTTGACGTTAATATGTGTAAATTGATATTTACATGAAATGGCACATTTCTCTGAAATATTACCAGAAATTCTCAAGTATTGTTATTAAATTGTATTGTGATATGTAATTAACTCTTAATTGAGTTAAGTGATGCACAAACTAGGATTAGGGTTAATGTGCACGTTTTTCGAGAATTTCAGAGAATTGACAAATGTTACGTATGAATTCTCATATGTGAAGTAAATTACTCTTAGCAGTGCACTAAGATGTACAATTGAATGAATTCAATATGCATGTGCAAAATTGACTTGAGTTTGGGATATTTATGAATTTTAAATCTGCATGCATGCAAGATATAAGGATAGGGTGTTGCCATGTGATAAGTGAATGAGGTAAATGAAACCCTAAGGATAGGGTGTTCAATGAATCATGTTATGGTAATATGAAAGGTCTCGATATGAGATGTGGTGATACTTAACTGTTGAATTGTATGTTTCTAGTGCATTTAACTTTATATGCTTGTTCTCTCTGAGTTGATATCTACATACTGCAGGGCTTCTTATTTTCAATACATATCTCATAAATTGCAGGTGATGAGATATGACATGCCCTAGAAAGGGATGTTACTGAGACATGATATATGTTGAATACATGAGTTAAGATGTTTCTTATGATATGATATGGCAGGCCGTGTGAGCCTTGTGAGAAATGTTAAATGAGTTATGATTTCTGTTTAAAATGTACCTATAATGTTAATGTTAGACTTAGGTGCCCTGAACACCGTAGAACCCCTTCGAGAGATCTGCTTCTTAGGGGTGAAACTCGTGTTGCAACATTAACCGTGCGGAGTCATGGTGGCACGAGGACAGAGAGACAGTGTTCAACAATAATCCGTGCGGAGTCACGGTGGCACTGGAGAAAATAGGGGTTATTGCAACAAGATCCGTGCGGAGTCATGGAGGTAACCCCGTGAGACTCTCCGCCTGTGTGCTCAGGTTAGAGGAGGAGTCTAGAGCACTCGGAGTAGTGCATTGAGGCCGGAGAGCCTGTGGTCCTGTGGCAGAACAGGGCTGGCGTCAGACTTAGCATTTCCCGGGTGTGTCGCTAAGTCTTGTACGGTGTGGCCGTAGTACATTGCGAGTCTCTATGCAGAGTACACTGCATAGATCAGGGCATAAGCTAAAATATGATCATATAGGTTCACAGAGTTCCTTATAAATGAAAGAGTTAAGGAAGACTAGAGCATAGTCTTCTAGTAGTTATTCTTTGGATGCAATATTTACATTCTTCGTTATTTCAATTATATTGTTTTAGAACTGCTCAGTGTAGTATTTCTTGTATATTAATCTGAATAATAAACTTGACGAGTTGTTTAGTGATAGTTAAATGAAAAACTATTCACTGAGCGAGTAGGCTCACTCCTCTACTCAAACATTTTCAGGTCAGCAACAGTTCCAGGAATCTGAAGGATCTTTCCATCCTAGTTTTTTGCAGTAGAAGGTATATGTAGTTAGTTTAGTTAGAGGTCTCTTAATCCTTTCCCCTCGGTCCTTGGGACATGGTGTGGGTGAGAGAGAGTATGTATGGCGAATGAGTAAAAGATGTAAATTAACTGTTATGTTTTACTTTCTGTTAAACAATGTTACATGTTGTAAACTCTGTTTATGTTCTCTAGCCGGTTTAATTGAAATGCTTCCGCAATAGTTTATTATGTTTTGGTTTACAGCAATAATCCGGATATCATTACGAGGTTTTAAAAAGAAAAAGTTCTCAGTGATTTGTTTAGGTGATAATCCCTCCGTCGCGCCCTAATCTCGTGATTAGTGGTTAGTGTGAGATCGGGGTGTGACAGTTGTTATGCAATCATCCTCTCTTACTTTTCCACTGTCCTTATTGCCTTCTTTGCAGTTGTTTTCCCTACTTTTGTTCTCCCCATTTGATCACAACAGTAGATGCCAGGAAGTTGTCTCCCCCTTCCTTACGTGTTTGTACATGTACAGTGTAGCAAAAACCAGGGCAATCAACACCATTAGCAACTCAAATGGAAATGAAAAAGTGGAGTGGAATCCTTGGTGGGGAATTTCTAGTGATTTTCTCTACTGGAAATGAAGAAGTGAGTGGAATCCATCAAGAATGCAATTGTTTCTCAATTTGGGGATTTTAGGGTAGAGAAAACCTCATGAGTTGCTTTTTGGTTCCGCTCAACTCCACCATGTCCTCTAAAACAAATTCAACGCAAATCATCACTTTTCTCATGATTACAAATATGCCATCATGTTTTATGGGTAACATTGCTACAATACCCCGTGTGGGTATTAAAAACAAACTCTCTCTCTCTCTCTCTCTCTCTCTCTATATATATATATATATATATATATATATATATATATATATATATATATATATATATATAGGGTATAGATTCACTTGGTCTAAAATAGATTCACTTGGTCTAACTTGCATGGACACTTTTATTATTATTGTGATTTATTTTGGCTAGGTCTTGGAATGATTATGTATTTTCATTTAAATTTTACTGCCCCATTCTTTTTGTAAGACCCCTAACCTGGATTGTTGGACTAAGAACCATGTTTTCTTTTCTTCATTAGATGCTTAGAACCTTAATCTAATCCTTTGAGATGTTTTTGGAACATGTGATGGGTTTAAGTTTCTAGTTTGGTCCCGTTTGGCTGTTGTTCATGATTTGTATGCTTGTTTTGAGTCAAATTGCAAATTGCCCAAGTATGAGGGTTATTTTGCAAATTTTCACCTATAGAGTGTGCCCTCTATACCCTGGCTTCATGAGAGAGAATATTGAGCATATGGGTTCTTTTCTTGGACCTTGATTGATGATGTGGCATCCTGTGGTGATGTTAGGGTTTTTGAGATTTTCCCTTTGTGGATGAGCTTCAACCTTGTTGAGTGGGTGGGAGTGTTATGAATGCAACACTTGTCCTTGGTGTAGTGTTATTAGACCTAGATTCTCTAGAAGTGGTTTAGTCACTATGGTTGACCCTCTTGAGAAGTGTTTCCACCATGTGAAATGTGGGTGACCTTGTGTTGTGATCGTAACATGTGCTTGGTTTTTTGCGACCACAACTAAGGTGGTTATTGACCTAAGTGGTTGCTACATCACCTAGGTTGTAGCACCATTCGTTTCATGCATGTATATAGTGGTTGCATGGCTTTTTTCTTGGTGGAGAAGTGTCCCTTTGGTGACCTCTTGTGTTGACACCTCATATCCACCTACCTACCTCCTCCTTCATGTATATAAACCCTCTATTCTTCATACAAGCATTCTTCTCGGCTCTCCTTCCTTCCTCCTCTCTTGCACTCAACCTTGATGCTTTTTGGATCCAATGAGGGCTGACATAGGTGCTTTGGTGGCTGATCAACCTTGCATGTGGTGATCTTGGAGCTTGTTTCCTACATAAGGCAGGTTATATAACTCTTCTCTCACTATATTGCACTCTTTTCTTACATGATGTTACAATTTCATCTCTAAATTGTAATCCAAATATGCTAAAGCAAGTTATCATGATCTAGAGCTTGAGTTATGGTGATAATCATGTGTGGTCTTCTTATAATCTGAAACCCTAGTTACATGTACAAGGTTGTTGATAATAGTGCTGAATGGCATGATTTATTCTTGCCCTTAGTAATGGGAATGCATCTCTATTTTTTGTCATTTGTTTACCTTGAGCAAGAGAAGTTTTTAGTTCTATTTTCATGCAAGAAAATCTCAAATTTCAACCCTTTGACCATTATCTTTATGGCCACTCTAAGTGACCCATAAGTTAGGGTTTTTGTGGATCATCTTTTGGTGGAGATTTTCCCTTAGATGGTGCTAAGTGTCTTGGTGGTTAACCTTGTATTTTGACCATGTTTTTATGATGTTCTAGACTGAGATGGGTGGATAACTTAAGGTCGCTACACCCTTGATCTTTTTGCCTTGGTCGCTACACCTATGAGTGGGTGTTGCTGTTACAACAACCCTAACCCTAGGTTATCGCTAAACCAATTGTCCTTTGCAGTCACAACGTGGTGTTGTTAGAGTGATTTAGTCTCTACATAGATGTTGCAATAGGGTACATACCTAGATGGGTCGCTACACATGGGTACACCTACCCTAAACGATCACAAACCTTCATGGGAGAATGGTCGACACACATACATGGTACATGGTCACTACACATGTATGTACATGTAGGTCGCAACACTTGATACCCTATCGACCGCAACACTTGAGTAATGAAAATAACATGATAATGCAGATGCACATGAGTAATACAAATTAATAATGCTTAACCCTAATGCTTTCCAAACATGTGGGAGGTGTTTAATCTAGTGTTGCTGATTGAATTTTGCTATGAAACCCTAATCAATTATACATGAAACCATGACCCTGATGTCAGGATATATGATGTGTTTGCTTATCTCATTTGAAGTGGTTATCATATTATGTTGTTTTATCTCTCCTATTTATAAATCCCTAACCTTGTAGGTGAAATGAATGTCATATCTATGAGAATGCTATGGTGAACTATATGTTATACAAGGTGGTGATAATTACCAATATTGTGGCATAATGTGATATTGAATGTGTAGGGATCATGTTGTTTGGTCTTATGACCTGACAAGTGATTGATACCTAATATGAGGTGAAATACTCTAGATATGTGATTAATGGATTGATATCCCACCATGATGAGATATTGGTGATGGCCTTGTGTATGGCAGTGATAATATGTGATGAAGTTGATGGCCTTGATTAAGGCGGTGAGACAGTGATGACATGAGATGATGTGACAAGTTTTACACTTCATACATTTTTTTATCTTCTAGAATTGTTATATAGTTATGCTTGCTAGACTAAATTAGGGATTTTATGTCCATCTATATGATGAAATCTTAATTCACCTAATTGGCATAACTAATAAAGTGAAACCCTAATCATGTAGTTGCCATGTGCCATAGATCCAGTCCAGTGTCAGTTTTATTACTGGATGGTGAAATGAGTAACTCCTTTAGGAAACTTAGAGCACATATTGCTGAATACGCGGGGGTGCAAATTGAAGATATATCCTGGCATCCACAAAATACAAGTTTCGGAGGGTGACTACGGTTATGCCTCAGTGTTGTGATACTTGTAAAGGCATCAGTACAACTGCATAATGCCTTTTATGAATGGACATGCGTGAGCCTGTTCTTTAGCATCGTGACTTATACCAAGGGGGGCTTGGTGTTTTATACGAACAACCATTTGTGAGCTGATCCTTCAGCTTGACTATATGTCATTGTTTACAGTTGACTGATATGTCTCTACAGTGTTTCTCTTATACTGACCAAGAGATGTTGGAGAGGTCATGTATTTTGATTCTTCCATAGACCTTATATGGCATTGATTTCAACATAGAAGTGGTTAGTTGGATTTGGGTGGTACAACTCAAATCCTTAGGGAATTAATAAAAGATGTAACACAGCCATGTAGTGTATTTGCATAGGGTTGAACACGGATAACATTGAATGACCTTGTGCCTTTTATTGTGTTGTTTAGTTTATAACAATTATACATGTTTTTCATATTCCTTATAAAGGTATAAGATGATCTAATGTTTAGTGTAGATGCCTAAACTACTTATTTAATGTTAACTGCCTTTCTTATACCTATTAGCTGAATCTTCTCATCTTGTTGTTACTATATCTTTCTTAGCTAATATGTGTTAATAATAGTGTCAGCGGAGAGTTATATCTATCACTGGGATGTTTGGTCTCACCCCACGGGTTTCTACATCTTTTAGGTGGTTGTGCATGAAGAGGTAGAGATCATGCTGTTGAGGTTGAGCATCAAAAGGAGCAGTAACTGAGTAAAGGTTGGATGAGCTTCTTGTGTTTTGTAGTACAGTCATATGTGTCGTTCCTGTACTCTCAGGTTTTTGGGGGCATTGTAGGTGTTGTATACCAAGACAATGCTTTGGCTATATGCCTTTGTTGTACAAATATGACATATATGTATGTGTGCATGTTATCATATGTGCAGGTTGTAGCGTGTAGGCCAGTGAAAAGTGCTATGTAATAATTTTTTGATAAGTATATATATATATATATACACATGTGGCTTTGTGGACTCCGATGTGATATCCTTACGCTTGAGGTGGATATGTGATAATGGCTTTAATTTCCTGTGTTTTTTGGTAAATTGATTATTTAGTATAATTCTACATTTTTATTGAATAATCTCAGTTTGTGGCGTGTTGGGGCGTCACAGTTTATTAGTATTAGAGCTTTATGTTTGTTGAGTCTACAAGGATATAGGAATAGGTTTGTGTCTGTTCTAGTGTCCTTCAATATATCTTATGGTGACTTCTACTTATGTAGAAGAAGAAGAAGACAAAAAAGATGTTTGGAGAACATGAAGAACATGCCGCTGAGAGTAGGTTGTTGCACCAGGAGGTGGTGTGAGGAGGTAGGCTAGAGATGATGGATTTCTTGAGGTGCCACAGTTTGAACCAACCATGATGGAAAATCATGCTTTCCAGTCCATGTTTGGACAGTTTATGGCTATGATGACGCATATGGTGGACATGATTCCCGTGCCTCAAGCTAGGATAGTTGTTCCCAATGCTGAATCCCCAGGTTCTGGGAAGAACTTTGAGAGGTTACGAGATGTTGGGGAAGTTGAGCACACTAATAGGATGGATCCAACAGATGCTGACCTATGGTTGAATGAGTTGGAAAAGGCCTTCAAGATCCTCAACGTCCCTGAGGTAGACAAAGTGAAGCATGATGTGTATATTTTGAAAGGGAGTACTGGCCATAGGTGGGCCATTGAGGAGGAGAAGAGGCATGGTGCTGCTATCAGTTGGGAGGAGTTTCAACGTGAGTTTGATAGTTGGTTCTTTCCTCAGACCTACCTAGATGAGAAGATCTCGTAGTTCAAAAAGATCCAACAGGGATCAATGTATATGAGGCAAAGTTTATGGAGATACTGAGGTTTTGCCCTCATATCGCTATGAAAGATCAAGAGTTGACCAGATGCTTTGAGAAGATCTTGAGCATAGAGCTGAAGATACTGGTGTCAGCTTTTTGTGGAGTCTATCAGGTGGATATAGATCAGTTGTGGAGAAATGTGAGATGAATGCCAAGAGGAGACATACACAATATCAAAGGCAGTCATCTAGAGGCTTCAAGAAGCCTAGGTTCTCAATGCCGCAGTCACAACAAAGGTCGGCAGTGCAGTCTTAGTGGTCACCATGTGAAGGTAGAGGTCGTAGTTTTCTACCTACATGAGCCCCCAACACGACATCAATGCCAATGACGGGGCCATGTAGGCCATGGTATGAGAGTAGTACATGCTATAAGTGTGGACAAATCTAGCATACAAAACTTTACTGCCCAATGAAGGATGATGAGGTGACTGAATAATTGAGACAGAGTCAGCAAGGCTCGTAGAGGCAATAGTTTAACAACAATTGAGGTCAAGGACGTGAACAAGCGTCACATGTTGGTTCTTTTGGGCAAGATAGCAGATGAAGGGGATGACAATAGGAAATGGCTCAATTCTACGTCATGAGTCATCCAGAAGAATTGGTCAACCCATGATTTATGACATGTCAGATGAAGTTATTTCATTCTAATTTATCTTCTTCTTACTATATTTCTTTTTTTTGGTTGACCCGGGTGTGACACACTCTTTTATCACTCAAAAAGTGATTGCTAGTTTTTCTTTGCCTATTAGTCATAGTTGTGATAGCCTTTGTTTAGAAACCCTGTTGGTTGGATTTTCCAAGTTGCGGCAAGTGTGTCCTTCCTGTGTCCTTTTTTTCTTAGGGCACAACATTCAAGTGGATCTCATACCACTTGACATGCATGGATTCGATGTGATCCTTGGAATGGACACCTTGGAGAAGTATCAGGTGGTCTTGGACTGTAGTTACAAAGCAGTAACATTTGTTGATGGAGATGTGACATGGATCTTCCAAGGAGATAGGAAGATTCTATCGATGTGTCTGGTGTCTGTAATGGTGGTAGATAGGTTGATGAGGCAAGGCTTCAAAGCATTCTTGACACATGTGGTGGATACTAAGTTTAGGAGTCCAAGTATCTAACAGGTGCTAGTTGTTTGTGAGTTCAAGGGTGTATTCCCCTATGAGTTTCTAGGTGCTCCTCCAGTTAGAGACATTGATTTTGAGATCAATCTAGTCATGGGTATGCAACTGATAGCTGAGACACTATACATGATGGAATCGAATGAGATGGAAGAATTAAAGAAATAGTTGCAAGAGCTGCATGAGAAAGGTTTTATCAGGCCAAGCACATCACCGTGGGGTGATCCAGTGCTATATGTGAAGAAAAAAGATGGACCTATGAGGTTGTGCATATACTATCGATAGTTGAACAAAGTGACAATAAAGAAGAAGTATCCTTTGCCCCATATTGATGATCTATTTGACCCATTTTCAGGCGCCACCATGTTTTCAAATATAGATTTGAGGTTAAGATATCACCAATTCTGGATCAAGGCAAATGACATACCCAAGTAAGCTTATAGGACCTTGTATGGTCATTATGACTTCATGGTTATGTTGTTTGGGCTAACCAATGCACCGACAACATTCATGGACTTGAAGAACAAGGTGTTTAGGCCATATCTTGATCAATTTATGGTTTATTCATAGATGATATCTTAGTATACTCTAGAGATAGCCAACAACATGAACACCATCTACATCAGACATTAACCTTGTTAAGACAACATCAGTTGTATGCCAAGTTCCACAAGTGTCAATTTTAGCTAAAGGAGGTGTCTTTCCTAGGACACGTGATATGTGCTAAGGGTGTTCGTGTGGACCCCAAGAAGGTTGAATCTGTTCTGGAGTGGGAGCAACCAAAGACGTTGATAGAAGTTCATAGTTTTTTGGGACTGGTAGGATATTACAAGAGGTTCATCAAGAACTTCAACGCAATGACATTACCCTTAACAAAGCTGACAAGAAAAAATGTGTCGTTTGTCTGGGATGACAAGTATCAGTGTGCCTTCGAGTTGTTAAAGGAGAATCTGACTAGTGCTCCAACGTTGGTTTTTCCTGATCAAGGGAAAGGATATATTGTCTTCTGTGATGCGTCAAGGAATGGTCTGAGTTGCATGCTGATGCAAAACAAGAATGTGATTTCTTTTGCTTCACTACAACTTAAGAAACATGAGGAGAACTACCCAACCCATGATCTGGAGCTTGCAGTGGTGGTCCATGCATTGAAGATCTAGAGGCACTACCTTTATGGTGATAAGTTTCAGATCTTCACAGATCACAAGAACTTGAAGTACATCTTCTCACAGCAAGAGTTGAATATGAGTTAGCAACACTGGATGGAGTCAATCAAAGACTATGATTGCACTATGAATTACCATCCAAGGAAGGCAAATGTCATGGTAGATGCACTAAGTAGGAAATCCTCTTCGTTATCATTTCTAGACAAGGCACAAATATGTTTGTTGGTGTGCCATAAGAGATACATGTTGGTCTCCTTGCATCAGATGAATGTATGGTTGGAGGTATCTATGTTGGTGGTTTTGTTGACACAGTTACAAATGAAGCCTATGTTGAGGCAGTACATTAGAGACACGTAGTAGGGTAATACAATGATACAATAGATTTGAGCAGAGTTGGGCAGCGATAAGTGAGATGGCTTTCATGAGATAGAGGATGGGACAGTATACTACCCCAACAAAGTTGTGGTTCCTAATGTTGATAATATGAGGAAGATGGTTTGGGAAGAGGCTCACTCTTCACAGAAGATAGTTTTGGTAGCACCAAGATGTACCATAATCTTAAATATCTATATCGGTGGCCTGGCTTGAAACATGATGTAGCTAAGTACGTGGCCAAGTGTGTAATGTGTCAATAGGTTAAGGTAGAGCATTAGAAGCTCGTAGGGACTTTGCAACCATTGCCTATACCACAATGAAAATGGGATCATGTTGTGATGGACTTTGTGGTTGGTCTCCCTAGGACAACCAAAGGTCATGATTCCATTTGGGCAATCGTTGATAGGTTGAATAAGTCAGCACTCTTCCTTCCTGTGAAGACCACATATACGACAGAGAAGCTTGATCAGTTAAATGTTGATGAGATAGTGTGTTTTCATGGTATCCCAGCTACTATCATATCAGATATAGGTCCTTAGTTTACCATTCACTTTTTGGAGCAATTGTACACAACTTTAGGTACACGATTGAAGTTCAACACATCATTTCACCCACAGACAGATGGACAGTCTGAGAGGATGATACAAACTTTGGAAGATCTATTGAGAGCTTGTGTCTCATAGTTTCTGGATAGTTGGGATATCCATCTCAGTTTCATAGAGTTGGCCTATAATAACAACTAGTAAAGGAGCATTGATATGGCACCTTATGAGGCATTTTATGGGATACGTTGCATGTCTCCATTATGCTGGTACAAGACTGGTGAATATAAGATTCTAGGTCTTGACCTTGTACAGTAGACAATAGAGAAGATCAAAGTGATTCAACAGTAGTTGAAAGTAAGAAGAAGTATTATGATGATAATCATTACAGGCCCTTGGAGTGTTAAGTGGGACACATGGTGTATCTCAAGGTCTCTCCTTGTAAGAGTGTTTTGAGGTTTGGGAAGAAGAGTAAGTTGGCTCCCAGGTATATGGGACCTTACCCTATGGTGGCATGTGTTGGAAAGGTGGCTACAAGTTGGAGTTTCCATCTGAGTTGCATAGGTTGCATCCAGTGTTCCAAGTGTCTATGTTGAGTAAGTGTCATCCAAATATTGAGTTATTGTTGCAACCAATAGAAGTTGAGTTGGAAGAAGATATGTCATATGTTGAAAGCCCTATTTTGATCCTTGATAGAAGAGTGAAGAAGTTGAATAAGAAGAAGGATATAGTTTTAGTGAAGGTTTTGTGGCATCATTGTGAGCACTGAGGAAGCCACATGGGAGCTTGAGGAAGAAATGCGTAGGAATTAACCGTCTCTTTTAGCATAGGATTTTGAGGGGAAAATCCTTGATAGGGGTTTATGGTTGTAAGATCCCTGACCTGGAATTTTGGGATAACCTTGTTATATTTTCTTTAGTAGATTCTTAGAACCTTAATCTAATCCTTTGAGATGTTTTTGGAACATGTGATGGGTTTAACTTTCCAGTTTGGTCCTGTTTGGATGTTGTTCGTGCTTTGTATGCTTGCTTTGGGTCAAATTGCAAATTACCCAAGTATGAGGGCTATATTGCAATTTTTCACCTCTAGAGTGTGCCCTCTATAGCGTGGCTTCATGGGAGAGAGTATGGAACATAGGGGCACTTTGTTGGACCTTGTTTGATGATGCGACATCCTATGGAGATGTTAGGGTTTCTAGGGTTTTCCCTTAGTGGATGAGCTTCAATCTTGTTGAGTGCATGGAGTGTTGTGACCACAACATCGCACTTGGTGAGTGTTGTGACTAAAACACTTGTCCTTGATGTAGTGTGCTTCGACCTAGATGCTCTAGAAGTGGTTTGGTCGCTATGGTTGACCCTCTTGAATAGTGTTTCAACCATGTGAAGTGTGGGTGACCTAGTGTTGCGATCGCAACATGTGCTTGGTGTGTTGCGACCGCAACCAAGGTGGTTATTAACCTAAGTGGTCACAACATCACCTAGGTTGTATCACCCTTTGTTGGATGATATATATAGTGGTTGCATGGCTATTTTCTTGGTGGATAAGTGTCCCTTTGGTGGCCTCTTGTGTTGAAACCACATATCCACCCTCCCTCCCTCCTCCTTCATGTATATAAACCCTCTCTTATTCATACACACATTCTTTTTGGCTCTCCTTCCTTCCTCCTCTCTTGTGCTCGACCTTAGTGCTTTGTGGAGCCAAGGAGGGCTTACCTTGGTGTTTTGGTGTCCGATCAACCTTGCATGTGGTGATCTTGGAGCTTGTTTCCTACATAAGCCGAGTTATATAACTCTTCTCTCACTATTATTGAACTCTTTTCTTACATGCATGTTACTTATTTCACCTCTAAATTGTAATCCAAATATGCTAGAACAAGTTATCATGATTTAGAGCTTGAGTTATGGTGATAATCATGTGTGGTTTGCTAATAATCTGAAACCCTAGTTACATCTACAAGATTGTAGATAATGGTGTTAAATGACATGCTTTCTTTTTGCCCTTGTAATGGGAATGCATCCCTATTCTTTTGTGGTTCATTTACCTTGATCAAGAGAAGTTTTTACTTCTATTTGCATGCAAGAGAATCTCAAGTTTCATCCCTTTGACCGTGATCTTTATGGTGGCTCTAAGTGACCCATATGTTAAGGTTTTTGTGGATCATCGTTTGGTGGAGATTTCCCCTTAGATGGTGCTAAGTGTCTTGGTGGTTAACCTATTGTTTTGACCATGTTTTAGTGATGTTCTAGGCTGAGCTGGGTGGCTGACTTAAGGTTGCTACACCCTTGATCTTTTTGCCTAGGTTTCTACACCTTTGGATGGGTGTTACATTCGCAAAAACCCTAACCCTCAGTGGTCAATACAACTATGGTCCCTTTGCGATCACAACATGGTGCTATGAGAGCGAGTTTGTTGCTACATAATGGTCACAACATGATGCATATCTAGATGGGTCACTACACATGGGTACACCTATCCTAAATTGTTGTAGCATCTTTATGGAAGAATGGTCAACACACCTACATGGTACATGGTCTCTACACATGTATGCACATGTAGGTCACAACACTTGATACCCTATCGACCACAACACTTGAGTAATGAACATAATGTGATGATGTGGATGCACATGCATAATAAAGATTAATGATGTTTAACCCTAATGCTCTAGAAACATTTGGTAGATGTTTAATCTAGGGTTGGAGATTGAATAATGCTATGAAACCCTTATCGGTTATACATGAAACCCTAACCCTATGTTAGGATATATGATATGTTTGCTTATATCATTTGAAGTAGTTATCATATTATGATGTTTCTTCTCTCCTATGTATATATCCCTAACCTTGCAAGTGACATGAATTTCATAGCTATGATATTGATATGGTGAACTATATGTTATACAAGGTGGTGATTATGAGAAATATTGTGGCATAATGTGGTATTGAATGTGTAGGGACCATGTGATTTGGTCTTATGACTTGACAAGTGCTTGATGTGTAATATGAGGTGAAATACTCAAGATATGTGATTAAGGGATTAATATCCCACCGTGATGAGATATTGGTGATGGCCTTGTGTATGGAAATGATAATATGTGATGATGTTGATGGCCTTAATTAAGGCAGTGAGACAATGATGACATGAGATGATGTGACAAGTTTTACGCTTCATATGTTTCATATCTTCTGAAGTTGTTATACAACTATGCTTGCTAGATTGAATTAGGGTTTGTATGTCCATATGTATGATGAAGGATTAATTCATCTAACTGGCATAACTAATAATATGAAACCTTAATCATGTAGTTGCCCTGTGCCATAGATCCATTCTAGTGTCAGTATCTTTGCTGGATGGTGAAATGAGTAACTTCTTCCAGAAACTCAGAGCATATATTGTTGAATATGTGGGGGCACAAGTTGAGTATATATCCTTGTGTCCACAAAATACTAATTTCGGAGGGTGACTGTGGTCATGCTTTGGTGTTGTGATACTTGTGAGGGCAGTAGTGCTACTGCATAATGCCTTTAATGAATGGCCATGCGTGAGACTATTCTCTAGAGTCATGACATATACCAAGGTGGGCTAGGTGTTATATATGAATGGTCATGTGTGAGCTGGTCCTTCAACTTGACTATATGTCATTATTTGTAGTTGACTAATATGTGTCTATGGTGTTTCTCTTGTATTGACCAAGAGGTGTTGGAGAGGTCATGGATTCCGACCTATCCATAGACCTTGTATGGCATTGATTTTGACTTACTAGTGGTTAGTTGGATTTGGGTGGTACGACTCAAATCCTCAGGGCATTAATAAAAGATGTAACACGACCGTGTAGTATATTTGCATAGGGTTGAACACAAATAACATTGGATGACCATTTTCATTATTTTCTTGTGTTGTTTAGTTTATAACAGTTAGACATGTTCTTCATATTCCTTCTAAAGGTATAAGATGATATATTATTTAGTGTAGATGCATAAACTATTTATTTAATGGTAACTATCTTGCTTATACAAGTTAGTTGAATATGCTCATCTTGTTGTTACTATTATCTATCCTTCTTAGCTTATATGTGTTGATAATAGTGTTGGTAGAGAGTTATATCTCTCATTGGGACATTTGGTCTCACCCCATGGGTTTCCACATCTCTTAGGTGGTCCTGCACGATGAGGTAGAGATTGTGTTGTTAAGGCTGAACAATAAGAGGAGTAGTAACTGAGTAAAGGTTGGATGAGATGCTTGTGTTTTGTAGAAGAGTCTTATGTGTCATCCCTGTACTATCAGGTCCATGGGGGTGTTTTGTAGGTGTTGTATATCGAGATGATGTTTCGGCTATACACCTTTGTTGTATAGATATGACATATATGTATGTGTACATGTTATCATATGTATAGGTTGTGGCCAGTGGGCTAGTGAATAATACAATGTAATAATCTTTTGACAAGTGATATATATATATATATATATATATATATATATATATAAATGTATATATATAGGGTAGCGATCCAGTGAGAAACATCCTACGGTGAGAGCATGAGAGGCATTTGAATAAATACAAATTAGTAACTATTTTTTAAAATCCAACTATATAGATGGAAAAATCATCATTTCATTTACCTTCTCACAAAAGATCATTGCAATCAAACATTGTTTACATGTCCATATGTACAATATACACTTTTTACATCCAATGGTCAGCCTGAAATTCAATATAGAGCGTCAAAAAGTATTTGGTTGTTTTGAATGATTAATAAATCAGATGGTGATAAAAAATTATAAGAAAGTAGATATTATGGTATACTTGTAATATGTACGGTTGTATTATGAAAAATTGATCTATGTGGAGAGTTATACAAATGCCTCTCATGCTCTCACCAAGATATGTTTCTCACTAGATCATTGCCCTATATATATACATATATATATATATATATAGAGAGAGAGAGAGAGATGTGTGTGTGTGTGTGGCTTTTTGGACTCCAATGTGATATCATTCTACTTGAGGTTGATGTGTGATAACAATTTTAATTTCCTCTATTTTCTGGTAACCTGGTTTTTAGTATAATTCCACATTTTTCTTTTGAGTAATCTTGCTCTATGGCGCATTGGGGCATCAAACTTTTGTTATATCCTATTGAACTTACCTACTTGATGTAGACCCATACTTTATTGGAAACACCCTCTTCTATCGTACACCTCTAATAATGCTCAATTATGTTATCAAGCACATACTCAATGTTATTTGACACATAACTTTTGTCTCTTTTTCCTATCTGATTGTTCTTCCATCACCCAAAATCCGGATCACTAAGAGAGACTAAGTTTGTGGAGCAAGAAGTTGGAGATCAATATATAGAATAGCCTGAGCAGATTTAGAAGAACTTCTTGAGATGCATGGGTGACCCTCCGCCCCTACTACGTTAGTTGATAGTTTAATTAGACTTTCATTTGTACGACATGGAACCTTATGTTTAAACCTTTATATTCCCTTGTAATAGCTTTAGTTTCCTTCCATTGCAAAACTTTTTAAAATTGCAACGTATGCCATATTGTTTTGGATATTACTGTGCACTCCCTCTCTTTTTATGTGATGATCATATTTTAGACTGAATTATTTTATTTTAAAATAAAAGTAAGGATTGGTCCCATCGCTAGGACTGACTACAATGCAAGATCAATATGTCAAATGCAAAGAAGATTGAACCCTAGGCTAAAGAGGTTGTGACTCAAGAGGTGGTAAAGTCACTTGATTCCAGGATCATCTATCCCATTTCTAATAGTCCTTGGGTGAGTCCTATCAAATTTGTACCCAAGAAGGGTGGGATCACTGTTGCACCCAATGAAGATCAAAAAATGATGTCTATGAGGGAGCAATCTAAATAGTGCATGTGTGTAGATTTTAGAAATCGAAATGCAAAGACAAAGACGGACGACTATCATGTACCTTTCATCAATCAAACTTTAGAGACACTTGTTGGACATAGTAGCTATTGCTTTCTTGATGGCAACTCTGGAGACTTCCAAAATAAATTATAACATGCAGATCAAGAAAAGACTACCTTCACCTATCTAAGTGATACCTTGCTTATAGAAGAATTTTGCTTGGGATTTGCAATTCCCTTTCTACTTTCTAGAGATGTGTTACATCTATCTTCACAGATATGCTTGATTCATCTCTGGAAGTCTTCATGGATGATTTTTCAGTGTTTGGGAAGTCTTTTGACGAGTGCTTGTCTCACCTCACTGCCATTCTTAAAAGATGTATGAATGTTTGTTTGGTTTTAATGAAAGAAGAGTCACTTCATGGTCCCCGAAGGCATTCTTCTTTGTCATCACATACCTAAAGCTGGGATTGAAGTTGACAAGGCCAAAGTGGGCCTCATTTCTACCTTAACTATTTTTTGCACCGTGAGACATGCCCATTCTTTCTTGGAACATGTGGGTTTCTATCATCATTTCATAAATGATTTTAGCAAGATATCTAGACCATTGTGGCAACTTCTTGAGAAGGATTTTGAGTTCAAATTTGATGATAAATGCATTGAATCCTTCAACCACTTGAATCACAAGTTGATTTCTGCTCCTATTATGCATCCCCTTGACCTCTCTTTCCTATTTAAGATTATGATCAGTGCATCTGACACAATAGTAGGGACTTTGTTGGCTAAAGGATTGTCTATATAACTCATGCTATTTATTATGCAAGTAAAATGTTGGATGAAGCTCAAAGGAACTCCAGCACTATATAAAAGGAATTGCTTGTCATGTTTTTTGCTCTTGATAAATTCCACTACAATATTTCCAAAATAAGGTGATTGTCTACACCAACCATGCACCTCTCAAGTATCTCATGCCAAAGAAAGACTCAAGGCCTAGGTTTATTTGGTGGATTCTATTGCTTCAAGAGTTTGATTTTGAGATCGCTGACAAGAAAGGGATTGAAAATTCTACATCTGACCATCTATCTCGGATTGAAGCACCTTATGATGAAGTAACCAAGATCAAGGAGATAATGCCCCATGAGCAACTTATTTTGATCGATTATAATCAAAGGTCATGATATAAGCACATATCCAACTTCTTGACTAGTGGGAGAGTACCAACCTATGCTTGGGAGAGGCCATGGTACATGCACATAGCTAGTTTCTTGGCTAGTGGGAGAGTACCTCAAAATTTCTCATTTTCCCTTACATACAATCAATCATGGTCATCATGATCATGAGGTATATTAGGGGAAGTACCTTAATCCTAGTGTCTTGAATATATTTATAGGATGAAGTAAATATCTCCCATAGAGAAGATAAAGACATCTACTTTTACCCATACACATATTATGGTATACATGTTTCCAAAGCATTTTTATCATGAAGAAAGGAAATTGAAATTATTATAATATTATAAATCTATTTACATTAGTTGCTTATTCCCTTCATCGTATTTGTTAATTTCACTTTAAATCAAAGACATGATTATTTTGTAATTTTGAAAAAAATGGACTCCGTACAATTTCTTCTTTCAAAACTCAAACTGTCATTAAGTGAAAATTTATATAAAACCAAACTATTCCACAAAAAAACTTACTCAAAACATGAAATATGTCAAACTTTTGCCCAAATTTTAACAACCAATACCAACTTCCCTCAAAAACCATATTATATGGTAAAATAAACTATCTTCTAATCCCAAGACATGTAAACATTATGCCCAGATTATGACTATGTGTGACTTATATCATTCAAAACTACCTTGGAAGTTTTCTCAAATTTTAGCTTTGTATTAAAAACTTCCTTTAAAATCCAAGGTAAACCAAATTTCTTATGAAAACTAGACTATCGAAAACATTTAACCAAATTTTAGACTTTATAAAGCCAACTTCCTTCAAAAACTTGAATGACTTGGTAAAAATAACTTCTTCTAAACCCAAAATATATAAGAAATTTGGATACGTTTTTGAGTTTATACTACTGAATTTATTAAATATTGAGATGATGTCAATTTTAGGCTACATGTTGACCTAGAAAAATCACATTGCTTATAAACTAAAATAGAACTCACTGAAACCAAGCTGATTCAAAGCATAAACTACCTTTAGGATTCTGAACAAAATCTTAGTCAATAAGATAATTCTTTCAAAACTCAAATTGCATTGAAAATATCTACATTTATTGACTCAAAAGAACCACTTCCTTGAAAACTCAAGCCATATAAACCAAATTCCCAAATTTGGACTGAGTTAATCAACATCATTCAAGACATAGAGTTCAGTGGAATTTCTACATAAACTTCAACTTGATAAAACCAGCACCCTAAATACTAGAAATAAATAGAAATTCTACCCAATTTTGTAACCAATAAAACCAACTTCATTCAATACCAAGAATACTGAACAGTAAAAGTGATCGTTATTCAAACCTCAACATCTACTAAATATTAACATGATTTATTGCCATTTTGAGTACAATCTATTCAAGACATTCGTATATGTTATTATCAACACTTTTAGAACACATCAAAATTTCACCCCTTTAACATATTATGCCAAAGTTCATGAGTCTTTTTGGTTTGGCAAGCATGGATAAAATTCTTGTGCCTTGATTTAACTTTTCATTTTAAATCTACTTAAGGCCTCATAATTGGGAAGAGTGTGGATTGATCTTCTAGTCATGATAAATGATGAGTATATACAAGCCCAAATTCTCAAAATGGAACTTCCTCCTCTGGTGAGCTCACATTATAAAAAGGATCATATATACATTCTAATATAATAAAAGGATAATTATCTTATATATATATATATATATATATATATATATATATGTATATATATGTATATATATATATATGTGTGTGTGTGTATATATATATATACATGTGTGTGTGTTTGTGTGTTGTTTTGTTTTTTGATGTCTAATTTGATTTTCATATGTATAATTAAATGAATATGTATCTCCATATGAATTTCTTTATATATTTATACACACATGCATATTAGTATGAACATACCTATGTAGTGAGTTACAGAGAAGTATATATATTAATCTATATGAATATGTACATGCAGTTTATAGGTATGTATAATTGGGATTAAGAGAGGCATTCCCTCCCCCTCTACCACACCCATGGCAGAGACCGATTGCCCGGGAGGGTGGTAAATCAAGGTGGTAGCTAAGATTCAAACTCAGGTCCCTTTGTTAGGGGACACCATGCTTGACCACTTGAGCCACTCCTTGTCGGCATGTATGTATTACACGTACACGTGTATGTGTTTACTTGTAGTATGTATATGTGCATATTGTAGAATTTTCTTATTCAGGTGTGTATATATATATATATATATATATATATATATATATATATATATATATATATATATATATATATATATATATATATATATATATATATATATATATATATGTGTGTGTGTGTGTGTGTGTGTGTGTGTGTGTGTGTGTGTGTGTGTGTGTGTGTGTGTATGTATACTTCCTTTTTCTAAATGTGTTTGTGTCTTAGTTTGTCTATTTCTTATGTTCTGATGTATATGAATGTGTTTATTTTTAGGCATGTAACATGTATACACGTGCATTTGTATCTACACTTGTATGCTTATGTGTGTTTTTATTTCATTGTGTGTTTTAAAATGGTATCCGTTTGTGTATTTGTATGTTTATATAATTATAATAGCATACATTATGTTTGACTTAAATATGTACACAAAATTATGAGGTTATGGGAATATACATGCCCTTCAATATGAGTATAAGAGTAAGCATGTATTTTGGTATGTAAAAACATACTGATAATGAGTATACAGTGTATGGGTTAGCGAGTATATGGGTATACCCTATGGATTTACATATACACATCCATATCTACAAAACAAAGACAAATAGGAACAAAAGACAACAATATAAGTGACAACAACAAAACACCACAACAAGTAATGCATGGCATCAACCACCGCCACTCTATCCCCCTATTTTCTCATGTGATATTCTTGTGATGAATCCACTATAGCGTGGGAAACCTATCATGTAAAATACCATTAATCACTTATTCATAGAAACATTCATCCAACCTATGGCATGCTAGGGAGCACAACTTCAATCCCCCCAGAAATGCATCACATGCTATTTTCATATCTAGAGTGAAACCATCCACATGGAACCCATCACACGTAGAAGAAGAACAAAATAGGAAGAATAAATGCAAATCCCTAAGAATACCACAAACCTATCATTTTACATTTATAGATCATTAGGGATATTTCAATATGCCCCATTCTGACCCTGTCGATAATTCTATCATCAACCAGGAGTTACGATAGAGAAGTACAACTACGAATTATCCATGTTGTTAATATCCCTAGTGCATCCAATTTGCAGACCCTAGAACCATAGAGATAATACAAGAATATCATGCCAAACAACTTACACAGATTCAAGGACTTATGTGACTTTTTTACTTCTTGAATGAACTATGGTAAAAGTATTTCTAGATGTTCAAATTCTAGTGTACACGGGGAGGGGGAGACTCCCATCTACATCTTCAAATATCTTTTATTGAACTAGGGTAATAATGCACACCTATTCTGATAAGTCAAATATTTCCTCATATTTATTCTAAATATTGTAAAAATATAACTTTGTATGAAGAAATAGTACTATAGTCTTGATATACAAGAACAAAGGATATGTCCAGAGTTGCACAAACTATACAGATATCAAGTTGATGAGTCACACTATGAAGGTTTGGGAGAGAATTATTGAGAAAAGGCTAAGATCAATAACACAAATATCAAACAACCAATTTGGTTTTATTCCAGAAAGATCAACAATAAATGTTATCTTCCTGATAAGGAGTCTTATGGAGAAGTACAAATAAACAAAAGAGAACTTCATATGGTGTTTATTGATATGGAAAAGGCTTATGACCGAGTACCCAAGGAAATGTTATGGAGGGTTTTGCATCAAAAGGGTGTGCCCATTCAATACATTGACCTGATTAAAGACATGTATGATGACTCAACTATAAGTTTTAGGACTCCTAGAGTAGAGACACAAAATTTTACTATCACCTTTAGGGTACATCATGGATCGACATTCAACCTATATCTATTTGTTCTTATTATAGATGAGTTAACAAAGCAAGTTCAAGATAATATCCCTTGGTGCATGTTATTTTCTAATGGTATTGTGTTGATTGATGAAAGAAAAGATACATTGAATGATTAATGAACTCTGTAGAAATGCATTTGAATCTAATAGGTTTATGATCAGTAGAACCAAAATTGAATGCATGCATTGCAACTTTACCAATCTAGAATTTTGAATGGTGGAGTCAAGTTGGATGGAATGAATGTACCAATATGTGATAAATTTCATTACATGGGTTCTATTATTGAAAAGGAGGGTGAGGTCCATGATGATGTTTATCACATGATCACAACATGATGGTTGAAGTGGAGTAGTATGTGGTCAGAATATCCCACTCAGATTATAAAGCAAGTTTTATAAAACAACTATATGTTTGGACATGCTATATGGAGTGAATGTTGGGTATAGAAGAAATAAGGTCTCAACAAGATGAAGGTATCTGAAATACATATGCTGAGATGGAGGTCTGGAAAAACAAGAAAAGATTGTTTGAGGATATATCAGGAATAAAGTGGGGGTGGTGAGCATTGAGGACAAGTTGCATGAAGGCCGTCTAAGATGGTACAGACACGTGCGTCGCCGACCAACAAATGTACCTATCCAAAGCAAGGTTGTTGAGTGAAGCAGAATGAAAAGAAGTAGAGGTAGACCTGAATTAACTTGGGAAGAACTTATAAAGTGAGATTTTGAATCTTTAAATCTTGACCAGAGATAGCCCATAATAGAGCCGATTTGAAAATAAGGATCCATGTAACTGACCCAACATGGTTGTGAATGAGGACTAGATGATGATGATGATGATGTAAAAGCATAATACATACCTAGTTCAATAAATGCAATATATCCTCATTTTCTATTTTTTCTATGGTATTAAATATACAAGGTATAATTGAGTCAAAACAGCAACCATTTGGGCATTATGTTTAGATAAAATTACAACTTTTTATAATTGAAATTAAAATTGTGTAAACTCACAATTATTTGATTCTTGAAATAGGGTTTAGAGTTACTCATAAAATGATCTATGATACTCTATATTATTACCATAGGGATACACTAGGATGGTTAGCATATACTATAAGAATGTTTATAATTAAAATGATTTTTGTCTATCTATCCAGAAAAAATGCTATTTTCCAGTTATAAGTTCGTCTGAGATAATGTTTGTTTAGAATATATAGCACATTCGAGAAGAATTTTAAGAGTCATTAAGACTCATGTATCATTATTAGTCAAAATCTTAGTATAATCAAGCATTATCCTTGCCACACTCAAGTTCAAAGATGCTCATCAAAATCTCACCTAATAAAGACTCCATCTTTTTGAAATATGACCATTTATTTACACAGATTCGGTCAAAGTAAGGTTTTGAAAACATTGCATGTCAATCAAATTTAGAGTTCAATTGAGAATAAATTTTAAGTGCACAAATAGTCATTAAAAGTAGATCCTACACAAATTGTGAAAATAAACATTATTATGCCACTCTAAGAGCTAACATGGACACCATAAAGATATGGGAAGAGCTCATCAAGGCGGTCCTTATGAAATTCTTCCCACGAAAGCTCAAGTGTAGCGTTAAGTGCTGCCAGTCAGGCATCTTCCCACCTCCGCCTTCCCTTAGGGTTCCCCCTTGCTGGGGGCTCGCTTCACTCGGTACCATATCCTCCTATCTAAGGAAGAAAATAAAAAATTGCAAAAAACAAATATAAGGACACTCTATGAGACTTGGTAGATATTCCTGGAAATGCAATGGAAGTGTCCTCAACATGGGCTAAAACAATGGCTTGTCTTCCACACTTTCTAGAAGCAAATACAATATCCTACAAAGAAACTCCTAGACCCAAGAGGTGGTGGTGGTCTACTACAAAAACACATGAAGTCATGAGCTTCATCATTGACATAGAAAACAACCATGTTGATTGGGAACATAAGAGGAAATTAGCTCCTCTGGAATCATCGTGGTGTTGAAGAAGCCACTTGGGAAATTAAGACACCACGATGTGCAAATTAGCTCCTCTAGTTCCCAAGTGGCTTCTTCAACACCACGATGTGCAAATTACCCAATTAGAGGGGTTAACTTGCAAATTGCGCATGTTAATATGTTCCTTTAGTATTAAGACATCATAAGAATTAATATGATGAAGTATGATGGATTCTCCAAGCTTGGGCACCAAGATGCAGCTTGTACAGTAATCCTTGTACATAAAACCCTAGTTTTGGTGTAAAGTGAAATTTACCCAAAATGTGGGGTGCAACTTGTAAAATACACCTTCAAGATTATCTTTTATAACTCTTGGCATCATTTAGAGTAATAATGATGAATAAGGCACTTCTTTTGAATAATCACATAAGAAGGAATACATTTGTAATTAAATCACCAAGTTGTAAGTAAGGAGACCCTTATATATATATGTGCATCTTAGTGATAAGTTACCTTTCTTTGCATTTAGTCCTTGGTTTTAGAAGAATTTTTACATAAGAAGTGAGGAGGAGGGACGTGCCTAAAAGAAAGGAAGGACCTAGATGAGAAAAGGAGAAGTAAGTTGTCCTTATGTTGAAAATAACCCCAAAGTACTTATACTCCTTTCCTTTGCAAAACAAAGGAAACGTTTCCCTTCTTCCTTTACTTATCCTCTTGCTAAACCGACTGAAGGCAGAGCTCTGGAGAAGAAGTGATCGACCAACTTGTTCTAAGGTAAGAAGAGACCATCATATTGCTCGGATTCATGGAGAAAGTTGGGTTACAAGGTTGGTTTTATGGTTTTCTTACTTAGTTCTCTCTTTCTAGCCGATCTTTCCCAACCTTTTTTTGGAAAAAACACCCTTCGACAACCTATGGAGCTCAAGATGCCATTAAAGGCTTGAAAGCTTCAAATATTGGAGCTCTAGGAATGACCTTAAGGCGGGTTTTATAACTCTAAACCTTTTGCTTTCTTATGCATATCCTTGTTCTTGCAATTAGTAGTTAGTTCTTTTTCTTCCCCACTCTTCCTTGCACTTTTGCAAGCAAAACCATGAAGTAACCGACCTGATCTAAGGTTGAAGATGATGGGCGTGATTTCCTAGGTAACGTTACCAAAGGACCTTGGACCATTTGATCTAAACGGTTTGCAAGACCGTTTGAAATCAAACGATCTCAAGACCGTTTGATTTCATGCGGTTTGCAAGACCGTTTAGATTCAAACGGTCTCTAAGACCGTTTGGAAAGTTTGACCAAGTGAAGACCATTTAGAAGTCTGCTGAACACATCATGAACTAATCATATACAAAGAATCATAATCTAATTTCAAACAAATCACAAGTTGAAGGCACTTCAATCCCCTAAACTCTAATCGGGTTCAATTGTTGATTTCAAGGACCAATCTTGTTGAACTTTGGGTTGAGTGGCCCAAACGGTTTCAAAACCGTTTGGGAATCACCCAAACGGTCTCAATACTGTTTGGTGACCACCCAAGACCGTTTGGAGGTCTAGGGTTAAGGTAATTTGATCAGTTGAGGGTCCAATCACAATAGGTTGTTGAATTGATTAAAAGTGCTGATTTTAGACCTAATTAGGGTTCAACCCTTGATAATTGGACTTATATTTTGATGAGACTTTGGGCAAACGGTCTCAAGAACGTTTGGAGGATGTCCAAAAGATCACAAGACTGTTTGAGCCAAGTTGGGGCCCAATTGAGTTCCAATTGATGGGTTCAACTTCAATTAAACTCATGTTGATCAATGTTGATGGTTAATCGATTACAAACCATAATTGAATTAGTTTCAACCCTAATTGGTTATCAATTTAGGGTCAATTGTGTGTCCAATTGGTTAAGGATAACCCTAATTGGCTTAATTGATGAGTGGTTAACATGGATGAGGTCAATTGAGGGATTCAACATTGAAAACCCTAACCGATTACAAGTGTTGGTGTACCTTTTAGGTCCATGCGGTTTTGAACCATTTGGACCAAACGGTCTCAAGACCGTTTGAGTCCAAATGGTCTCAATACCGTTTGGGGCCAAATGGACTCAAGACCGTTTGGGCTCAAATGGTTTCAAAGCCGTTTGAAGGTCATGCGGTTTGGAGCTTATGCGGTTTGAACCCATGCGGTTTGGTCATGTGGTTTGATCAAATAGTTTCAAAGTCAACCATGTCCAAACGGTCAACAAGTTGAAACGGTCTTGAGTGTGACCTAATCCATGCGGTCTTGAAGTCAACCATAACCAAACATTCAACCCTTCCAAACGGTTTCAAAATCGTTTGGAGGTTGAAGTGTGTAATCGTTTGGGGAACTTTTAGGGTTAAGATTTCTTAATACCTTGAAGGCTTAGATGGTCCAATGGTTGTTTAACCTAAACCCTAATGATACCTAAAGACATTACGGGGTTAAAAATTTAGTAGATTGAACCATGTCATGACTAATGATGAACATTATCAAGGTACTTATAAAGAGTTCAATTAAGACAACATCCCTTGATCAAGCAAACCCTAATGACCATAGTGGTGATGACTTGACCTATGATAATCAAGTTGAATTGACTTAATCTAATCTAGAGTGATGTAAACATCATCTAGTAGTAAGAGGAGAGAGAAGGCTCCTAATATGAATGAGAATCAAGTAACATACCTTCAATATGTAAGAATGTACATGATTAGGGTATGATCCATCAAGGTGAGATCATGGAAAACCTAATTATGGTAATTGATGAATCTTAACCTAATTTGAGGGCACCAATGATGATAATTTTCATACATGATGATTCTATGGGCTCAATTCACTATGAAGTGAATAGTAAACCCTAATTCTAGGGTAATAATAGGTAATGTGAATAGTAAACCCTAATTTAAGATGATTGGTGAATGAAGTAATTTTGGGTATGCCTTTGAGTATGAAACCCTAATTATAAGTTGTAACATGAGGAATATTTATGCCTTGTAAGCTAAGAGGTTGAATAATCCTATGATGAAGTGAATAAATCCAAACCCTAGAAATCAATGGTGATATGTTGATCTTAGCATGCCCATGCTAAGGAGCACGGCCGTGGTAACTTTCTCTTGCATGACCGTGTGAGGAAGCACGGCCGTGGTGTACTGTAAAAGAAATTGAAAGGTTTTGATATTGTGATGATATTGTTATATATGCATATCCTCAATTATACTAATCATGCAGGTGGTTAGCAAGAAGTAATCATAGCCAGGTAAATGTTATGATATCATATTCATTGAAAGCATGTTATTAGCTTTGTGAATAGTGACATACTATGTTGCCTAGTTCAAGTGGCATCATATGAGATTGATAGGCTGTAAGAGCCATGAGTAACATCAAGGTCATGCTGATTAGATGACTTGTGATGAAATGATTAAGAATTGATATCCATATGATAACTGATGTGAGTTAAGCTTGATACATTTAGTATTCTACTTTCATAGCCGTTGTTCTAATGATTAATGTTTGAGAACATGCTTGATGCTAAAAGAATGTTGAAATGTACCTAACTAATCAAGTATAATCATATCATGTAGAGCCCTGATCATAGATCCATCATTGTCAGAAGTTAAATGATGGTGAAATAGGTTTTCCTAAGGGAACTCCTGGATCACATACTTTTGAGTATGTGGGGGAATATGGATGTGAATATCCTTACATCCTAGTGTAGGAGTTGATGTAGATGTACCTTAATCTATCAACCCTTCACTATATGTTTATGCTGGGTGATGTAACACTATTCTCCCGAGGGAATCTTTGATGCCGCATCGATGAGAGATAAACAAGAGATCTTTCGATGGCGAAGAGAGTACAGAATGCCATTGTGACTCTAATAGTGAAGTGCCAGAATACCCTGGTAAGCTATAATAGCAGAGACACTAGATGTCCTACATGTTGATCCTCACACTGACTGAGGAAGATGAGGTCATAAGAATCCGGCTCTTTTGATGACCTAGGTATGATACCGATGCGACTTAATAGTGATCGGTTGGAGAATGAGCGGTATACCTCATCTCCGCAGGGCATAATAATGTTTGTAAAACATAATAAACTACGTAGGATATCTGCTTAGGTTGAACTATGAGAAATAATGATTGATGTTACATTGTTTATATTAATAGTCTGTTCATGTAGTTATTATACCGTTCTTCATATGCTTTAATGAAGTGATTGCTTAAGTAAAAGAGGCTTTACTTATTATCAAACCTATTGTTTAATGATTTAAGTTACCTTGCTTATGTTATTCCATAACTGCTATAACAAAGCTTCTGGCAGAGAGTTATAACTCTCGCTGGGACAATTATTCAGATTGTCTCACTCCCGTAGGTTTCAACTTTATAGGTGGACGTCAAGGATGAAGAAACCAATTTGAGGGTGAGCAGTATCAGCAACAGCAACAGCAAC
The DNA here is from genome assembly GCA_963693085.1 of Alisma plantago-aquatica. NCBI lineage: Eukaryota > Viridiplantae > Streptophyta > Magnoliopsida > Alismatales > Alismataceae > Alisma > Alisma plantago-aquatica. The sequence goes on along the minus strand of OY856411.1, from coordinate 840,119,545 downwards.
ACCAAGGGCAGAAGTGAATTTCAGGTGGAGATACTGACTGTTGAGTCATGTAGTTAGTTTGTCTTATGTCGTCTCTGTACTCTCAGGTCCTAGGAGTCAATAGGTCTGAGATTTTGGTTTTTAGTCTCGAGATTTTGTATCTGGATGTATATAATCACTCAAGAGGTGATTTTACAATGATGTAAATTGTTCATCTTGTTTCTTATAAAGGAGTTTTATGATTTCAAGATCTTTTCTCCAAAAAGTTTTAATTTTCAATATTCCGCTGCTAATTAATAGCTTCCGCTTAGTTTATCTCATGTTTTATAAGTTGGATCCCACAATTAGTGGTATCAGAGCTCTAGGTTCGCTGAGTCTACAGAGACATAGGACTTAGGATGTCGAATCTATTCTTAGTGTTTTCCAGTATATCTAATAGTGTCTTCTGCTCCTCAAGAGAAGAAGATAAGTTAAGGATGTCTGGACCACATGAGGAATATGTGGAAGAGAGTAGCGTTGCTGCACCACGAGAAGGTGCAAGGAACCAGGAGATAGAACAACCTGTACCTGAGCCACCCCAGTTCAATCCAACTGACATGGGGAATCCAGCCGTCCAGACCATGTTTGGGAAGTTTATGACTGCCATGACACACATCACAGATAGGATGCCCATGCCTGCACCTAGGGCACCTACCCAGTCTGAAGGGCAATGTATCGGTAAGACGTTCGAGTGACTTCGTCATGTCGGAGCAACTGAATACTTTGGAACATCTGATCCCGCAGATGCTGACATGTGGTTGACCGAACTAGAGAAAGCTTTTAGAATGCTAAACATCCCAGAAGCTGAGAAGGTTAGACATGCTATCTATCTTCTCAAAGGGAGTGTTGGTCACTGGTGGACCATGGAAGAGCAGAAGAGGCATGGTGTGGAGGTTGTCTGGGAAGTCTTCCGATGGGAATTTATCAATAGATATTTCCCTAAGATGTTCCTAGATGATAAGATCTCTCAGTTCAAGAGGTTAAGGCAAGGTCTGATGAACATTAGCGAATACAAAGCTAAGTTCATGGAGCTATTGTAGTTTTGGTCACATATGGCTGCTACAGATGAAGAGAGGATCAGGCAGTTCGAGAAAGGGTTGAATGCTGAGTTGACTACTCCTGTGTCTTCTCTAGAGAATCGGGAAAGGTTTGCTACCTTCGTTGAATCAGTCCGAAGGATAGAGAGGTCCATAGCTGAGAAGAGACAAACCCATAAGAGATATTCTCAGTTCCAGGGATCTTCATCTAGAGATTTCAAGAAGCCTAGGTTTTCTGTGCCTATGCCACCACCACCTAGACCTAGTGTTCAGACACAGTGGACACCGAGTAGAGGTAGAGGACGAAGCCTACCACTACAAGGGGCTCGCAGTTCAACATCAATGTCAATTACAGGACCACCAAGACCACAACAACTGGAAAGAAGTTGCTACATATGTGGGAAGGTGGGACATCTAATGAAAGACTGTAGAGCTAGACCAGCAAGTGTGACACAACCACAGAGGCAGAGTCAGCAAGGATCCCAGAGGAGGTAGTTTCAAGGAGCAGCTAGAGGACGTGGACAAGCGTCCCAAGCTGGATCGTCGGCACTGAATCAACCTCAGGAGACAGCAAGGTTCTATGCAATGAACCCACCTGATGCAGTGATCAACCCTCGGGTTGTGGCTAGACCTGTCAAACTGGGTCAAAATCCGCGGGTGCCCATGGGTCGACCCGTTTAAGTTGGGTTTGGGTCCTAAAATTTACCACCCGCTGGAAAACACCCAGACCCATACCCACCCGTTTAACTAGCGGGTTTCATGGGCAATCCGCGGGCACCCGCGGGTGACCCGCTTTATTACACTGATTTTATTAATAAAAATAATTATATAAGATTTAATTATCAGTAAAAAAAAATACACATGTTGCATATATGAAACTTGCCGCTTGCGTGCGTTTGCGTCCAAGCCACTACCACTTGGTAGTAATAGGTAATATATATATATATATATATATATATATATATATTTTTTGAAGTCTAGTAATAGGTAATATTAAATGTCTTGTACTCTTATCTCAAATTTTAAACCACAACAAGTTAACAAAACACATAGATTGGTTTATAATATTTTTTACTCATTAAATAGTTTGTAAAATTTATTCTTTTGTATTATTTTGTGAGAATGGGAGGCATACATAAGGTTGTGTCATCGTCATACTACAAATTAAAAGGGTGTGGAGTTGTTGGTTGTATCATCTTCATATTGAAAATTAAAAAGGGCGTCGAGTTATTAGTTGTTCATTTTCATACTGCATAATAAAAGAATGTGGAGTTGCTGTTTGGAACATGCCAAAGTTTTAGTCTTTTTTCAGTTCTCCGATTTATACCCCATCTCATTTGGATGCCATCTTCATAATATACGTTGTTCAATTAATGTTTAGTTGTTTGGTATAGGTGGTCCTCGCTATTTAAAAGATGTATGCGTTTGAGTTAAGGTTCTAAAATCTGTATTATATTTGTTGTTCTAGCATCTATACAATACTGGTAATTAATTCAGCCAGTCAGATGTTTTTCTTTACTAGCATGTAGCATCTCTGCCCATGGGTGTATTGTTGTTTGATGTTCTTCTTATAGAAAAATTTTGGACAAATGAAAAAGGTTTACATGTCAACGTGATTGTTTTGTGCCATATTTTATGTAAACAAACATTAGCATGGTAATTTTTTTTAATTTTATATGGGCACCCACGGGCAACCCGCAACCCGCTGGGTCGGGTTTGGATTTATCTTTCTTCCACCCGTTTAGAACTGGGTCTTTTTGACCCGCACCCGCGAGACCCAAACCCGCAACGACCCAACCCAAACCCAACCCACCCACCCGTTTGACAGGTCTAGTTGTGGCAGGTCAGATGGAGTTGTTATATTCTGATATGTCTACATCCTGTGTTGTATCTGTTTTGATTGACCTGGGTCCTACGCACTCCTTTATCACTCGAAGAGTGATTCGTAACTGCAATATGATGGTTAGTCATAGGGCAGATAGCCTGTTGCTTGAGACTCCATTGAGAGGGTCTGTTGTGTTGCAGGAGGTATGTGTTTGCTAAATGGACATCTGTAAATCCCTTTGTTTTGATAATGACAAACATTTCATTCTTGTTAATCTAACGAGCTACTTGAGTGTGCAGGAACAAGGTGGATGACAAAGTACTAGGGAAATCCATATGCTTACAATATTTATATTTTCATGAAATGTAATCGCTTTGTAAAAACTTGTACAAATATATAATGTACAAGTACTTAGATTTCATGTAAATCAAGCGTTAGATTCTCCCTAGCTAAACATCACATTTAGATAGGTCATTCCCTTGAATAGTGTCACATATGCACACTCATACACACACTTAGTGCTTTAACTGGAAAAGTGAAACAGGGTCAATCTCGGTCGACTAACTCCTCGACCGAGACACTCTCGGTCGAAAATCTTCTCGACCGAGAAAGGCCCAAATAGCCGTTAGACATAGCTGACAAGGTGGTTGGCAGTTGGAGATAAACGTTGCATACACTTAATCCAGAGAGCATGTCGGTCGACAAGAGTTCGACCGAGTAGGTGTCTCGGTCGACCATTCCTCGACCGAGATGAACTCTGACAGCAACTGTAGAGTAAATTAATTAGTTGTTGCTAAAGCAACAAACTTGTACCTAACGGCTAGTTAAGCACTTAGAAACCCCTAGAAGGTGTTTAGAACGTCCTTAAGCATCCATAGGCCATTTCTATAAATAGGACAAGCCATAGGACACTCAAACTCACTTGTTACACTTGAGAAATCCTTGAGCATACTTTGAGCAATCTGTTTGTGAGCAAATTGAGCATTGTGACAATTGGTTACTTCCTTCCTTAGCTCAAAATTTGTGTCCTATAGGCTAGCATCTCCTATCCACTACAATTACAATTCCATACACTTTGGTTAGGAGATCTACACGCTTGATCTAGGCAAATCAAGCCTTGGGCTATAAAAGGATAAGTTGTAATTTCCTTTTTCCTTTCTTGTTCTCTATTATTGTTTGTACTCTCCTTGCTACTCCTAGGTTGGAGGCTGCGGATTGGAGAGGGTGGAGATCTTCTTGGTGAAGAAGGAGACCTTGAGCTACTTCAAGAAGGCTGGTGCAACGGGAGGTTACTTCTAGAGAGGAAGGCTACTTCAAGGGGGAGCTTGGAGTTACTTCAAGAAGGCTACCTCAAGTTGGTGCATCTACTTCAAGTGAAGGTTGTTCAAGGGGTGTAAGGAAAGTATTGTATTTTGTATAAATCCTTGAGAAGGTAATAAAATAAATACTTTCAAAATCTCGGTTGGGTAAGCAACCAGGTAGTGGACTGACAATCTTAGTATTTGCTAAGATTGGAACCACTCTAAACACTTGTCTCCTTCTTCCAATTTCAATTGTGGTTGTTTGAGTTCAATAATTGTTAAAATCATTTTAAAACTCTATTCACCCCCCCCTCTAGTGTTTTTCAATTGGTATCAGAGCAGGCTTCAAGGAACCCTAACAAGGTCTTGAAAAATGGGTGACGGAGTGCTCAACAACCTTAACTTTGAAGGGACACTTGTTGCTAGACCTCCAGTGTTTGATGGAACAAACTACCAATATTGGAAGAGAAGGATGTAGTTCTACTTCCAAGGCATCAATTGGGACTTATGGAGGATGGTGTCAACCCCATATGAGCTTCCTCAAACTCAATTTGCAGAATGGGATGCAAATACGGTAAAGCTGGCTCAAATGAATGCCAAAGCTGTAAGCATTTTATATTGTTCAATTTCAGTAGGAGAGTTCAATAGGATATCAAATTGTGACACAACCTATGATATTTGGCATAGACTGTCCATAACCTATGAAGGTACAGTCCAAGTCAAGAATTCTAAGATTAGCATGCTTAAGCAAAAGTTTGAACATTTCCGTATGGATCCAAATGAAACTATTAGTGAAATGTTTGCAAAATTCTCTTCTATTGTTAATGGTTTAAATGCCCTAGGAAAACATGTTCTTGAAGAAGATCATGTATCAAAAATCCTTCGATCACTTCCTCCTAAATACAAGCCAAAGGTGACAGCCATTGAAGAAGCTAATGATCTCACTCGACTGAAAATGGAGCAACTTATTGGCAACCTAGAAGCTCATGAAGCAACCCTAGAAGAGGAAGAAAGAAGAGCACGTGAACTTCAGCAAGGAAAGAAGAAGGATGTGGCTCTAAAAGCTTCAAAGATTATCACACCAGAAAGTGAGGAGTCAAGTGAAGAAGAAGGAGAAGAAGCCTTGATTGTCAACGGTAAGAAATACAAAAGATTTAAATCTAACAAGATTTCTAGTTCTTCTTCTCCTCCTAGGTGCTTTGAATGTGGGAAGAAAGGACATCTCAAAAATGAATGTCCTAAAGCAAAGAAAGGAAAGAAAAGCTCACACAAGAAGAAGGGAGAAAAAGCCTATAAAGCTGCATGGGACGAGTCAAGTGACAGTGAAAGCAGAGAAGAAAAGGTGGAATGTCTAATGGCAAGAGAAGATGATGAAGACTCTCAAGAGGTAAGCCTACTTGATCTTCCTAAAGAAGAGTTAATTACTAGTCTACAAGAAACTCATGATAAGTATGTTGATGTCAAGAAGAAACTAAAGAAGGTTATCAAAAGAAACGATGAGCTATGTGCTAAATTAGATAATCTTTCTTCTGAAAAGAACATCATTGATCTTGAGAATTTGTCTTTAAAAACATCTTTAGATGATTGCACTAGAAAGCTACTCACTCTAGAAACAAATGTTGATCTTATTTCTAAAGAAAAGACTGAATTGTTAGCTAAACTAAAAGATTTTCAGACTCAACCTATTCTGTGTAACCATCTGGACTATGACAAAGTTGTAAAAGAAAGAGATTCATTATTATCTGATTTAGATCAAGCAAGAAAAGATTTACACAAGAAGATGAATGACATTGCTAAGCTACAAAGAGAACTTTATGAGTTAAGAAGAAAAGATATCCTTGATAACATTCTAAGCGTTGGTACTGCTTTCAATGGAAGAAAAGGTTTGGGATATGCTCCAAAGAAAAATCAACCCAAAAGAACTCAGACTATGTTTGTACCTAAGAGCACAATGGTTAGAAAGAGAAATGAAGTTGATTCTATTACTTGTCATTTTTGTCTACGTCTTGGACACTATTCATTTTCATGCCCTTATAAGACTAAGGATTCCGACTTAGTATGGGTCCCAAAACCCCAAACTTAGTAAAGTCAAATGTAATTCAGTTGAGATATGATCAAACGCTCCATTTTGCAAATTTAAATTGTCTTATCTCAACTTAACAAAAGGTTTCATGCATATTGTTAATTTTTTGAACTGTTGTACTGAAACAGAAACTTAGTCGGTCGAAGAATTGTCGACCGAACAATCAATCGGTCGAACTTTTGTCGACCGACCGGATGTCTGTAACAAATCAAAATCTACAGCAACTAAACAACAACTATTTCGGTCGAAAATTGGTCAACCGAGCTGAATTTCTGTGTTTCTTTGTTTGTAATACAGTAACCTTCTCGATCGACAATTAGTCGACCGAGAAAGATGTCGGTCGAACAATTGTCGACCGACTGGACTTCTGAATCAGAATCTTTATACAATCTGTACTTAAATGGTTCTAACCATATAGGACCATCACATGGGTACCAAAATCTACATTTTCATGCAGGAATGGGTGGTTGACAGTGGATGTTCCAAACATATGACCGGGAACAAGGATGCATTTCAAACCTTTGAAGAAAAGAAAAGTGGAACAGTCACCTTTGGAGAAAATGGTAAAGGCAAAATCGTTGGAATAGGTAATGTTGGTACAAATCTCGAAATAAAGAATGTTCTACTTGTTGATGGTTTGCACCATAATTTGATAAGTGTTAGTCAATTATGTGATAGTGGCTATGATGTTTTATTTAACAAAACCTGCTGCAAGTTATTAATAGAAAACACTACAAATGTTGTTTATGAAGGAAATAGAGTTGGAAATCTTTATATTCTTAAACCTAACTCTATGAAATCTGTAGTGGGAAAATGCTTGCTTGCAAATGAAAATACCTTACAACTATGGCATAAAAAGCTAGGACATGCTAGTTCACATGTTATTAAAAAGTTAGTGAAATATGATCTTGTTTGTGGATTGCCTACTTTATCTTTTGATCAAGTTAAAAATTGTGAACCATGTACAATGGGAAAGCAAACAAAAACCTCTTTTAAACCTAAACATGTACTTAGCACTAGTTGATCCTTAGAATTAATTCATATGGATTTATTTGGACCCATGAGGAGACAATCTATTGGTGGCAAAAGATATTGTTTTGTTATTGTTGATGATTATAGTAGATATACATGGGTACATTTTATTGCAACCAAAGATGATACTATTCATGTTTTTATACAATTTTGTTCCAAGATTGAAAATCTATTACAAAGCAAAATATGTACCATTAGAAGTGATCATGGTGGAGAATTTGAAAATCATATATTTGAGGAATTATGTACATCTCAAGGGTACACTCACAACTTTTCTGCTCCACGCACTCCACAACAAAATGGTATAGTTGAAAGGAAAAATCGATCACTACAAGAAATGGCTAGAACTATGATGCTCGAACACAACACACCCAAAACCTTTTGGGCTGAAGCTGTAAACACTGCATGCTATGTGTTAAATAGAGTAACTGTTCACTCTCATTTGAAGAAAAATCCATATGAAATAATACATTCTAAGAAACCTAGAGTTGATTATTTTCATACCTTTGGTTCCGCATGCTATATCTTAAATACCAAAGATGATAGAGATAAGTTTGACTCTAAATCACACAAAGCATTCTTTTTGGGATATTCCACTTCTAGCAAAGCATTTAGAGTATATAACACTATCTCTAGAAAAGTTGAGGAATCTATTCATGTTTCCTTTCATGAAGAGTCCAAATCTAAAAATCTAGAAATCATAGATCTCACTAATCAATTCAAAAATTCAAACATACCAAATGATAGTGAGAAAGTTACTACAAACAATCACCAAGCTGAACCACAACCCACACCTAGGCTTATTAAGGATCATCCTCAAGAACTAATTATTGGAGATCCTAATGATAAAGTCAAAACTCAGTCTTCCTTCAAAGATGTTGCAAACATGGCCTTTGTTTCTATCATTGAACCTAAGAAGATATCTGAAGCTCTTAAAGACGATTATTGGATAATAGCCATGCAAGAAGAATTGAATCAATTCACTAAAAATGATGTATGGGATTTAGTTCCTAAACCACAAGATAAGACCGTCATTGGAACTAAATGGGTTTTTAGGAATAAGCTAAATGAGGCAGGAGAAGTAATAAGGAATAAAGCTCGATTAGTAGCACAAGGATATAATCAACAAGAAGGAATAGATTTTGATGAAACATACGCACCGGTAGCTAGACTTGAAGCTATTAGAATATTACTAGCTATTGCTGCACATAAAAACATCAAACTCTACCAAATGGATGTCAAAAGTGCATTTCTAAACGGCATCATTTAAGAAGAAGTATATGTTTCCCAACCACCCGGTTTTGAAATACCTAAAAAAGGTGACTATGTTTATAAACTTAAGAAAGCACTTTATGGTTTAAAACAAGCACCTAGGAATTGGTATGAAAGGCTCAAGACATATCTTTTTGATAATGGTTTTTCTATTGGAAATTCAGATTCTACTTTATTTTTCAAAACATATACATCTGATTTCCTAGTCGTGCAAATATATGTTGATGACATTATTTTTGGAGCTTCAAATGATTCATTGTGCACACAATTCAGTAACATTATGCAAAAAGAATTTGAAATGAGCCTCATGGGTGAACTAACTTTCTTTCTTGGTTTCCAAATTAAGCAAACACCTGCCGGAATCTTTATAAGCCAAGAAAAATATACTAAAGAACTCTTAAAACATTTTGGGATGGATCAGTGCAAACATGCTACTACTCCTATGGCTACGTCTATTAAAATTGATAAGGATGAAAATGGGGAACCTATTGATGATTCCTTATATAGAGCCATGATTGGTAGTTTGCTTTACTTAACTGCTTCTAGACCGGACATCATGTTTTCTGTTGGTCTTTGTGCTCGATTTCAATCACAACCTATGCACTCTCATTTTCTAGCAGTTAAACGAATTCTTCGTTACTTAGCCGGCACTACCTGTTTTGGTTTATGGTATCCAAAAGGACAATCCTTGGATTTTAAAGCTTATACTGATGCGGATTATGCTGGTTGTCGACTTGATCGCAAGAGTACTAGCGGTGGCTATTTCTTGTTAGGGAGAGCTTTAGTATCTTGTTTTAGCAAGAAACAAAATACGGTTGCCCTATCTACAACTGAAGCTGAATATATGGCAGCCGGATCTTGTTGTGCTCAAGTGCTTTATATGCAACAAGTGTTAAACGATTATGGTTTTACTCTTTCATCTACGCCTATTTTTTGTGACAACACGAGCGCTATAAACTTAGCACACAATCCTATTTTACACAGCCGAGCTAAACATATTGAAATCCGTCATCACTTTTTAAGGGATCATATCTCCAAGAATCATGTTTCCCTTCATCATGTTGATACGGAAGATCAATTGGCTGGTATTTTTACAAAACCTCTTCCACTAGACCAATTTAACAAAATTAGGAAGCAACTGCTTATCACTCCTTTGGAAGATGTTTTCTTTGAAATTTGTGCTTCTTAACAAAACTTTTACTTGCATCATTTTGGCCTTTAATGGACATCTTTTTCATTGGATTTGATGGGACATCTAATTAAGGGGGAGTTTTTATTCTTAAACGGATATCTTTTTGAAATGACAAAGGGGGAGAAATAAATATAAAATGTAGTAATTATGCAAAACTCAATCAATGAGTTTCATAAACAACCTCTTGGCTTTACATTGAAAGTTGCTATATTCCCTAGAGAGTTGGATTTCATGTTCCATAATTCATGGGGAATAATAAGCACACATTTTATAAACAAGAGGGAGAGCTACAAAAGGTAATCTTAAGGTATGAAACTCATATGTCTTATATTTCCTTCATTTATATTTTGGAAATGTTTGTCATCTTCAAAAAGGGGGAGATTGTTGGCTAAATGGACATCTGTAAATCCCTTTGTTTTGATAATGACAAACATTTCATTCTTGTTAATATAACGAGCTACTTGAGTGTGCAGGAACAAGGTGGATGACAAAGTACTAGGGAAATCCATAAGCTTACAATATTTATATTTTCATGAAATGTAATCGCTTTGTAAAAACTTGTACAAATATATAATGTACAAGTACTTAGATTTCATGTAAATCAAGCGTTAGATTCTCCCTAGCTAAACATCACATTTAGATAGGTCATTCCCTTGAATAGTGTCACATATGCACACTCATACACACACTTAGTGCTTTAATTGGAAAAGTGAAACAGGGTCAATCTCGGTCGACTAACTCCTCGACCGAGACACTCTCGGTCGAAAATCTTCTCGACCAAGAAAGGCCCAAATAGCCGTTAGACACAGCTGACAAGGTGGTTGGCAGTTGGAGATAAACGTTGCATACACTTAATCCAGAGAGCATGTCGGTCGACAAGAGTTCGACCGAGTAGGTGTCTCGGTCGACCATTCCTCGACCGAGATGAACTCTGATAGCAACTGCAGAGTAAATTAATTAGCCATTGCTAAAGCAACAAACTTGTACCTAACGGCTAGTTAAGCACTTAGAAACCCCTAGAAGGTGTCTAGAACGTCCTTAAGCATCCATAGGCCATTTCTATAAATAGAACAAGCCATAGGACACTCAAACTCACTTGTTACACTTGAGAAATCCTTGAGCATACTTTGAGCAATCTGTTTGTGAGCAAATTGAGCATTGTGACAATTGGTTACTTCCTTCCTTAGCTCAAAATTCGTGTCCTATAGGCTAGCATCTCCTATCCACTACAATTACAATTCCATACACTTTGGTTAGGAGATCTACATGCTTGATCTAGGCAAATCAAGCCTTGGGCTATAAAAGGATAAGTTGTAATTTCCTTTTTCCTTTCTTGTTCTCTATTATTGTTTGTACTCTCCTTGCTGCTCTTAGGTTGGAGGCTGCGGATTGGAGAGGGTGGAGATCTTCTTGGTGAAGAAGGAGACCTTGAGCTACTTCAAGAAGGCTGGTGCAACGGGAGGTTACTTCTAGAGAGGAAGGCTACTTCAAGGGGGGAGCTTGGAGTTACTTCAAGAAGGCTACCTCAAGTTGGTGCATCTACTTCAAGTGAAGGCTGTTCAAGGGGTGTAAGGAAAGTATTGTATTTTGTATAAATCCTTGAGAAGGTAATAAAATAAATACTTTAAAAATCCCGGTTGGGTAAGCAACCGGGTAGTGGACTGACAATCTTAGTATTTGCTAAGATTGGAACCACTCTAAACACTTGTCTCCTTCTTCCAATTTCAATTGTGGTTGTTTGAGTTCAATAATTGTTAAAATCATTTTAAAACTCTATTCACCCCCCTCTAGTGTTTTTCAGTATGCTCTCCCTGCATCCTCTTCTTTTCTGATCATCACATTCAAGTGGACTTTATACCACTTGAGATGCAAGGATTTTATATAATCCTTGGGATGGATACCTTAGAAAGGTATAAGGTTTTTTTGGATTGTGAATCCAAGCAAGTTGTGTTTACAGATGAAAGAGACACATGGATCTTTCAAGGAGAAAGAAAGATTCTACCCACCTGTCTTGTGTCAGCTATGGTTGCTGAGAAGCTGATGTGGAAAGGATGTTATGCATTCTTATCCCATGTGGTAGATACTACCATGGAGAGTCCTAACCCTGCTAAAGTTCCTGTAGTCAGGGAATTCGAAGATGTATTTCCTGAAGAACTTCCAGGTATACCACCGCCTCGGGAAATTGATTTTGAAATCAATTTGATCCCAGATACACAACCTATAGCATAGACACCGTATAGGATGGCGCCTGCCGAAATGACAGAACTCAAGAAACAACTTCAAGAGTTTCTTGAGAAGGGTTTCATCTGACCGAGTACTTCACCTTGGGGTGATCTGGTCCTCTTTGTTAAAAAGAAAGATGGTTCAATGCGGTTGTGCATTGATTACAAACAACTAAACAAAGTAACAATAAAGAACAAGTACCCTCTGCCGAGGATTGATGATCTCTTTGACCAGTTGCATGGTGCAACCGTCTTCTCAAAGATAGACTTGAGATCGGGATATCATCAAATCCATATTAAGGACAGTGACATACCCAAGTCTGCCTTTAGGATAAGGTATAGTCACTATGAGTTCACGGTTATGTCATTTGGACTAACTAATGCACCAGCTGTATTTATGGAACTCATGAATAGAATCTTCTGACCTTTCCTCGATCAGTGTGTTGTTGTCTTTATAGATGACATTTTAATCTATAGTAGAGATGCTCAGCAGCACGAACAACATCTTCGACAGGCTCTAACTTTGCTAAGAGAACACAAGCTATACGCTAAGTTTAGCAAGTGTGAGTTTTGGTTGCCGGAAGTATCTTTCCTTGGACACATGGTATCTGCCTTGGGTATTCGTGTTGACCCTAAAAAGGTAGAATCTATTCTACAATGGGAAAAGCCGAAGACACCGACGGAGATTCGTAGTTTCTTAGGGTTGGCTAGATATTACCGAAGGTTCATTAAGAACTTCAGTTCTATAGCCTTACCCTTGACTAAGTTGACCCGGAAGGATGTTCCTTTTGTCTGGAGTGATAAGTGTCAGCAATCTTTCCATCTGTTGAAAGAGAGGTTGACAAGTGCACCTGTACTTGTGTTACCTGAGCAAGGCAAAGGATACATAGTTTTCTGTGATGCCTCCAAGAACGGACTCGGATGTGTGTTGATGCAGGATAAGCAAGTGATTTCTTTTGCTTCCAGACAGCTTAAGAAACACGAGGAGAATTATCCGACACACGATCTGGAGTTAGATGTCGTGGTTCATGCCTTGAAGATCTAGAGACATTATCTCTATGGAGAGACACTCCAGATTTTCACTGATCATAAAAACCTTAAGTACATCTTCTCTCAGCATGAGCTTAACATGAGGCAACATCACTGGATGGAGTTAATAAAGGACTACGATTGTACAATTGATTACCATCCAGGGAAAGCCAATGTGGTTGTAGATGCTTTGAGTAGAAAATCAGCAACATCAACCATGGATAGGGCACAACTAAACTCTTTAGTATGCTCTAGGAGAGATATTCTTATCTCTTTAAGGAAAGATAATGTACAGTTGAGGGTGTCATTGTTAGCCGGGTTGTTAGCTGAGATGCATATAAAACCTACTCTAAGAGAGCATATTAAGGAGGTACAACAGGTTGATACTGCAGTTCAACAGATCAGATCGGAGTATGGTGATGAGAAGCGAGATGGTTTCCATGATTCAGATGATCAAGTGGCATGTTATCATGGGAGAATGATAGTGCCAGATGTGGATAACTTGAGAAAGTTAGTCCTGGAAGAAGCTCATTCTTTGATGTATGTTATGCATCCAGGAAGCACCAAGATGTACTGAAACTTGAGATATATGTATTGGTGTCCTGGGATGAAGAAGGATGTTGCAGAGTTTGTGATGAGGTGTCCTATGTGTCAGCAGGTTAAAGCTGAACACCCAAAACCTGCAGGAACAATGCAACCTTTACCCATACCACAATGGAAGTGGGATCATGTAACCATGGACATTTTTGTTGGCCTACCTAGGACAAGAAAAGGACATGATTCCATTTGGGTAATAGTTGATAGGTTGACAAAGATAGCACATTTCTTACCTGTCAAAACAACCTATTCTGCTCAGAAGTTAGCACAGCTGCATGTTGAAGAGATAGTGCGACTACACGGAGTTCTAGTCACTATAGTTTCTGACAGAGGTCCCCAGTTTACGAGTCATTTTTGGGAGTGACTGCATAAATCTCTAAGCACTCAGTTAAGGTTTAGTACAACCTTTCATCAACAACTGATGGACAGTCAGAAAGGACTATACAGACCTTGGAAGACTTGCTGAGACCATGTGTTCTCCATTTTACAGGGAGTTGGGATCTGCACCTAAGCTTGATAGAGTTTGCCTATAACAATAGCTACCAACATAGCATTGACATGGCTCCTTATGAAGCGTTGTATGGTAGATGTTGTATATCACCCTTATGTTGGTATGAGACCGGTGAACATCAGCTATTAGGTCATGATCTTGTGCAACAGACCACAGAAAAGATCAAAATGATACAACAACAGATTAAGACTGCACAGGATAGGCAGAAGTCATATGCTGACAGATGTCGTAGACCCTTAGAGTTCCAGGTTGGAGACAGAGTGTACCTCAAGGTCTCGCCTTGGAAAGGAGTCCTTCATTTTGGAAGGAAAGGAAAGTTAGCTCCTAGATTTATGGGGCCTTACCCAATCATTGAGCGGGTTGGAAAGGTAGCCTATAGACTAGAGTTACCACCAGAGTTACATAAGCTACACCCCGTGTTTCACATTTCTATGATGAGGAAATGTCACCCTGATACCGAGTCAGTTCTACAACCTATGGAGGTAGAATTGAATGATGATATAACTTATTAGGAAGGACCAGTGTCAATCCTTGATAACAGAGTTAAAAAGTTGAAAAAGAAAGATATCAATCTTGTGAAAGTCCTCTGGAATCATCGTGGTGTTGAAGAAGCCACTTGGGAACTAGAGGAAGAAATGAGAAGGAAATACCCTACTCTTTTCTCTTAATATGTTTTGTTGATTTCAGGGATGAAATCCTTGTAAGGGGTGGATAATTTGTAACATCCCTGACCTGGGTTATGAACTAACCCTAGGTGTTTTTCTTAAATATGTAATTAGATATTGATGATTATCTTTTGGTATGTAATTAAAGCCCCTGAGGAACATATATTTCTATTTTTGTCCTTTTTAAACAATGTTGTAATATTGTTTTGTAATATAGGGACCTATGTGCAAATTACCCAATTAGAGGGGTTAACTTGCAAATTGCGCATGTTAAGATGTTCCTTCGATATTAAGACATCATAAGAATGAATATGATGAAGTATGATGGATTCTCCAAGCTTGGGCACCAAGATGCAGCTTGTGGAGTAATCCTTGTACTTAAAACCCTAGTTTTGGTGTAAAGTGCAATTTACCAAAAATGTGGGGTGCAACTTATAAAATACACCTTCAAGATTATCTTTTATAACTCTTGGCATAATTTAGAGTAATAATGATGAAGAAGGCACTTCTTTTGAATAATCACATAAGAAGGAATACCTTTGTAATTAAATCACCAAGTTGTAAGTAAGAAGACCCTTATATATATGTGCACCTTAGTGATAAGTTGCCTTTCTTTGCCTTTAGTCCTTGGTTTTAGAAGTAGTTTTACATAAGAAGTGAGGAGGAGGGACGTGCCTAAAAGAAAGGAAGGACCTAGAGGAGAAAAGGAGAAGTAAGTTGTCCTTATGTTAAAAATAACCCCAAAGTACTTATACTCCTTTCCTTTGCAAAACAAAGGAAATGTTTCCCTTCTTCCTTTACTTATCCTCTTGCTAAACCGACTAAAGACAGAGCTCTGGAGAAGAAGTGATCGACCAACTTGTTCTAAGGTAAGAAGAGACCATCATATTGCTCAGATTCATGGAGAAAGTTGGGTTACAAGGTTGGTTTTATGGTTTTCTTACTTAGTTCTCTCTTTCTAGCCGATCTTTCCCAACCTTTTCTTGGAAAAAACACCCTTGGACAACCTGTGGAGCTCAAGATGCCATTAAAGGCTTGAAAGCTTCAAATATTGGAGCTCTAGGAATGACCTTAAGGCGGGTTTTATAACTCTAAACCTTTTGCTTTCTTATGCATATCCTTGTTCTTGCAATTAGTAGTTAGTTCTTTTTCTTCCCCACTCTTCCTTGCACTTTTGCAAGAAAAACCATGAAGTAACCGACCTGATCTAAGGTTGAAGATGATGGGCATGATTTCCTAGGTAACGTTACCAAAGGACCTTGGACCATTTGATCTAAAAGGTTTGCAAGACCGTTTGAAATCAAACGATCTCAAGACCGTTTGATTTCATGCGGTTTGCAAGACCGTTTAGATTCAAACGGTCTCCAAGACCGTTTGGAAAGTTTGACCAAGTGAAGACCATTTAGAAGTCTGCTGAACACATCATGAACTAATCATCTACAAAGAATCATAATCTAATTGCAAACAAATCACAATGTTGAAGGCACTTCAATCCCCTAAACTCTAATCGGGTTCAATTGTTGATTTCAAGGACCAATCTTGTTGAACTTTGGGTTGAGTGGCCCAAACGGTTTCAAAACCATTTGGGAATCACCCAAACGGTCTCAAGACCGTTCGGTGACCACTCAAGACCGTTTGGAGGTCTAGGGTTAAGGTAATTTGATCAATTGAGGGTCCAATCACAATAGGTTGTTGAATTGATTAAAAGTGCTGATTTTAGACCTAATTAGGGTTCAACCCTTGATAATTGGACTTATATTTTGATGAGACTTTGGGAAAACGGTATCAAGACCATTTGGAGGATGTCCAAATGATTCCAAATACCGTTTGGGCCAAGTTGCGGCCCAATTGAGTGGCAATTGATGGGTTCAACTTCAATTAAACTCATATTGATCAATGTTGATGGTTAATCGATTACAAACCCTAATTGAATTAGTTTCAACCCTAACTGGTTATCAATTGAGGGTCAATTGAGTGTCCAATTAGTTAAGGATAACCCTAATTGGCTTAATTTATGAGTATTTAACATGGATGAGGTCAATTAAGGGATTCAACATTGAAAACCCTAACCGATTACAAGTGTTGGTGTACCTTTTAGGTCCATGCGGTTTTGAGCCATTTGGACCAAACAGTCTCAAGACCGTTTGAGACCAAATGGTCTCAAGACCATTTGAGTCTAAACGGTCTCAAGACCATTTGGGGCCAAACGGTCTCAAGACCATTTGGGCTCAAACGGTCTCAAGACCATTTGGGCTCAAACGGTCTCAAGACCATTTGGGCTCAAACGGTTTCAAAACCGTTTGAAGGTCATGCAGTTTCAAGCTTATGCGGTTTGAACCCATGTGGTTTGGTCATGTGGTTTGATGAAACGGTTTCAAAGTCAGCCATGTCCAAATGGTAAACAAGTTGAAATGGTCTTGAGTGTGACCTAATCCATGCGGTCTTGAAGTCAACCATAACCAAATGGTCAACCCTTCCAAACGGTTTCAAAACCGTTTGGAGGTTGAAGTGTGTAATCGTTTGGGGAACTTTTAGGGTTAATATTTCTTAATACCTTGAAGGCTTAGATGGTCCAATGGTTGTTTAACCTAAACCCTAATGATACCTAAAGACATTAAGGGGTTAAGTAATTAGTAGATTGAACCATGTCATGACTAATGATGAAAATTATCAAGGTACTTATAAAGAGTTCAATTAAGACAACACCCCTTGATCAAGCAAACCCTAATGACCATAGTGGTGATGACTTGACCTATGATAATCAAGTTGAATTGACTTAATCTAATCTAGAGTGATGTACATCTAGTAGTAAGAGGGTAGAGAAGGCTCCTAATATGAATGAGAATCAAGTAACATACCTTCAATATGTAAGAATGTACATGATTAGGGTATGATCCATCAAGGTGAGATCATGGAAAACCTAATTATGATAATTGATGAATCTTAACCTAATTTGAGGGCACCAATGATGATAATTTCCATACATGATGATGCTATGGGCTCAATTCACTATGAAGTGAATAGTAAACCCTAATTCTAGGGTAATAACAGGTAATGTGAATAGTAAACCCTAATTTAAGGTGATTGGTGAATGAAGTAATTTTGGGTATGCCTTTGATTATGAAACCCTAATTATAAGTTGTAACATGAGGAATATTTATGCCTTGTAAGCTAAGAGGTTCAATAATCCTTTGATGAAGTGAATAAATCCAAACCCTAGAAATCAATGGTGATATGTTGATCTTAGCACGCCCGTGCTAAGGAGCACGACCGTGGTAACTTTCTCTTGCACGACCATGTGAGGAAGCACGGCCATGGTGTACTATAAAAGAAATTGAAAGGTTTTGATATTGTGATGATATTGTTATATATGCATATCCTCAATTATACTAATCATGCAGGTGGTTAGCAAGAAGTAATCATAGCTAGGTAAAGGTTATGATATCATATTCATTGAAAGCATGTTATTAGCTTTGTGAATAGTGACATACTATGTTTCCCAGTTCAAGTGGCATCATATGAGATTGATAGTCTGTAAGAGCCATGAGTAACATCAAGGTCATGCTGATTAGATGACTTGTGATGAAATGATTAAGAATTGATATCCATATGATAACTGATGTGAGTTAAGCTTGATACATTTAGTATTATACTTTCATAGTTGTTGTTCTAATTATTAATGTTTGAGAACATGCTTGATGCTAAAAGAATGCTGAAATGTACCTAACTAATCAAGTATAATCATATCATCTAGAGCCCTGATCATAGATCCATCATTGTCAGAAGTTAAATGATGGTGAAACAGGTTTTCCTAAGGGAACTCCTGGATCACATACTTTTGAGTATGTGGGGGAATATGGATGTGAATATCCTTACATAGGAGTTGATGTAGATGTACTTTAATCTATCAACCCTTCACTATATGTTTATGCCGAGGTGATGTAACACTATTCTCCCGAGGGAATCTTTGATGCTGCATCGATGAGAGATAAACAAGAGATCTTTCGATGGTGAAGAGAGTACATAATGCCACTGTGACTCTAATAGAGAAGTGCCAGAATACCCTGGTAAGCTATAATAGCAGAGACACTAGATGTCGTGCATGTTGATCCTCACACTGACTGAGGAAGATGAGGTCATAAGAATCTGGCTCTTTTGATGACCTAGATATGATACTGATGCGACTTAATAGTGATCGGTTGGAGAATGAGCGGTATACCTCATCTCCGCGGGGCATAATAATGTTTGTAAAACATAATCAACCGCGTAGCATATCTGCTTAGGTTGAACTACGAGAAACAATGATTGATGTTACATTATTTATATTAATAGTCTGTTCATGTAGTTATTATACCGTTCTTCATATGCTTTAATGAAGTGATTGCTTAAGTAAAAGAGGCTTTACTTATTATCAAACTTGTTGTTGAATGATTTAAGTTACCTTGCTTATGTTATTCCATAATTGCTATAACAAAGCTTCTGGCAGAGAGTTATAACTCTCGCTGGGACAATTATTCAGATTGTCTCACTCCCGTAGGTTTCAACTTTTTAGGTGGACGTCGAGGAAGAAGAAACCAATCTGAGGGTGAGCAGTATCAGCAACAGCAACACCAGGGGCAGCAGTGAATCTCAGGTGGAGATACTGACTGTTGAGTCCTGTAGTTAGTTTGTCTTATGTCGTCTCTGTACTTTCAGGTCCTAGGAGTCAATAGGTCTGAGATTTTGGTTTTTAGTCTCGAGATTTTGTATCTGGATGTATATAATCACTCGAGAGGTGATTTTACAATGATGTAAATTGTTCATCTTGTTTCTTATAAAGGAGTTTTATGGTTTCAAGATCTTTTCTCCAAAAAGTTTTAATTTTCAATATTCCGCTGCTAATTAATCGCTTCTGCTTAGTTTATCTCATGTTTTATAAGTTGGATCCCACACAATTGATAAGACACACCCATCCATCAAAGTTCCTAAAGAAAATGTATGAGGAACAAAACCCATATTAGTTTTCTTCTAAGTTGGACAAGCATACCAATTAGCTGGAACAAAATTATCTGACCCATAAGAATGTGATCTAGCAAGGAGACCATAACTATTTGCGGTTTGGACCATGTATTTTTTGATAGATTCAGGATCGAGTTTGGGCCCACATAAAATCTTATCCCTTATTTGACCAACCTTAAGATGCAAGCTTTAGGTTGGACCCAAG
This sequence comes from Alisma plantago-aquatica, assembly GCA_963693085.1. Lineage (NCBI taxonomy): Eukaryota > Viridiplantae > Streptophyta > Magnoliopsida > Alismatales > Alismataceae > Alisma > Alisma plantago-aquatica. The sequence continues at coordinate 840,099,558 of OY856411.1, read as the reverse complement.
TCACCACATTTGTCATTGAAAAAGGATTAATACTCCAAAAATATAGAACTTATAATAAAAAATCTTTTATAAAATATATTTTAGAAAGTTAGTGTGCAAGGTAATATTATAAATGATACACAATTTATGAAAAATGATTATATATGTGCATTTATATAGTAGATAATTCATATACTTAGGTTGTTAGTGATACATATATGACTCCTATCTAACTTGTAAAATATTATATGGGTTTTAGTTTTGACAATCATGACAACTCAGTGTTGGGTTTGTGTTGGTTTAGGTTCAAACATTTATTCTCCAGATTGTTTATGGGTTCAAACAAGTTAGGATATGAATTGCAAACTTGTCATACTATAAAAAGATTTATGTGAGGTGAGACTAAAATTTTGATGCACCTAGATTTGCATCTAATTTTGGAAATTCTAGATTGGTTTCAAGTTGATTAAGGGGTGGGGAACGTGGATCATTGTAGGTTTTATGTTCTAAATTTTACAAATCAGGATGGTTTTACATTTTAACATATTAATCAAAAATCAAGTGTCGATCAGTTGAAGTTCCAGCATGTAGAATTTCTGTTAGCTTTTTGGGCCCAAAAGTTCACATGGATATGAAGTTTTAATAGCCACATATATAATCTGGGATCTTGATTGGTTCATTTATAGTCATTATTACATATACATTCATATAAGTATAGTTGATAAGATTTCAATTTCTAGATCCTATGCTATAAGAATTACATTTATTTCGTGCCACCAAATATTAGTAATAGGTAAAAATAGTTCACATATAATGGGAAAAAGTCAATTTGTAGGGTTACTTCAACTAACAAAATTTCGAATTAGGGGGTTATTAGGAATGTAGAGTAAGTAAAAGGGGTCTTAGGAATTTTTGATAAGCAAGGAGTGCTAAGGAATTTGACAAACTCATGAAGGTATTATGAAAAAACGTTTCTTGTTTCCTTATATCTTTCGGTCGTTCTGTCATGTCAAAAGGTTCTCATATGACATAACTCAAGGCTACATTGTCTAGTTGGTGTTGGATATGAAGATTAACCATATTTTAAACCACACACACACACACACACACACACACACACACACACATATATATATATATATATATATATATATATATATATATATATATATATATATATATATATATATATATGTGTGTGTGTGTGTGTGTGTGTGTGTGTGTGTGTGTGTGTACACGTGTGTGTGTTTAGCGGGTGCGTATAATATTTATTCTAGATCCTAAACCTATAAAGGAATGGGTTAGCCAAGGGTGGGCTAAACACCACAAAGAAAAAATTTCACACTTAGCTAACATGGTATGAACAAAAGGTATACGATTAAAAAAAACAAAATAATAATTTTCAAAAGTTTGGAATTATATGTATATTTCATAATTTATTTCTAAAAATATCATATTTAGGGAGCAATGTGTCCCTGTAAGACACATACCAATGCATCCTTGGCTGGGACATATTGGCCTTGCAAGGGACAATGTGTCTCCTATTTAGATGTATTGCTCTTAAATTATTTTTGTATTAAGATCGTATGTCACTATTTTTTAAATTTTATTTATTGATTTTCTTGAGAACTCTAATAATCAGTAAAAAAAATTCATATGATAATATCAAAAACATGAATAATAGTAATAAAATATAATAGTTCATTACTACACAAATTACATAAATGTAAACAATAATGTGTGAAATTTATAGATGCATTTCTAAAATACAAATAGACAATTTATATTTAACCAATATATACAAAATATAAAACATAATATATATATATATATATTATGCCATTATATTTGTTAAGAAAATTAGATTCAGAGGAAAAATAATTAAAGTTGAGATATTAGAAAATTTGATTTCATTTCTATATTAATATTATCCTTTTAATCTTGCATATTTTTTGTGTATTGTAATTTTATAATATTATCTATGTTATTTTTATTTTAAGTGTTTTACATTTATATGCATTAATTGAATAATTATACTATATTATATCTTCTGGCATTCTATCTATGGTTTTTACACATGATTGTTATGTTTATAATATTATATATTTATGAACTGTGATATTTCATTACTGCTATTTTATTTCTAGGTATTATAATAAGAATATGTTTTTTATGGATTATTATAGTTGTTAAGAAACACAATAAATATAATATAATTCTGCCTACATTGTGGCATAATAATTTTTTTTATAAGAAGAATGCTTCTTCATAAGAGAGACACACATTGCTTGATGTGGTGGCAATACATCCCAGCCGGTTGGGATGCAATTATCCCATAGGGGTCAACAAAAACACATTGCTCTCCCAATGTGACATTTTGATAATATTTTACGATTCTGACTTTGACTATTAAAATTTTAGAAAATACTATTACGAATTTTGGCCTTAACATCCTTAGTTTAAGGACATATTCATCACACAATTGTTGTTAATATTTATTAATGTCGTTCATGCAACAACAACAGGTGCAAAGTAATTAACAATTTTAGGCAAATCCAAAATAAGAAATGAAGATCAAACAAAGTAGGAGAACAGAAATAACATGAGTTAGATTCGCAAACCAGATAGTTCGTTGAGAAACAAATGTGATACTTAAAGAAATCAGTGCCTAACAATCCTCGCAGATAGGCACCATTCTCCCATACTCAATCTGGCATGAACCTGGAACCGACTCATCTCGCTCGCGCTTGACGTAGTCACGTTGCACTTCTACCAGTACAACACAACAACCGTAGGAACCACCGCCTGACAGTTGCGTCTCGGTGACAGGAAGGAGAACGCCGCATTTCACACAGGAGAACAACTCCACGAAGTGGCTTCGAACGAAGGCACTCGCTCTCTGGATTAGGGTTCTATTTATTGTGTGTTTAACCCTAATGACCGGAGGCATATATATAGCCATGCACGTCCCTAATCCTATTCCTCGTAAGATGCAAACACTCGGTTGCTCTTATACATAATACAGAATAATCCACAAAAGAGAAACACTTTCCAATTAGGATTGAGAAATTCGAATAGGGAAGAAACAATTAATTACATGAGTAATTAATTACTTAGTCATATCCTAGTGCAAAAAGAAGCCGAAAGACATTCTCCACAATCCACAATCCACAAGCCCAAGCCCAAGCCCGGCCCGGCCAGGCCAGGCCAGGTGAGGAGTGGTGTGGCGCACGCGCGTGTGCATGTGTTGTGATGTGGTAACCCCACCCACCAAGAAGGTGAGCATACCTCCCTCCTAGGACCCCTTGGACACTAGTTCCCCATGTGATCCTACATATGAGGACCACAAAAGTTCTAGGAGTGAGAAATATGGGATAAAACTTCTTTTCCATTTGTACTAGAGACAGAACTACTTTTCTCACATGTACTTACTGCACTACATTAGGCTTAACCCATGCTAAATAAATGGTTACTACAACAGCCATATATCTAACAATCCCCCACAAAGTCCAATGTGTAGTGTGCTCTACCATTCAATCCTCCATACTATACTTTCAATAGATACCTTTCGGTTTGAATCTACATGAGTTATCCAACTATGATCCCTGTAGGAACTAGGAGAATAAAAGTCTTGAACCTGAACCTTGGGTATAAGAGTATAGGTTGGTAATAACACAATAAAGACATGTTAGTAAATAAAACAATGCATTAAGGCCATGCATACAAAATTTTATATCATGATTGATAATAGAGAACAACCCAATTCTCTTGTTGCGGCCTACACAACATCAATCACTTAGCTGGAGTCTATAAGGATGTACTGCTAACATCCTGTCCTAAGACTTGACACCATTAAGAGACTACCCTCTTACTAACTTGCAGTCATGACAGTAACAGGTTTCCCAAGGAATAGACACACTAATGCAAGAAGCATCAAACAAGAATAAATAGTGTCATCTGATTTACCCGACAGCGTTCTATTACCACATTGAACCCAATGGGTCTTGTCGGGACAACTGGTGTATCTACTTAACTTGTTCACGGCAAACAAAATGCTTGGACGTGTACAGTTCATAAGATACATCAAACTTCTGATAATCTGAGAGTATCGTAATTGAGACATTGGAACCCCAGTCTCATTCTTGAATAAGGGCTTGTATGAATCATATGGAGTCTTAACAGGTTTACATGATGTGTACTCAAACCTCTCTAGTATCTTCTCAACATAGTGAGACTAAGAGAGAGTTATACCATCAGTAGACCTTATGATTTTAAGCCCTAAAATCACATCAATGACACCCATATCCTTCATCTCAAACTTTCTACACAAGAATGACTTTGCCTCATTTACTACTTTCATATCAGAACCAAAAAGTAGGATATCATCGACGTATAAGCATAACAAAATGAATCCATTATTGACAATCTTATAGTAGAAACACTTATCAAATTCATTAGAAATAAAGCCAAATGATGATATCACAGAATCAAACTTCTCATGCCATTGCTTAGGGGCTTATTTCAAGCCATATAATGACTTAACAAGTTTACACACTTTGGACTCATTCCCACAACCCACAAATCCCTCAGGTTGTTCCATATATATCTCTTCTTGAAGATCACCGTGTAAGAACGTGGTCTTCACATCCATCTAATGGATATAAAGATTATAAATGGATGCAAATGCTATAAGCACTCGGATTGTGGTCATACGGGAAACATGTGAATAGGTATCAACATAATCTATTCCTTCCCTTTGTGTGTAACCCTTAGCAACTAACCTCACCTTATACTTATTGATTTTCCTGTCTGCATTACGTTTCTTCTTTAAAATCCATTTGCAACCAACTGCAGAACAACCAGGAGGCAAATCCACCAATTCCCAAGTTCCATTCGAGAGAATTGATTGGATTTCATCATTAACGACTTCTTTCCAAAACTTAGCTTTTGGAAATTACATAGCTAGTTTGAAATTAACAGGATCATCCTCAATATTGTACGTGAGAAACTCACTTCCAAAGTCCTTGGATGTCCTAGGTCGTTTACTTCTCCTTGGTTCAACTATTTCTTCAGAATCATCCGATTTAGAAATAGCTTGTTCTGAGTTGCCCCCCACATTTGTCATCCTTTCCACGTGCTCAGGAATGGATCATGTGGTAAATGAATCATCTTGAGATACTTCATTGGGAACACCAGTTTTCATAGGAAACACATCCTTAAAGAATGTTGCATCGCGTAATTCCACAATTGTATTGACCTCAATGCCAGAGATATTTGATTTTACCATCAGGAATCTGTAAGCATAGCTTGTCTCTACATAACCCAAAAATATGGCATCAACCGTTTCTAGTCCCAATTTCTTCCTTTTGTGTTTAGGTACAAGTACCTTTGCAAAGCACCCCCACACTCGAAGATATTTAAGACTCAGTTTCCTTCCTCTCCATAACTCAAATGGACTACTCTCTGAATGTTTATGGGGAACTCTATTCAGAATATGGCAAGCCGTATTCAAAGCTTCCCCCCACATAAAGTTTGGTAATCCATATGTTTGGAGTAAGGTATTTACCATATCTATTAAGGTTTGGTTTTTATGTTAAGCTATCCCATTTGATTGTGGTGAATAAGGAGCAGTGACCTCAAGAACTACTACAGAAACAACGTTCAACATCGCTTTCAGAGGCATCAGTTATTTAATGAAACCGACGTCGATAAACATTACACGTCGTTTATTGAGGAAAATCAACGTATATATTTGAAGACCAGCCAGACATGGGTATCACTTTTTATTCAGCGTCGGCTGCAGAAAAGCAACCGATGCCTAAAATAGCCCATGAAATCCAATTTTTTCGAGCAAAAAAAAATTGGCCCCAAAGTGTAACATACAACGTCGGTGTTTTACTGAATCACCGATGCCTAAAGTAGATAAAAATTGCGTGCAATTTTTACCATATGGGCGTCAGTTTTCATGGGATAACCGACGCTGATAAGGGTTCACGTGCCCTCCCTGTCAAAAATTTTAGGGTAAAGGATTGTCCAATTGACATCGGTTGTTATATTCAGCCGACGCTGATTCTATTTAGGTGTCGGTTTTTAAGATAACTGACGCCTTTTATTAACTTAATAGTCCCCACAAGAAGGAGACTCTTCCCCTTGCTTCTGTTTCATCGTGAAAACGACTATGCCTGATCTTTCTCCTCCCGACGACGTCGCCACCGCGCCTACTTCATTGGTCGATCCTGCCACCGTTGCTCTTGCACGCTACCGCCACTCATTTCTGCTCTCCCCACTACGTCGCCTCCTGATCTTTCTCCTCCCACCGACGTCGCAGCCGGTCTCCTGCTCCTGGTCATCGCCCTAGTCGCCGGTCTCCTACTCCTGGTTGTCACCCGCCTCCTTGCTACTCCAGCCACCCACTCGCTACTCCTACAGGTACCCTTCTTCCTCCTTTTCTTGCTCCTTGTCACCCCTCTTTTCTTCCTAGATTCTCCCTCCTTACCAACAACAAGCACGGCTGTGTGGGCTGGCCACGACCATGGCTGTGTTGGCTGAGCACGGTCGTGTTGCCCAGCACGGTCGTGCTCTACCAACACAACCACGGTCGTGGCCAGCCCACACGGCCGTGCTTGATGTTGGTAAGGAGGGAGAAGGAAGAAAAGAGGGTATATGATACCTAAAATTGTAATGAAATCAATTGTGATGAAACCCTAACATCTAAATCCCTATTGCATGATGAAACCCTAACATCTACATACTCTATATGATACCTAAAATTGTGATGAAACCCTAACATCAATTGTGATAAAACCCTAACATTTACATATCTATCCAAGATGATGAACATGCATGGACACTCGAAATGTTGAAATCAATGTTATAGAATATGATACCTAGATTAAATGATGTTACATGAAACCTAGGATATGAATGATGAAACTAGGATTGCAGGTATTGGAATGACAACATACATGTATTTGTTGGCCTAGAAACATGTCCAAGATTTACTCATTAGGAGTAAATCTTGGATAGTCCCCAGTTTGGGACTGTTCTTGAACACCTAATCTCACTTAGGATGTAAGTGTATAATGTTTATTGGGTTTTTAATAAAATTTCGATAGCATTTCCCCGTTTGTTCTCTAAGTACATATGTACTTGGAGAACAGAGGGGAAATGCTACCGAAATTTTCTTGAAAACCCAATACACATTATAGACTTACTAGTGAGATTAGGTGTTCAAGGATGGGATAGGTGGTACATGTACATTTATTATATAAAAGAATAACATCAAATGTATTCGTTAACCCTAGACCCTAATCTTGTCCTAATATATACTTGTTTTCTCTTTGATCATAGAATGGATAGATCATGGATGTCCATTTGCAATTGTTGCACCCCAGAGTTTATATCTAGTCTTGATCAGTTTATTAGATTTCCTGAGGAACATAGGAAACAACCTGGAGATAGGTTCTACTGTCCATGTAGGCATTTCGGTAACAACTTGAAAGTCAGCACTGGTGACGAAATCAAAAGTCATGTCATGTGCAACGGGATTGTACAAGGCTATACAGAATGGCACTGGCATGGAGAGATTTCAAACCCAAAACCAGTGGATGTCGATAGCAGTGCTTCAGTGGAAGAAGAAATTATCTCCGATGATGTAGATGTGAACGAACCAGTTCCAATAGACATCATTGATGTGATGATGGATAGTTGTGGGGTAGAGCACACTAATCCACCTCCCATCTTTAGAAACATTGTGCATGATGTTGAGATACCGTTATACACATGTTGTACTAAGTTTACAAAGCTTAGCGTTGTGTTGAGATTGTATAAGTTGAAAGCTAACAATAGATGGAGTGACAAAAGCTTCACTTCATTGTTGACTTTGTTGAAAGAAATGCTTCCTGAAGGAAACGAGCTGCCAATCTCAACACACTGGGTAAAGAAATTGTTGTGCCCAATGGGAATGGAGGCCAAGAAGATACAAGCATGCCCGAATGATTATGTATTATTTCAAAAGGACTATGTGGATTTGAAAGATTGTCCAAAATGTGGTGTGTCACAGTATAAATTGACGACTTCGGGGGAGTCCAAAACTAGTTCTCCTGCCAAGGTGATGTGGTATCTACCTATAATATCACACTTTCAACGCTTGTTTGCAAATATGATAGATGCGAAGAATTTGAGGTGGCATGCAGATGTTAAAAAAAATAATGATAGGATCCTACGACATGCGTCTGATTCCCCACAGTGGAAGAAGATTGATCTATTGTACCCCAAATTTGGTGAAGAAGATAGGAATCTAAGACTTGGGCTTTGTACAGATGGGCTGAATCTATACAGGACATTGAGAAGCCAACATAGCACTTGGCCAGTCATGCTTGTTATATACAATCTTCCTCCCTGGTTGTGTATGAAAAATAAATATGTTATGATGTCGTTGTTGGTATCGGGCCCTAAACAACTTGGAAATGATATCGTTGTTGGTGAAGGTGTGATGACCTATGATGCTTCATGAAGAGAGACATTTCATTTGCACGCTATGTTGTTTTGCACTATTAATGACTTTCTAGCATACGGGAATTTGTCTGGATATAGTGTCAAAGGAGCTAAAGTGTGTCCTATATGTGAAGAGAACACTAATTAAATAAGACTAAAACATGGCAACAAGATTGTATATCTTGGTCATCGAAGGTTCCTTTCAAAATTCCATCTGTATCGTATGAAGCGCAAAGCATTCAATGGAAGGAATGAGGAACGGAGTGCACCTAAACCTATACTAGGGGATGTTGTTTATGAAAGAGTAAAAGACATTGTCAATGAATTTGGTAAGAGATCACAATGTACTATGGCCACACAGAGTGACAATTCTTCATTCAAGAAGAAGTCAATATTTTGGGATCTTCCTTATTGGAGTTCTTTGACATTCAGGCATTGTATCGATGTCATGCACGTTGAGAAAAATGTTTGTGATAGCGTCATTGGTACTCTATTGAATATACCAGGTAAGACTAAAGATGGGATAAAATCCAGATTGGGCCTACGTGAAATGGGAATAAGGTCAGAATTAACAGAATTATATGAAATGCATGATAAAAGAACATACTTACCTCCCGCTTGTTACACGTTGTCTAGAAAGGAGAAGAAAGCTTTTTGTGAATGTTTGGAAAATGTTAAGGTGCCACAGGGTTACTCATCCAACATCTGTAGATTGGTATCAATGAAAGATCTGAAGTTGATAGGTCTTAAATCTCATGATTGTCACACTCTAATGCAACAAATATTGCCCGTGGAAATTCGATCTATATTTCCGAAGCATGTAAGGTTATCAATCACCAGACTTTGTTTCTTTTTCAACACTCTATGCAGCAAAGTTATTGACCTTGATACTCTCAATAATTTGCAAAGAGAAGTGGTTGTTACCCTATGTTAGCTTGAGATGTATTTCCCTCCTTCATTCTTTGATATCATGGTACATCTTGTTGTCCACTTGACTAGGGAAGTGAAAATGTTGGGACCAGTTTTCTTGCATTGGATGTATCCCTTTGAATGATACATGAGTGTTTTTAAAGGTGATGTTTGAAACCGTTATCGGCCTGAAGGGAGTATTATTGAGGGTTATGTGGCGAGAGAGGTTATGGATTTTTTCAATGACTTTCTGAGTGATAGTGACACTCCCATTAATGACAAGAATATTGAGGAGGGCAAAGGAATTTTGGGATCACGAGTGAAAGTAATCAGCCGTGCGCAGTTGGAACAAGGTCACTTGTATATTTTACATAACATGGACGAAGTGAGTGTTTATATCAAGGAACATACCAATTTAATCAAGATACAACATCCTCGAGCCAGTTCAATGTGGGTTGCTAGAGAGCATAACAAGACTTTTACTAAGTGGTTTGAAGATAAAGTCTTACAACAACTATCTCAAACACTAGATGATATTACGAAAACTATCAAATGCCTCATCTTTAAACCAAAATCGAATGTTATGTCTTATGAAGGGTTTGACATTAATGGGTTCACATATTACACAAAGCGCCAAGATGATAAGAGTGTCATCCAAAATAGTGGGGTCACCCTTCAAGCGTCGACTATGTATTTTGCAAGTGCAAAGGATAAGAGTCCACGTGAAGCTAAAATGTCATATTACGGTGTCATTGAAGACATATGGGAGTTTGACTACATAGATTTCAGAATTTTGCTCTTCAAATGTAATTGGGTTGATAACACCAAAGGTGTTATAGTGGATGAATTGGGTTTCACTTTAGTGAACTTTGAAAAGATTGGCGAGAAGGGTGAACCATTCATATTGGCATCACAGGCGAAACAAGTATTTTATATCGATGATCCTACAAATGATAAATGGTCGGTTGTTCTTCATGGTAAAATACAGTTCATTTAAGATCCTATAGATGAAGAAGAGTACTATGATAAGTATGATGACTCCAGTCCATTCTCAGTTGGGTTGCCAACTCCACAAAATATTGAAGCTAATGATGACTTATATGTGCGCGGAGATCACAATGAAGGATTGTTAATTGATAAAAGATCACAATTTTAGAGGCATGCATGTTTATATTTTTTTATATGCTTCATTTTTCAATGTTTTAGAGGCATGCTTTTTTTAATATCAATATCATTTTCATATATAATGTTTCATTATCTTCTACTTAATACAAATGCTAAATGCTTGCCTTTTTAATGACATTTTCATATGGCTGACCATGATGTCCATGATGAGGATGATGTCCATGATGAGCATGGCGAGGATACCAATGTAAGTTTTAAAAACATATCCTATATTTCTATAGAAATTCATTATTTTCTAGTTATGTCATATATCCTATATTTCTATATTGGGCTAATTCAGTGTGTTTATTTTATCAAATTTTAGGTTGATGATGCACATGTACTCTCTGAAGCACTGGAGGCACTTGATGCGCATCACCAAAAAGTTAATAAGAAAAGGGGCATCACTCTGCAGAAGAAGTTAATAGTGCTAAGGGGCAATGGATCCAGATTGGTTGTGGAGTTGGATAATGCAGGAAATGCAATTGGAGTGAACCGCAATAATTTTCTAAACTATCTTGGGTGTGTCACTCAAAGCCATTGTGGTGTTAAGTATGATAATTGGCATAAATCTCCTCAGGTGAAGAAAGACTTGATATGGAAGGATTTATGCATGAGATATTATTATTTGCAATTCTATTTTGTAGATTACAAATTTTATTATTTGCAATTCTATTTTTGGATACTAGTTAATAGCAATTTTATTTTATAGAATCTGTTTGCATTGGATGAGAAGCTGCATCATAAAAGTGTGATGCAACACGCTGGAAAGATTCTAAGGAACTATAGGATAAATATCAATAGAGAATACATAAAAGATGGTGATAAGAAGAAGAAGTCAGTCCTTGAAAAGTGGAACTTCCTGGACAAAGAAGATTGGGACACGTTTGTTGCTTCAAGACAAACTGAAGAATTCAAGGTATTATGCGTCACTCCCAATTTAATTAATATACATTGTATTCACCTATTCAAGATTAACCTTTAGTGTTACTAACCAAATCAATGTACATACTGACTAGGCGTTCAGTGAGGTGCAAAGAGAAAGGCGTGCATTGAATGTGCATGACCACACAATGGGTCCAAAGGGCTATGCAGGCGTTCGCCAAAGACTACAGGTAGAGTCTGCTACTACTCAGGAGTCCTCTACTACATGTACCACACCCATGCCTCGCCATGATGTCTGGATAGCTGGGAGGCAAAACAAGATGGGTGAAATAAAGAAGCCCATAACTACTGAGGCGGCTGTGAAAATGGTAAAATACAACTCAACAATGCATGTCATTCGAATATTGATTATTTGTGGTGTTTACTTACCAATTTCTATTGATGGTGATTAGTAGGAGCTACATGAGCAGAGGAAACATGACACGTTCATCCCTCAGGGCACAAGGGATGAGTTGACCGTTTCTCTGGGTAACCTAGAGCATACTGGACGTGTTAGGGGTGCAGGTGCTGGTGTGGGCATCAAAACGTTCTTTGGGCCATCCCAGCGCAAACCTGTCACAAGAGAAGGACTTTCACAAGAAGAGGTAACCTATTCTTTTTTTAGAATGTTACTGTAAAAGGAAATTCAATAATAAGAAGCTAATGTTTCTTTTATCCATGTATAGGAGAATAAGAAAGTCGAGGATATAGTTGCTAAGAAGGTCAAGGAAGAAATGATGTCGTGGTAGGCATCTCAGGCTTCCAATCAGCCTATGGCGACCCACTCTTCTCCTGATACACATGCTGAGAGTAATCCTGTGACCCACCACCTAGCACGTCTGTTGTAAGTATTGTTTATGACATAGTAGCTAGTATTTTCAAGATGATATGTATATATGTATAATATTATTTACCTAAATTTGTAGGCGTTGAAGCCATGTCGCTTAAAAATTTAAGATTATATTGTTGCAGAGGCGCAGGCTTACCCGTCCCTTCCTGGGGCAATTATTCATGGGGCTCCAATGCCACAGGGTTACGTTCATGTGAGCCTGATACGTGTATTCCCCGATTGGAGGGAAGCTGCATTGTCATATGCCCACCCAGATATTGATACACTTGCTGAGGTAGAAGGTGGGGTGATATTGTGGCCCAAAGTGGATGTCGTCTACACTACTGAAATTGTAAGATAAATTTACATTACGTTAAATTGTTAATGTTTATATATGAGGTCAATTGATCTGAAATTATATACATGTTAAAAAGAAGACATCCAGAGAATCTAGGCGTCCACCTCCACTTCCTGCATTACCAAGTTGGGTTCTAACTGACCTAAAACTCCCGTTAGGTCCTTCTTGTAAAGGAATGGCAGTATGGCTACGCGTACATAATATACATTGCCCTATAGTTGTTTCTTTAGAAGCGGATTATGCAGGTCAATCATACGAAAGCTCTCTATTTATACAAGATATTATTGAGTTATTTATCTATGATTGGCTGAATACATCAATGATAGAGGCATGGATAAGGTGAGATCTTGTTTATACATCCATATACCTTGTGTAGGATCCGATGATCTGGTTTCTTATATATTAATGCATACGTAATACATGTTTTGCAGCTACTTAGTCAAAATTCAATGTAAACAATTTGAATTTGAATATGTGGGATTTTTTATTCCATCATTGATTAGTCTGGTAGCTAAAGACCCTGATAGCGTTCAACAATATTGTTGTGATGCTTTTACAATTTTCAGTCAAAAAAAGAAGACGATAATAATAGCTCCATTCAATGTGAAGTAAGTTTACTTTGCTTATAATTTGGACTTAAGAAAATTACATTTTTATTGTGGATTTTGAGTTATTAATTTTTAACTTTTTTACCTCTAGCGCTAAGCATTGGGAGTTACTAGTTATTCTCCCTGGGACGTTCACTGTCTATTATCTAGATCCTGTGGGGAGTACGTTGAATCCAAAAATTGGACACGTAATGAGAATGGCATTATTCTAGTGAGAAATATTTCATTTTTATATACGTTAACATATGTTATTACATTACTATTTAATTATGCAATTTACTGTGTTATATTAACATGTAGGGGTTTAGATGTGTTCAAAAAGACTGGAGGAAAGGTCCCTAGTAAAAAGAACCAGCCAATAATTTGGGAGAACATGAAAGTAAGTTCCCAACTCCAATGTATATGTTATTTATGTGAACTGTACTTATTTATATTTTTAATATTTTGTATCCATTTTATAGTGTGCTACACAAGACAATGGCTGGGCATGTGCATACTATGTGATGCGGTTTATGGACATGATTATCAAACATGCAGATGAAATCAATGCCATACCTAAGGTATTATATATAATCTCATTAGATAGTATGAAATATATCAATCTTATTTATATATTATTACTTATATATATACATCATTCTCTGTGCAGGTGTTTAAAACTGACCCCACTACAGGTAAAGCCTTCAAAGATGTACATGCTCCATATATGATGGAAGTATTAAATGACGTAAGAGAAGAATGGGCAAGAGTCATACAAGCAGTGGGGACTATACGATATAATTGGGATGCTGATAGCGATGATGATGATATTTTATAAATGAATATTTATACATGTGTTTCTACATGTCTGAATATTTCTACATGTGTGAATGTGAAAATTGAATTGATGTCTGAATGTATCTACCTATGTGTGAAAAGAATATTTGTTGATTTTGTAGGTTTATGGCTTGTTTGTTGGCTGATATCAATGGATGTCGTAAACCTGTAGTTCAGTTCCAATTAACTATAGGTTCTCATCCTGCGACCAGCCACAACAGCCCTGCAAACTGATAAGAAAAAAAATCAAACCATAGGCGTCGATTATTTATCTAAAACCGACAACAAAGGTTTACAGCATCGGTTAATAGCATAAAACCGCCGCCTAGTGTTGCCAGACAGCCTGGCTAGCACGGCCGTGCTGGACAGCACGGCCGTGGTGGCAGGTGATATGGCGTCAATTATTAGTAGAAAACTGACGCCATTCTGTCCAACATGGCTGTGCTGGACAACACGGTTGTGGCGGCAGATGTTATGGCATCAATTAGTAGTAGAAAACCGATGCAGATAGAGTCCTATATGGCGCCCTTTTTGTGGTGCGGATGATTATAGCGTCGGTTGGGGTTACTTATAACCGACGCTGATGGGGCCCTGCTGGTGCATTTTCGATGGCATGAAGCGTTTTAGCATCGGTTGGTAAACTAACGCTGAAAGGGTTCGACTTTTAGCGGCGCCCACATAGGTGTCGCTTGGAAACCGTTGTGAAAAGGGCTTAAATAACCGACGCCAAAGGTCGGATCTGTAGTAGTACCATGTAATTGGAAAATTTCCAAAAACTAGTTCGAGGTATACTCTCCTCCCCTATCAGACCTTAATCGCTTAAGTATTTTACCGGTTTGAGTTTCGACTTCTTTCTTATAAATTTTAAATTTATCCAATGCCTCATCTTTACTTCTAAGTAAAAAGACATAACAATATCTACTCGCATCATAAATAAAAGTTATAAAATAACGCTTTTGATCCCTCGTAGCAACACCATTAAATTCACAGATATATGTATGCACTAAAACCAAAATTTCTAAATTTCTGTTCACAGAATGAAAATGCTTCCTAGGCAATTTAGCTTGTACACAGATTTCAAATTTATTGTTGCTAATTTCAGATTCAGGGATCAAATTTAGATTCATCATACGCTTAATTGAGGCAACATTAACATGTCCCAAACGTGAATGCCAAATATCGGATGAAACAAAATTCATGCAAACAGAACTATAATAATTCAAATTTAAAATGGAATTTGAAATAGGTTCAACATGAATCTTAAATAAGTTCTCTGCATCACATAAGTACCCCTTGCCAAAAAACAAAGAATCACGAAGGCGTGTAATAATAGCCTTATTACATTTGTAGTATATTCTATAACCTTCCCTAACTAAAATGACGCCACTAAGGATATTGCGTCGAATGGTTGGAACATGTCTGACCCTGTTAAGAGTCAAAACCTTCCCCAAAGAGAACTTCAAGTCCAGCCGTCCTTCGTCTTTGACTTTTGCAGAGCTGGAATCGTCCAAAGTCACAGACCGACCTCGAGAGGCCTGATAAGACACAAATAGGGATTTATCAACACACACGTGTATATTAGCCCAGTGTCAATTATCTAATAAAGTGGTTCAAAAATAGAAAGGATTTCAGGTTTAATAGACACGTACTCATCATTGAGGTTCAAGGATGTAGTCATCATATTGACCACAACCTCCTCAGTTGCAGATGTGGTAGCTTTCTTTGCCTTCTTAGTAGGACAATTCTTGTTCCAGTGGCCAACCTATCCACAAGTCCAACAAGGTTTTTTCTTCGATTTCTTTTGGATCTTTGCCTTAGGTTTATGTGCATTCTTAGATTTCTTATCTTTGGTGTTTTTCACAGAAGTAAAATTAACAGTTAGATTTGCATTAGTAGGCACCTTGACTATTTTCTCCTTTAAGTGTTCTTCTTGTATATTAATATCCATCATTAGTTCTTCCATTGTGTGTGTCCCTTTGTGATGCTTCAAAGACATACCAAATGATTCCCATGACTTAGGGAATTTTTCTATGATAGACATAACAACAAACTTCTCAGGCAATACCATCTTGGCATCTGAGAGTTCATTAACTAGGAGTTGCAGATCATGTGTTTGATCGAAAACTGACTTACCCTCAACCATCTAAAACTTAAGAAATTTAGACACGCAGTATTTTTCAACACCTTGATTTTCAATACTAAAATTCTTAATCAACAATTCCCACAAAACCTTAGATGTAGTGACTGGCGGCTTTGAGTAAGAATCATACAATTTGTTATTTAAACCAAACATAATCAAACCGCGACACGTTTTGCCACCCTTCTTCCAATTAGCAATTATATTTGTATTATCAGGAATCGTTTCATCAGATTTAGGTTCAGTCTCTACTAAGTACTGATCAAAACATGCAATATTCAGTCAAATTTCCATCCGACTCTGCCAACGGGCAAAGTCGGTACCAGTAAATTTTTTAGGCATACTGCTGGTATCAATTTTATTTCCCGAACCACCCTGACCGGCCATTGTTAATTAATGACAGAATTATGATTTCTTTTAAGACTGTTGTTAATATTTATTAATATTGTTCATGCAACAGCGACATGTGCAAAGTAATTAACAATTTTAGGTAGATCCAAAATAAGAAACGAAGATCAAACAAAGCAGGAGAACAGAAATAACATGAGTTAGATCCGCAAACCAGATCGTTAGTTGAGAAACGAGCGTGAAACTTAAAGAAATCAGTGCCTGACAATCCTCGCAGATAGGCACCGTTCTCCCAGGCTCGATCAGGCACGAACCTCGAACCGACTCATCTCGCTCGCGCTTGACATAGTCATGTTACACTGCTACCAGTGCAGCACAGCAACCGTAGGAACCACTACCTGGCAGTTGCGTCTCAGTGACGGGAAGGAGAACGCCACACTTCACACAGGAGAACAACTCCACGAAGTGGTTTGGAACGAAGGCACTCGCTCTCTGATTTAGGGCTCTTAAAATACACGTGAAACGGCGACATAAATATGTGTGTTGTGTGTTTAATCATAATGACTGAAGGCGTATATATAGCCACGCACGTCCCTAATCCTATTCCCCGTAAGACGTACCGCAAAAGAGAAACACTTTCCAATTAGGATTGAGAAATCTGAATAGAAAAGAAACAATTAATTTACACGAGTAATTAATTACTTAGTCGTATCCTAGTGCAAAAAGAAGTCGGAAGACGGAAGACATTCTCCACAATCCACAAGCCCGAGCGAGGCGAGGCGAGGCGTGGCGCGTGCGCGTTGTGATGTGGTAATCCCACCCACCAAGGAGGTGAACATACCTCCCTCCTAGGACCCCTTGGACACTAGTACCCTATGTGATCCTACATATGAGGACCACAAAAGTTCTAGGAGTGAGCAATATGGGATAAAACTTCTTTGTCATTTGTACTAGAGACAAAACTACTTTTGTCACATGTAATTGCTGCACTACATTTGGCTTAACACATGCTAAATAAATGGTTGCTACAGCAGCCATATATCTAACACAATTTAGGTGGGCAAAACCCACACATAGGCTCTAAACAAACAATCTATTTCCACAAAAACTAAATTTGATCTTACCTAAAAATTAGAATGATGTTGCAAACCCCTATAAGAATGTGTATATTTATGTGCAAGCCTATATTTTGTAAGAACTAACCACAGTGCGCCAAATTTATTCAGAGCCATTGGAATCCATCTGTACACCCACTCCACAGTAGCTGACACCGAGGTCATCTTGGTAAACTTATAGGCCAATAAATAAACCCTACCCATATTCTGCATACTCAGTGGCAGGTTTGTTAGAAACTCTACTAAAAAATGACAAAGTGCGATTCTCCAAGATTTGCGGAACCTGAGAAAAGTAAGCTCAGATCCTCCACTTCCTCCTTGCCTCAGCATAGGAAACATTGGCCTTTTGCTCTATAAAACTATTTTTCTGTTGACCCCTATTTGATACTAAGCGTATTAAAACAAACAGGCATCTTGTATTTTATAGAAATCCGGGTAATGTGGCCCTTACTAAAGGCCAACCACTAATAAGCAAACCCACTAGCTGCTGGTCATCCACCTCAAACAATATTTAGAACCCGATCGACGGTAGATGTTAAGAACCAATGAGCCAAGGTTTCCACGCTGCACCCCAATCCATTAACACCTTTGGCTTGAGCCGTAAAGCTCCTGACCACGTCTTCTCTGAATCTTCTATGGCATATGGGATTCGAAACATTAGCATTTGGGAGTTGGAATCTTTGGGTGGAGTTGTTAGTCTTATGATGCTGAAAAAAAATCTGTAACCATAGCCAGCATAGCATGACATAAATAAAATAACCAATCGTAATCTACTAATCTTTAACCACAGCTCCGGTATGTGACAGAGTTGAAGGTTTCAGTTCGAAACCATTGGTGAACTTCATATATTTAATATTTGTTCAAAGACAAGTGATACTACCCTCATAGAGTTACGTAATCTTCTTATTCTAACAGATTAGATTAATCTGCAAGTCACGTACCCGAATAACCAATGCTTCGGTCATCATAAGAAAATATAAGACATGAAGAAGAAGATTGTCTCGATTATCCAGAAAAGGCTACGCTCGTATGAGATAAGCTCAGAGCTTTGTTTGAAGCATTCAAATCAAATCAAGCTTTGACATGGTCTCGGGTGGACCATTTCGCACATTGGCCAAAAGAGTGCAGAAAATATGCATAATAATGCACCAAAAAATATACGAAATCTCTGCTGTACATCACTTAGGTACGTACGTTCGATTGTACGTGTTGTATTAGTAAACTATGTTTAATTACGTGTAGAAACAAGAAAAGAAAGTGTCTTTGCCGATGAACACCCTCTCTTTCCCTCCAATACATAAACCACCGTCACTTGAATTTTTTTTTACCAACGCAGCCCCTCTCTGCCGTTACCGACGTGATAGGTAACGTCTTATTATTATTATTATTTCATTCGATTTTGCCACCCGCTGCGCATTTTCGCTGCTTTTCATTTCCATTATATATATATATATATATATATATATATATATATATATATATATATATATATATATATATATATATATATATATTTGTTATTGTTCTCTTACGTATGTATGGGTATAGCAGTATAGTGAGATTGAATTTTGATCAATCAGAACTAGACTGTTTTCTCACTTAGTATACCCAAGAGTGGAATGAATATGAGGTATACATGAATTACTCGACTAACTTGAACAACGTACTACTGAGTAAATGTAAACTCGAACTTGCATCTTTGGTGAAAAATTAAAACATTAAAATCTATACTTTCCAAGTAGAAAAATAAATAAAACTAACCGATATGTAACTTAAAATAATATGAAAGACTCTCAAATTTTCAAACAATATTTGTTGGCTTATTAATATATGTTACCGTTTGTATTCGATTTTACCACCCGTCGTGTATATATATAGGGCGTTCATTCGTTGCCCGCGCGGGTAGTTTGGATTTTCGCTACCCGACAGCCAAAAAAGTAACTCTCCTGGCTAAAAAAAGTGTCTCTGCTGTCAAAAAAGTAACTATGGTGAACAGAAAGTAACTACACGAACAAAAGAGTAACTCTGTACAAAATATACAGCAGATATATATAAGGATGAATTTTTTTTATTTTGGAGGGGCAAATGATATTATTTTTGGCTAAAATTTTTTGGAGAGCTAGACAAAATAGTCCTCTACAATTGCGAATTTTTTTTTTAAAAAAAAGTGGTCGGAAGGGTGGGCGGGTAGCTACCCGCGCGGGCAATAAAGATGGGCCCATATATATATATATATATATATATATATATATATATATATATATATATATATATATATATATATATATGTGGGTATATCTTCGCTACCCGTGCGGGTAACTAAGATTCACTACCTGTGCATCAGTTTTGTAATGGGAAGGTATGCATTTGTAATGAGACAATCCAAATTTGTAATGACACGACCGAAATTGTAATACAAAGACTCATTTTGTATTACAGCGTTGTTACAGTAATAAATATATATTTATTACTATAACAGCGTTGTAATACAAAACGAGTTTTTGTATTACAATTTCAATTGTCTCATTACAAATTTGGTTGTCTCATTACATATATGTGTCATCCCATTACAAATTTGATGTACGGGTAGCGAAGATATACCATATATATATATATATATATATATATATATATATATATATATATATATATATATATATATATATATATATATATATAATTGTTATTGTTCTCTTACATATGGGTATAGCAGTATAGTGAGATCGAATTTTGATCAATTAGAACTAGACTGTTTTCTCACTGAGTATACCCAAGAGTGGAATGAATATGAGGTATACATGAATTACTCGACTAACTTGAACAACAACGTACAACTGAGTAAACGTAAACTCGAACTTGCATCTTTGGTGCAAAATTAAAACATTAAAATCTATACTTTCCAAGTAGAAAAATAAATAAAACTAACCGATATGTAACTTAAAATAATATGAAAGACTCTCAAATTTTCAAACAATATTTGTTGGCTTAGTTATATATGTTACCGTTTGTATTTACTCTTGGCATGTTTAAAAGTCTCTAAATACATCAACAATTTGAACATTTCTAGTCTTGTAAGTTAATATCTATTATCTTGAAATTTGAGATATGAGACATTACGTCAACAAAATGTGTCTTGAAGTATTTAGTTAGGTTTGCATTTACACAATATGGGTCATGTTTGGGCTAGATGTGTTTTCTTTTCATTATTCAGAAAAAGTTTTCCCTAGGTTCAAATCGAGCGAGAAGAGATTGGGTCCAATATGGGTTTGATTGAACTTGATCTGACTTATAATGGAATCGAATGACTAATTAAATACGCGGCAGGGGCAGGGCGTATGACGACAAGCATTCGTAAAGTAAATAGAAAATGAAAACAGAACCGTGAATCAGATTAGATTTAAGACATGTACGGTACGGTGTAATCAGATGACAAAGTATGAATCTGATGAATACCCTTTTACATTACAGAATTTATATCACTATATCCGATTATACCCCCACCAAAATGGTTAAAAGAAAAAGCTACCGTTAATATTAACAGTGGTAATGGATAGAGAGGGGACTAATTGATATTTCTCAAAAGTTGGGATTCGCCATAGTTTATGGTAAAGTAATGGGGCTTGGGTAAAAACACAAAGTAATTGCTGACGATTCAGCTGCCAAAAAGTCAACGATTGCACGCTTCTCACTTGCCGATCAAGCTGCAAATTGTCATTCGTCAAACACAGAAAGCCTCTACAAGTTGAGCAATATACCCGCGTTGATGGTGCCACTAGTACATATTTACCCATTGTAAATCCTGCAATTACGTTTGCAACGCGCCAAGGTTTTTCGTACCCTTTGCCTGGTCTAATCACTTTGTCAGAATTGACAAAGCAATGGTACTTATGATGCAAAAATGAAAGCAAGAGGCGAGGGTTTGGAATAAAATATTCCTTGTGTTTTGTGTGTATGGATTCGTCAGGGTAAATAGTCACCGGCTCAATATAAATCGTCACCCACGCATGATGTGGCATCAGTTATAAATTGAGCCGGCCCGGCTGTTCCTGCTATATATCAATGTCCTTGCGACTTCATCTTCATTAATTACCTCATTAGAGCTCCAACTATTTCGCTCTCTATTACCTAAAACTTGGTCG
Source organism: Alisma plantago-aquatica (assembly GCA_963693085.1). Classification (NCBI taxonomy): domain Eukaryota; kingdom Viridiplantae; phylum Streptophyta; class Magnoliopsida; order Alismatales; family Alismataceae; genus Alisma; species Alisma plantago-aquatica. The sequence continues at coordinate 840,077,736 of OY856411.1, read as the reverse complement.
TCTTCTTCAGATCCAAGCCACTGGGGCGATCCTGCTTTACTGCCTTTTCAGCTCGCGTACTCAAGCCAGATATGGCTCGTCCAAGGATTTTGACGGTAATGGTTTTCGCGATGCTCTGCATAACGGCGACCTCCGCATCACGCATGCTGCAGCAGGGAGGCGGCAGCGGTAGTGGTAGTGGGGGTGGCCAGGGTAGCGGCGGAGGTGGGGGGCAGGGTGGGGGCGCAGGAGGAGGCCAGGGAGGAGGCGCCGGAGGAGGTCAGGGAGGAGGTGCCGGAGGAGGTCAGGGTGGAGGCGCTGGAGGAGGTCAGGGAGGAGGCGGAGGAGGTGGGCAGGGTGGTGGCTCGGGAGGTGGGCAGGGAGGAGGCCAGGGTGGCGACGCGGGAGGTGGACAGGGTGGTGGCGTGGGAGGTGGTCAGGGCGGCGGTGGAGGTGGCGGACAAGGTGGGGGCGGCGGTGGAGGTGTAGGTGGAGGAAGCGGAGGGGGTCAGGGTTCGGGTTCTGGAGGAGGCATGGGTGGAGGAGGTGGAGGTGGAGGCGGAGGAGGTGGTGGTGGAGGCAGTGGCTACGTGCCCTACTGGGGCGGCTACTACCCACATGGTGGTTATTACCCTGGCTACGTACCTAGCGGTGGATACTTCCCAGGTAGTGGTGGCTTCGGCGGCGGGTTTGGATCTGGAGGAGGGTATGGTGGTAGCGTGAGTGGGCCTTGGGGCAGCTACAGTGGTGGCGGCGGATTTGGTGGGGGTGGTGGGTTTGGTGGTGGGCAAGGAAGTGGGTTCGGTGGTGGTATGGGCAGCGGAAGCGGTGCTGGTGGAGGAGGAGGAGGCGGAGGTACTGGTGGTGGGTCTGGTTTCGGTGGTGGTTCTGGCTTTGGTCAAGGTGGAGGTGGAAGCGCAGGAGGAGGAGGCAGTGGAGGTGGAGGAGGTGGTGGAGGAGGTACGGGTGGGGGATCCGGGTATGGTGCTGGCTCTGGCTACGGTCGAGGGGGCGGAGGAGGTGGTGGAGGAGGCGGTGGCGGCGGAAGGTCTTAATTACTCCACCAAACAGGCCGTTTGACGGCGTCAGCTCACTGTTGCGTCCGTTTGATTTGTATAATTGTATGTCTTCGAGTTTGACGTTTTACGTATATTCTTCACGTACAGCTGTACTATAATAAGATACCAAATACCAAGCTCAATGGTTGTGTCGTAACAATGATATGGATATGTAATGCGGTCCACTGAGCTGTATCTAAATAAAAAGATGGTCAGTATTTAGAATATAAACCGGTCTTCGATTAAATCGGTGTGAAGGATGTCAATCTTCAAGAATTTGGTCTAACTTATCTAAGACCATAGCGGGCACCTTATACAAGTCTAGGTAGGGGGCACGTTTTAACGGTGTTACTGCTGTGTTCCGCTCCCTGTGGCGACAGCATGCATGTCACATGGTGAATTGATGATGAAAAGATGAAGGGATTACTGATAATTGTACAACGTTCACCGACAATTGTACAACGCACCTTGCCGGAGACAGGAATGAGCTAATTGTGTTCCAAGTATACTGACTTGATATTGGCATCATTGATGATATAATTTACTCAAATTTTCAGAGGTTATACAAAAGAATCTGGGAGATGGCGTCTGGTTTTCAATTGAAGTAAACAAATGACAACTAGAAGATGTGTTCAATATTCATACTCCACCTTCAATTTAGGCGTTTTCTGTATAAGAGCTCGAACAACTCACCATAAAGTCGTATGGCTACAAAATATACTACATACGTGTACTAGACAAGAACCATAATCAAAATAAAATTTTAGAACCCACATTAAAAAGGAAAATATGTATGGAAAATAACCACAAAGTTTATTTTGATACAAACGTTTTAGTATAGCACATCCAAATAAACAATTCTTAATATAGCCCGAGTTGGCTTATATGTATATCGCTTGAAGTGTGTTTTTAACCAATTGTAACGATAAAATTTCTCTCTCAACCCCTAACATCCCAGTGACTCGGAGATATGCATGCTACCTTACTTTAGACTTCTATTGTTCAATTATGTCTACCTTCTCTAAAAACCACTAGCTATGGATACCTTGTCTTGGCTTCCATCTAGCTCATTGCTTCAGTTTAGAATATTTGTCATTAAGAGTAAACTACAAACTTAGTGCACTAAAATTCCCTGATCAACCAAAACTAAAGAGAAATAATATTACAAATAGGTAATTAGCTGAATAGAAACATAACTAAGCAGACACATGGAAAATTTTAACATTTTGGAAGCAAGAATATGTCTTAGTGTTACTATAAGCAGTGTAAGCAAGTATAAGCAAAATATATAATTGAGATACAAAAGAGAACTGCTAAGACATTATTTCTTTTAGTACCTTTTTTCAATCAAGTATTCAAATAAAAAAAAAAGATCCAAGAACCCACTTTGGATGTTGTTGCACCCGCCCAAAAAATAAATCCTCTTCGAGCTAATGGTATTCCAAGTATAATGACTTGATATTGGCATCCATTGATGACACAATCTATTCAAATTTTCAGAGGTTATGTAAAAGAATCCCAGAGATGGTGTATGCTTTTTAGTTGTAGTAAATATATGACAAGTAGAAGGTTGTGTTCAATATCCATACTCCACCTTTAATTTAGGTTTTTTCTGTATAAGAGCTCGAAATGCCCACCATAAAGTGGTACGACTACAAAACAGACTACAGTCGTGTACTACACAAGAACCATAACCAAAATCAAACTCTAGAACCCATATTAAAAGGAAAAGATATATGAAAAAGAACAAAAAAGTATACTTGGACACCAACTTTTTAATATAGCACATCCAAATAAATAATTCCTAATATATCCAAGTTGATGTATATGTAATACCACTTAAAGTGTGTTTTTAACCAAGTTCAACGATACAGTTTCTCTCAACCCCTAACACTCAAGTGACTCAGAGATATGCATGCTACCTTACTTCAGAGTTCTACTGTTCAATTATGTCTATCTTCTAAAAAAACCACTACTATCGATGCCTTTTCTTGGGATTCCATCTAGCTCATTACTTCAGTTTTAAATATTTGTCATTAAAGAGTAAGCTACAAACTTAGTGCACTGAAATTCACTGATCAACCAAAACTAAAGAGAAACAATATTACAAACAAGTAATTAGTTAAATAGAAACACAACTAAGCAGACACATGTCAATTTTTAGATTTTGGAAGCAAGAATATGTATTAGTGTTACTATAATCAGTGTAAGCAAGTATAAGCATAACAAATAACTGAGACATAAAAGAGAACTGCTAAGACTTTGTTTCTTTTAGTACCTTTTTTCAATCAAGTATACGAATAAAAAAAGATCCAAGAACCCACTTTGGATGTTGTTGCACCCACCCAAAAAATAAATCATTCGAGCTAATGGTGTTCCAACTATAATGACTTGATATTGGCATCCATTGATGACACAATCTACTCAAATTTTCAGAGGTTATGCAAAAGAATCCTAGAGATGGCATCTACTTTTCAATTGTAGTAAATATATGACAAGTAGAATATTGTGTTCAATATCCATACTCACCTTCAATTTATGTTTTTTCTGTATAAGATCTCGAAATGCCCACCATACAGTGGTACAACTACAAAATAGACTACATTCATGTACTAGATAAGAACGATAACCAAAATCAAACTTTAGAACCCAATTAAAAGGAAAATATATATGAAAAAGAACAAAAAGGTATACTTGGACACAAATTTTTAATATAGCACATCCAAATAAATAGTTCCTAATATATCCAAGTTGGTGTATATGTAATACCACTTAAAGTGTGTTTTTAACCAAGTTCAATGATATGGTTTCTCTCTCAACCCATAACACTCAAGTGACTCAGAGATATGCCTTCTACCTTACTTCAGATTTCTACTGTTCATGTGAGGTCCCTAAACTTACTTAAAGAGTTGAATAAGCTTAATTATTATAATTGAATTCTTATAACCCTAATCTAACCTTATGATATGCTTTAAATCATAAGGCAAGCTTAAGTTTCAAATTTGGTCCAATTTGGACACTGTTTGAGCAAGTTATGCAATTTTATGCATATTTTGGACTTTTCTGCAATTTATCAAATTGAGAGGTTTTCTTTGCAATTTATCAAATTGAGAGGTTTTCTTTGCAATTTATCACTTTCATTATGTTCCTTGGATATTATCTCATCATTATTGAGCTTGTTGATCCATGGGATTCTTATTTAAACCTTGGTTTGAAGGTGTTTTCTCCAAGGGTATTTTAGGGTTTACCCCTTCATGGATGAGTTACCTTTAGTAGCTATCAACTAATGAGTTATTTGTTTTGCTTGAAAATTCAAGAAATGAGGGATAACCATGTCTCTATGGACGGTGGGGATCTTCTTGTGTGTGTGCTTGTATATTCTTAATGGTTTAAGGCCATGGACACTTGGAAAGATACTAGAACTTCAACTTTTTCTTTTTCTTTATCTTAAAGTTTCATATACTTATCCCTAAGCACCAAAACAAGCCATTTTCTCTTCACCACTTCCCTCCTTCTACAAACATCATCCTACCTCTGTGCTTCTACAAATTTTCTATCCAAATAAGAAGAAAGAGGGAATCTTCGTGGAAAAAGAATCTAGGGTTGCAATTGACTTCCTTTTAGGGTTTAAAAAGCTTCCTTCTAGTGATCTTGACCTAAAAGAGTAAGAATCCCCTTCTTTCCTCCATTTATTTCTTTTTTATCCTTCCTCCTACCTTTATCTAAGTCTGAACCTTGTTGTTCCATGGAAGAAATTTCTCTAAAGCTCTAAAACCCTACCTTTCTTGCTCCTTATGTTTAGGGTTTGCTCATTTGATGAAGAAAGGTGCTAGATGGACGAGTTCATAGCTTATTCTTGGATTTTCTACCCTACCTGCTCGAGTTTTCTTCTGTGTGGGGTTTCATCTTCTCATTATAGGCAATTTTTATAACTTGCTCCACGTTTATTGCTTACCATAAGCTTGCTAGCTCATGTTCTTGGTTGAAAATGATGATTCATGCACTAAAAAGCTATGCTTGACTTGGATTTTGATTTTTATAATGTTCCCTGTTCTGATTTCAGTTCTAGATGAACCTGTGATCATGTGTACATTATTCCTAAGGTATAATATGACTTGGATCAGGTTGGTTTGACAACCTATGGTGCTAAGCACCTATCAACCAATGGTCAATTTTAGGGTTTAAAGCTGATTTCTTCTATAAACCCATGACCCGATGATGGTACCATTGCAACAACCCTATGATGTTGTCTTCATGATAACTGATGATCGAGATCGAAGGTGTCAGATGATGGTGACAACCTATGGTCACCCCCTTAGGTCAGGTTTTGGATTAATTATAAGTTTAATGATCAACCATTAAGTACCCTACTGATGTTATCAATCAATGATGACATTAGCTTAATATTTGATGCTGATTAATGAATATAGTGTTGATCTAAGAACCTATGGTGATTTAATGGTCATTAATGATGATGGATCAGGTCTCTAAAACCTATGTTGATTTAATAATTGTAGTTGTAGCATCAATTAAGCCTTAGACCAATGGTTTCTTAGGTCATTTGATGCAATGGTCGGACATATATTACAATTGATGGTTTTAACATGTGAACTTAACCCAATGGTCAAGATCTAATGTTTATTCCTCCAATAAAGTGGAATGATGGTTAATGTAATATATTGGTCCTAATAATGTGATTTAGATGGTTTCCTTTATATGATCAACTTAAGGATCTTACTTGTTGACAATGGATGGCTTGTTTTAAATGAACAACCGATTGTGGGTTTTACCCCACTCTCAATGGAACTTTTTGTGTTGTTAATCAAGGGAAGTCTAAGGTTAAATGGTGACTATTTATAGAGCACAAATCAAGGACTTCATAGGTGGTCCAAGGTGCTTACTTATGTAAACAACCAATGGTATTACCTTTTAAACATGCAATGGTTCTGGGTGACATTGTGGTATGGTGATATGGGTTGAATGATGATGGAACAAATGGAGGGTTACCCTTAATAAGGTATTCTTACCTATTCAATCGTATGAATAGAAGGGATGATAATCATATTGTGTTGATATTTAACCCTAATGAGGTATAGCTTATTATACCTAGCTTTAATATAACTAAATGATGGTAATTGGGTATGAATAGTCCTTGAATGACTAATACAATCATGGAGTACTCTGTTACTGTTGTTGAAACCCTAGTATGCTATAACCCGATGGTTACACCTTGATTTATGTTTGGGTTCATACTTGAGAATAGTATGGAATGTGACGGTGATGGTTCACCTTATGCATCTATGACCCAATGGGGATGTCGTGAGTTAGGGTTTGGGTATAAATTTTGATTAGTAACATTGATATAATTTACCATATTTAACATTCTTATATGATGGAATGATGGTGGAATAACCTCCTTAACATGTTCATAACCTTAATGTGTTAATTGGTGGTTATCATAGCCACATGGTTGATACTTTCTTATGCTAAACATGTGCATTATGAATATGATGAGTGTTAATCATATCTAGATTCCTTGCATGTTGATGTAATAAAGGAATGTTCTTAATGATAATATAACCCTACTATGATTGTTTATGAATATCTCCTAGCTCATTAATGCAATATTGTGATGATCTGGTGTATTATATGCAAGTGATGTTGTTGAGCCTTATTATAAGGCATGGAAATATAATGATGATCTTATAGGGAATAGTATGATGGTCTTGATGACCTTTGGGCATGGTTGAGCCCTGAATGAGGTGTAATCCTCTTGTGTTGACAAGGGTTGATACCTTGTGATATTGTGAAAAGGATTCATATCTTGTGATAGTATGATGGCCTTAATGACCTTTGGGCATGGTTAAGCCAGGAATGTGGTGTAATCCTCTTGTGTTGATAAGGGTTGATACCTTGTGATATTGTGAAAAGGATTTATATCTTGTGATAGTATGATGACTAGTGTGGCCTCATGAATGGGAAGTGAATAGTACCATGTGATGATGAGATGAGAAATTATGTTTCACACATTTTATATCTTTTAAAAGTTGTGATATTTATATGCTTGTTAGAAGTGAATTAGGGTTTGTATGTCCACTTGTTTGATGTAGCCTTAATTCACCCAATTGGCATAACTAATCAAGTGAAACTCTAATCATGTAGTGCCTTATGCCATAGATCCGTCTGTGTGTTAGAACTTGCCAGATGGTGAAACGAGTATTCCTAAGGGAAACTCAGAGCACATACTGTTGAGTATGTGGGGGTGGCAAGTTGAGGATATATTCTTGTCATCCAAAATGCAGGTTGTGGAGGATGGCTATGGTCTTGCCTCATACATCTGATGTGATTGAGAACGGCTATGGTTGTGTCTCAGTGATTATATATGTGACAAGATTGGAGGACAACTGCGGTTGTACCTCGAATGGTAGGGTATGTGTAACATCCCTGACCTGGGTTATGCCTTAACCCTAGGTGTTTTGATTAATAAAGATGATTATATGCTTAATATTATCTTGTCAAAAGTAATTAGGGCTCATGAGAAACTTATGTTTCAATTTTGGTCCTGTTTAAATAATGATAAAGCAATGATTGCTTGTTTTGGACTAAAGTGCAAATTACCCAAGTTGAGGGGTTAACTTGCCAATTGCACATGATAAGATGTTTCTCTGATGTTGAGACATCATAAGAATGAATATGATGCAGTAGTATGGTTTCCATAAGCTTGGACACCAAGATTAAGCTTGTAAAGTAATGTATGTGCATTAAAACCTAGTTTTGGTGTAATGCGCAATTTACCCAAAAACTAGGGTTCAATATGCAAATTACCACCCCTAGAGTGTTCCTACTTCCTATATGAATAATTTAGAGTAGATAGAATGAATGAGACACCATGTTTGAATCACTTATGAGTGATGGAAATGTTGGTGACGAAATGACCAAGAAAAAGGGTTGAATTTGAAGGCTTAACTTGAGTTGTATCAAGTTGAAAAGCTTATATATGTATGCCTATCGGCCATGGAGCCAAAGGAGGTGTCCCATATCGTCTTGTGAACTCTTGGCAAGGTTCATATCGTGCAAAGCACCTCAAGGAGGTGAGGTGTGACGGACAACAAGTTTCCTTAGAAAAGTGTATCGGCTTGACTTAAAATGATGATTTAATTGATATATCTTATCCAAATGGGTAAGTGATGGACGAATTTGCATCTCTAAATGATCCTCAACCTTTTTGCACGTCAAGATAAATTTTGATGCATGCATGGACACGTGTCACCCATGCATGACACGTGGCACCTACTAGCTCAAAATGTTGACACCTCATTTTTGCCTTCCTTCATGATCGGCAAGTATATATACCCCTAGTTTGACCCCTTAATGGAATTTTGCGACCCTTACCACCCTCCTACCCTAATGTATCGTGCATGGAGCTCCCATATCATGAAGGGAAGCTGTGGTATCGTGCAAGGGCCTTGGGGTATCGTCCATGGCATGATCATATCGCCCAAGTAGGTGATCTTGGCCATATTGAGTGATATCGACCATAGAGTGAAGTGTTTTGGCTCCAAGTGAGTACCATATCGTCCAAGTGAGTGTCATATCGTGCAAGAGGGGAGTCATATCGTGCAAGATCACAAGGGTGTCGTACATAGGCCTTAGGTATCGGCCATAGCAAGTATATCGGCCATACCATGCTGATATTGCCCATAGCAAGTTGATATCGGCCAATTGAAGTGATTCTGGCCACAAGTGAGGGGGTATCGACCACAAGCAAAGTTGTGTCGGCCAAGAGGAAGTCCATATTGCCCAAGATTGGTAGGGTGTCGGCCAAGGAGCTAAGGAACTCAAAACTTGACCCTAAGAGGAGTTTTGAAGGTCATCTTCAACCTTAATAACATGGAGCTTTGGAGGTTGGAGCTTTGAAGTGGTTCTTAAGGCGGGTTTTATAACTTGAACCCAACCATATTGTTATTCTTCACTTAAATTTCTGTAATCAGTGAAATACTTTTAATTCCGAAATTTCCTGAAATAGTTGATGATATTATGAGTTCTAGTAGTTGCTTAGACCTTTTGCCATGAACTATAACAGTTAGGACTAAGGTCTAGAGCTTGAAGATGATGGTATCATCTTATAAAAGTGATATCGGGTGCAAGCACATAAGCAAGCACCCTTAACCCGATATGATGATGCACCCACTTCACTTGAACGATATGGATATGAATGAATACATTGTTGCACGTTATGAGGGTGTAGTATACACCTCTTTCATGATAGGGAGTCAAGTATAGACTCCATGCACGATACAAGGTTAATTGTATACTTGTATGTTAAGGTGAAACCCTAATTTGGGTAACCCGATATAAGTGAGGTATAACAAGTGTGGTTGCACGACATGGTTGCACGACATGGTTGCACGACATGGTTGCACGATAGGGTTGCAAAATACACAACCCTAGACAACATGCTAGCCCGACATGGTGATAAATTGATACCTCTTAAACATCATGGGTGACACATATATGTACCATGTTCCCGACACAATAAACCCTAACCCGACATGGGTGAGTGATGCAACCTAATGTTTGATGGTGTATCCCAATATGGTTTGGTGCCCTACACTTTAAATAACTTGTATATTGGGTTTAGCCCAATATGGCAAACCCTAATTTGTCATGGATAACCCTAGATGGTGAACCACCTGATATGGTGAGTGTTTAAACACCTCTAACCCGAGAAACCTTGTAAAGGTGAGGGTAAGACACTCTTAAGGGTAATGAGTGTAAAACCAAGTGATGGTGTGGTTAATACCTTGATAGGTGAAACACCTAGAGTGGTTGATAATGGACAACCCTATATCAACAATGTCTTAACTCAAGATGAGTCCATATCATTGATGATGGTTGGATAACTCAAATGTGTGACTTATGACCAATACATTACATGATAAATGTGATGAGCTAATGGATAAAGTATTAGGATGGGAAATACCCTAATACAAGATAAGTTGTTGAACTTAAGTAAGATAATAGTGATGAGGGAAGTGATACATCAAGATATGATAGATATCACATCCATCACTTCAAGGTTGATACACCTTAATGCACTTTAAATCCAATTAATTGGATGAATAACACATGAAGTGTGTCATGTAAATTGTTACATTGAGATGGAATGTGAATAATGCACTTTGATAAGTGTAGGCTAATATACCTTGAGAAAGGGTTAAGCCAAGTTAATGAGTATGATGTAATCATACTCTAGTAAAGATGAGAGATACCCTTAATGGCACTAATCAATAATGCATAACAAATGCATGGATCCAATATATGGTGTAAACCCTAATTGAGGTTGATTCCATGTATAAACCTAATAAGAGGTTGTTTACATGTGAAATCACTAATTAGGATGAATAGTAAACCCTAGTTGAGGGTGTATCCATGTGAAACCCTAATTGAGGGAGATTTCATGAGAAACCCTAATTGGGAATGATTAGTAAACCCTGATTATGGGCAATGTGATATGAAACCCTAATGAAGGGTGATGCTATATGCAATCCCTATTCTAAAGAAGGGAGATGGCATGTGGAACCCTAATCCTTAATGAAAGAATAGAATTCATACTTGAATATGAATTATGAGGTGAACCCCTGTAGCACGGCCGTGTAAGGTAGCACGGCCGTGGTGACTTCACTTTGCACGACCGTGCAAGGTAGCACGGCCGTGGTGGCTTCCCTTTGCATGACCGTTCTTGGCTGCACGGCCGTGGTGCTCTACGCTTGACTTAGAGTTGATTTGAAAGTGACCTAACATGGTCGTTTTGTTAATTCCCAACTTAAGGATGAGAGGGAAACTCATACCTTGTGATGATAATCATTTAATGATACATGATGAAGGTAATAAGTATAAATGAATACTTATGAACTCAATAAATGCTCCCATAGGAGTGTAGAAATGAATTAGGGTTGGAGTGATAATACAAATATGAAACCCTAATTGATAAGAAAGGAAAATCCTAACCCTAACTTTGGGTAAAAGGATGAAAAGCTCTAATTGATGGTAAACCCTAACCCTGGTAAGGGAATAGTGGTGTTACCCTATATTGCATGATGTGATGTCAACTTGATAAGTCTATTATCATGTGTGACACTCATGCAGGTCTCATGAGGTGATGATCATAGACAAGTATGAGCTATGATGTTTATTTGATAAGAGTTGATTGGCCATATGTGCCATTATGTTTTTGTTACTTAAAAAGAAGTAACAAGATTAATATGGGCTTCTAAGCCTTTGTTTTAAAGTTGTTTCCTAGTGAGAGGTGACAAGATGTGAATGGCCTTGTGAGCCATGTGAATAAAGTTGTTTCCTAGTGAGAGGTGACAAGATGTGAATGGCCTTGTGAGCCATGTGAACAAAATTGTTGCCTAGTGAGAGGTGACAAGATGTGAATGGCCTTGTGAGCCATGTGAACAAAGTTGTTGCCTAGTGAGAGGTGACAAGATGTGAATGGACTTGTGAGCCATGTGAATAAAGTTGTTGCCTAGTGAGAGGTGATAAGATGTGAATGGCTTTCTGAGCCATGTAAATAAGTATCTGAAGAAAGTGGTATATGTCTCTTTATGGCATTTGTCTAAATAAAATATGTTTGAGAACCTGACTGATGCTAAAAGAATATGCTAATGTACTTAATTAATCAAGTGAAATCTATTCATGTAGAGCCCTGGCCATAGATCCATCATCGTCAGTAGATGGTGATGGTGAAACAGGTTTTCCTATGGGATCTCCTGATGAACGCATATTGTTGAATATGTGGGGGTGATGGGCGCAAATACCTTACGCCCTAATGAAGGGATTGACGTGAGATAAACATGAGATCTCTCAATCCTTCATTATAAAGGCCGGGATGGATGTATCACGAATCTCCCGATGATGATGAATGCCGGATGATGTAGAGATAAACATAAAATCTCTTGATTCCGATGATGAATGTCGGATGATGTGGAGATAAACATAAAATCTCTTGATTCCGAAGAGAGGCAGCTGACGCTGTAACTCTGTAGCAAGTTGCCAGTATACCCTGGATAGCTACGATAAGCAGTTAACATAGTCTTGCTTGTGGTCTCGCACTGATCGAGACGTGGGAGGTCATGGAGTCCGGCTCTTCCATTGACCTATGTATGGTACCGATTTCGACTTCGTAGTGGTCGGTTGGAGTATGAGCGGTATACCTCATCTCCTCAGGGCTTAAGTGTGATTGTAAAATGTAATCATCCGTATAACATGTTTGCTTAAGGACTGAATATGGGAATTCATTGGCTGATGTTGCATTCCTTTGTGCATTCCTTAGTGGATAGATGTTATTTATGTTTCCTTATATTCTATGCAAGGTAGACAGATGAATTACTTATCTACCATGGGTAGATGCAATGTTCTCCTTAAGAAGGGAGATTACTTCATTTTATTCATACAGTGATTTATCATGTATGTCAATATAAAAGAATCTCTGCTCAGTTTATTACTGCTTAATCTGTGATAATAATATGGCCGGCGGAGAGTTATATCTCTCGCTGGGACAATTACAATTGTCTCACCCCCGTGGGATCCAAATTTTTAGGTGGATGTGCACGAGGAGGTGAAGATCTTTCTACATAGGAGATACAACAACTGAGGTAGCAGTGACAGCTCAGGTTGAATGTACTGTCTGTCGTGTCATATAGTTAGTAGTCCTATGTGTCGTCTCTGTACTCTCAGGTCCTCGGAGTTTTAAATGTATCAATCTGAGTTTTGGTTTAGTGCCTCAAAGTTTTTATACTGCCTGTGTATATTTGTTAGCAGGGTAGTCAATGTTGTAATCCTTGAAAAGGAATTGTACAGATTTTGTACTTGTGAACCAGGATGAAATTGAAACACTTTGGTTCTTGTTTAAAGAGTTTTCCTTTGAATGGATCTCTTTGAAAAAGTTTTAATTTTTAGTGATTTTTTCTAATCCGCTGCTTGATGAACGCTTCCGCATTAATTAATCGTGTTTTATAAGTTGGATGCTACAATTGTGGTATCAGAGCTCTAGGTTCGCTGAGTCTACAGAGACATAGGACTAAGGTTGTTGAGTCTGTGTGAGTGTCCTCCAGTATACCCTATAATGATTTCTGCTTGTGTAGAGAAAGGGTAAAGTTTTAAAATGACTGGAGAACACAAGGAATACATTGCTAAGGGCAATGTTGTTGCACTATGAAGAGGTGCAAGGGATCAGACAAGAATAGAATGAGTGCCTGAGAATCCCCATTAAGACCTGATCAGGATAGAGAATCCTACGATCATGCTCTTGTTGGGCAGATTAGGGCAACAGTAATGCATATAGGGGACTTGATACTAGCCTTACAACCTAGGTTATCAATCCTTAATACTGAAAGCTTGAGCTTTAAAAGAGTTCCTGAATGACTTAGTCATGTTGGAACAAGGGAAAATATGGAAAAGATTAACTTATGGCAAGAAAGTAGACTCTGTCATGAGTTTAGACAGATAATAAATCTGTGATGGCAGTGCCCAAGAAGGGACAATAAGCTGAGAAGTAGGGAATGGTCTCTATAATTCTAGAGACATTTGCCTAATGGTTCTAAAAAGCCAAGGTTTTTGGTACTAATAGTACAATAAATGCTTAATGTTCCAGGGCAGTAGCCATTAAGTAAAGGTAAAGATGTTAACCTTTTACCTGTAAGACCATGATGTGAGGACAAGGTATGTTATAAATGTGTACATGTTGAGTACACTAAACCCTTTTTGTTATAAAAAGGAGGATTGTTGATTTTGTTTTCCCTATTGGTTGCTATATAGGGAAGAAATGATGAGAATTAGAATTTGAATTCTGTTCAAGTATTCTTTTAAATGGTCTATATTGATCTTACCTCTATGAAAGAGGAAGAGGTATAGAAGAGATGCCTGGATAAAATCCAGGGATGTTAAATCTTATGTTTATGATAATATGAAAAGCAAGGAATATGATAGCATGTAAGTGCATACTACTTGATCTCAGTACTTGTAAACCCTGATCAGGTATACAACTATTGATGATAAAGTGAGTATGGAAACTCTTAGATTGGTATCTTTTTTATTGCCCTGATCAAACAATCATTCTGAGACAATCTAATGAGTATCATGAAATTGGAATTATGAAATGAATAAATGTATCATACCTTAAGTACAAGAAAGAGTGATCTGATATGATTTCAGATCAGTATGTGTATATGAGGAAGTAAAAATATGATCCTCATATGATGAGTATGAGAACAAGGGAGGTGATCCCTGTTCAATAAAGTTGTAAATATGATAAAGATCTTTTCCCATAATGTTGAAATGGGAAATGTGATGTGTTTTCAACACATGTGACTGATACCAAGGTAAGAGATTCTGGTATCTGAGAATTATCAGATGGTTTAGATTGGCTACAAGGAATGGTCAACTATGAAATCAGTCTGATTATATAAAATGATATGAACATCATATGTTAGGGGTTTATGCTTTGCATAAACATAACAACTAAATATGTCTTTAAGATAAGTTCTCAATTGGCTCTATAAGAATATTGTGCAAAGGAACTTTGTGCTGATCAAAGTTCTATGATGTCTCCATAACAATGAGGTGTTATGAAGAGACATGATGATATGATGAATGAATAACATCTGTTCCCTTTATCTGGGATTTCGGGGACGAAATCCTTGTTAGGGGTTTATAATTTGTAACATCCCTGACCTGGGTTATTCCTTAACCCTAGGTGTTTTGATTAAGAAAGATGATTATATGCTTAATATTATCTTGTAAAAAGTAATTAGGGCTCATGAGAAACTTATGTTTCAATTTTGGTCTTGTTTAAATAATGATAAAGCAATGATTGCTTGTTTTGGACTAAAGTGCAAATTACCCAAGTTGAGGGGTTAACTTGCCAATTGCACATGATAAGATGTTTCTCTGATGTTGAGACATCATAATCATGAATATGATGCAGTAGTATGGTTTCCATAAGCTTGGACACCAAGATTAAGCTTGTAAAGTAATGTATGTGCATTAAAACCTAGTTTTGGTGTAATGCGCAATTTACCCAAAACCTAGGGTTCAATATGCAAATTACCACCCCTAGAGTGTTCCTACTTCCTCTATGAATAATTTAGAGTAGAGAGAATGAATGATACACCATGTTTGAATCACTTATGAGTGATGGAAATGTTGGTGACGAAATGACCAAGAAAAAGGGTTGAATTTGAAGGCTTAACTTGAGTTGTATCAAGTTGAAAAGCTTATATATGTATGCCTATCGGCCATGGAGCCAAAGGAGGTGTCCCATATCGTCTTGTGAACTCTTGGCAAGGTTCATATCGTGCAAAGCACCTCAAGGAGGTGAGGTGTGACGGCCAACAAGTTTCCTTAGAAAAGTGTATCGGCTTGACTTAAAATGATGATTTAATTGATATATCTTATCCAAATGGGTAAGTGATGGACGAATTTGCATCTCTAAATGATTCTCAACCTTTTTACACGTCAAGATAAATGTTGATGCATGCATGGACACGTGTCACCCATGCATGACACGTGGCACCTACTAGCTCAAAATGTTGACACCTCATTTTTGCCTTCCTTCATGATCGGCAAGTATATATACCCCTAGTTTGACCCCTTAATGGAATTTTGCGACCCTTACCACCCTCCTACCCTACGGTATCGTGCATGGATCTCCCATATCATGAAGGGAAGTTGTGGTATCGTGCAAGGGCCTTGGGGTATCGTCCATGGCATGATCATATCGCCCAAGTAGGTGATCTTGGCCATATTGAGTGATATCGGCCATAGAGTGAAGTGTTTTGGCTCCAAGTGAGTACCATATCGTCCAAGTGAGTGTCATATCGTGCAAGAGGGGAGTCATATCGTGCAAGATCACAAGGGTGTCGTCCATAGGCCTTAGGTATCGGCCATAGCAAGTATATCGGCCATACCATGCTGATATTGCCCATAGCAAGTTGATATCGGCCAATTGAAGTGATTCTGGCCACAAGTGAGGGGGTATCGACCACAAGCAAAGTTGTGTCAGCCAAGAGGAAGTCCATATCGCCCAAGATTGGTAGGGTGTCGGCCAAGGAGCTAAGGAACTCAAAACTTGACCCTAAGAGGAGTTTTGAAGGTCATCTTCAACCTTAGTAACATGGAGCTTTGGAGGTTGGAGCTTTGAAGTGGTTCTTAAGGCGGGTTTTATAACTTGAACCCAACCATGTTGTTATTCTTCACTTAAATTGCTATAATCAGTGAAATACTTTTAATTCCGAAATTTCCTGAAATAGTTGATGATATTATGAGTTCTAGTAGTTGCTTAGACCTTTTGCCATGAACTATAACAGTTAGGAAGGTCTAGAGCTTGAAGATGATGGTATCATCTTATAAAAGTGATATCGGGTGCAAGCACATAAGCAAGCACCCTTAACCCGATATGATGATGCACCCACTTCACTTGAACGATATGGATATGAATGAATACATTGTTGCACGTTATGAGGGTGTAGTATACACCTCTTGCACGTTAGGGAGTCAAGTATAGACTCCATGCACGATACAAGGTTAATTGTATACTTGTATGTTAAGGTACAACCCTAATTTGGGTAACCCGATATAAGTGAGGTATAACAAGTGTGGTTGCACGACATGGTTGCACGACATGGTTGCACAATACACAACCCTAGACAACATGCTAGCCCGACATGGTGATAAGTTGATACCTCTTAAACATCATGGGCGACACATATATGCACCATGTTCCCGACACAATAAACCCTAACCCGACATGGGTGAGTGATGCAACCTAATGTTTGATGGTGTATCCCAATATGGTTTGGTGCCCTACACTTTAAATAACTTGTATATTGGGTTTAGCCCAATATGGCAAACCCTAATCTGTCATGGATAACCCTAGATGGTGAACCACGTGATATGGTGAGTGTTTAAACACCTCTAACCCGAGAAACCTTGTAAAGGTGAGGGTAAGACACTCTTAAGGGTAATGAGTGTAAAACCAAGTGATGGTGTGGTTAATACCTTGATAGGTGAAACACCTAGAGTGGTTGATAATGGACAACCCTATATCAACAATGTCTTAACTCAAGATGAGTCCATATCATTGATGATGGTTGGATAACTCAAATGTGTGACTTATGACCAATACATTACATGATAAATGTGATGAGCTAATGGATAAAGTATTAGGATGGGAAATACCCTAATACAAGATAAGTTGTTGAACTTAAGTAAGATAATAGTGATGAGGGAAGTGATACATCAAGATATGATAGATATCACATCCATCACTTCAAGGTTGATACACCTTAATGCACTTTAAATCCAATTCATTGGATGAATAACACATGAAGTGTGTCATGTAAATTGTTACATTGAGATGGAATGTGAATAATGTGCTTTGATAAGTGTAGGCTAATATACCTTGAGAAAGGGTTAAGCCAAGTTAATGAGTATGATGTAATCATACTCTAGTAAAGATGAGAGATACCCTTAATGGCACTAATCAATAATGCATAAAAAATGCATGGATTCAATATATGGTGTAAACCCTAATTGAGGCGGATTCCATGTATAAACCTAATAAGAGGTTGTTTACATGTGAAATCACTAATAAGGATGAATAGTAAACCCTAGTTGAGGGTGTATCCATGTGAAACCCTAATTGAGGGAGATTTCATGAGAAACCCTAATTGGGAATGATTAGTAAACCCTAATTATGGGCAATGTGATATGAAACCCTAATGAAGGGTGATGCTATATGCAATCCCTATTCTAAAGAAGGGAGATGGCATGTGGAACCCTAATCCTTAATGAAAGAATAGAATTCATACTTGAATATGAATTATGAGGTGAACCCCTGTAGCACGACCGTGTAAGGTAGCACGGCCGTGGTGACTTCACTTTGCACGACCGTGCAAGGTAGCACGGCCGTGGTGGCTTCCCTTTGCACGGCCGTTCTTGGCTGCACGGCCGTGGTGCTCTATGCTTGACTTAGAGTTGATTTGAAAGTGACCTAACATGGTCGTTTTGTTAATTCCCAACTTAAGGATGAGAGGGAAACTCATACCTTGTGATGATAATCATTTAATGATACATGATGAAGGTAATACGTATAAATGAATACTTATGACCTCAATAAATGCTCCCATAGGAGTGTAGAAATGAATTTGGGTTGGAGTGATAATACAAATATGAAACCCTAATTTATAAGAAAGGAAAATCCTAACCCTAACTTTGGGTAAAAGGATGAAAATCTCTAATTGATGGTAAACCCTAACCCTGGTAAGGGAATAGTGGTGTTACCCTGTATTGCATGATGTGATGTCAACTTGATAAGTCTATTATCATGTGTGACACTCATGCAGGTCTCATGAGGTGATGATCATAGCCAAGTATGAGCTATGATGTTTATTTGATAAGAGTTGATTGGCCATATGTGCCATTATGTTTTTGTTACTTAGAAAGAAGTAACAAGATTAATATGGGCTTCTAAGCCTTTGTTTTAAAGTTGTTGCCTAGTGAGAGGTGACAAGATGTGAATGGCCTTGTGAGCCATGTGAATAAAGTTGTTTCCTAGTGAGAGGTGACAAGATGTGAATGGCCTTGTGAGCCATGTGAACAAAATTGTTGCCTAGTGAGAGGTGACAAGATGTGAATGGCCTTGTGAGCCATGTGAACAAAGTTGTTGCCTAGTGAGAGGTGACAAGATGTGAATGGACTTGTGAGCCATGTGAATAAAGTTGCTGCCTAGTGAGAGGTGATAAGATGTGAATGGCTTTCTGAGCCATGTAAATAAGTATCTGAAGAAAGTGGTATATGTCTCTTTATGGCATTTTTCTGAATAAAATATGTTTGAGAACCTGACTGATGCTAAAAGAATATGCTAATGTACTTAATTAATCAAGTGAAATCTATTCATGTAGAGCCCTGGCCATAGATCCATCATTGTCAGTAGCTGGTGATGGTGAAACAGGTTTTCCTACGGGATCTCCTGATGAACGCATATTGTTGAATATGTGGGGGTGATGGGCGCAAATACCTTACGCCCTAATGAAGGGATTGATGTGAGATAAACATGAGATCTCTCAATCCTTCATTATAAAGGCCGGGATGGATGTATCACGAATCTCCCGATGATGATGAATGTCGGATGATGTGGAGATAAACATAAAATCTCTTGATTCCGATGATGAATGCCGGATGATGTGGAGATAAACATAAAATCTCTTGATTCCAAAGAGAGTCAGCTGACGCTGTAACTCTGTAGCAAGTTGCCAGTATACCCTGGATAGCTACGATAAGCAGTTAACATAGTCCTGCTTGTGGTCTCGCATTGACCGAGACGTGGGAGGTCATGGAGTCTGGCTCTTCCATTGACCTATGTATGGTACCGATTTCGACTTCGTAGTGGTCGGTTGGAGTATGAGCGGTATACCTCATCTCCTCAGGGCTTAAATGTTATTGTAAAATGTAATCAGCCGTATAGCATGTTTGCTTAAGGACTGAATACGGGAATTCATTGGCTGATGTTGCATTCCTTTGTGCATTCCTTAGTGGATAGATGTTATTTATGTTTCCTTATATTCTATGCAAGGTAGACAAATGAATTACTTATCTACCATGGGTAGATGCAATGTTCTCCTTAAGAAGGGAGATTACTTCATTTTATTCATACAGTGATTTATCATGTATGTCAATATAAAAGAATCTCTGCTCAGTTTGTTACTGCTTAATATGTGATAATAATATGGCCGGCGGAGAGTTATATCTCTCGCTGGGACAATTACAATTGTCTCACCCCCGTGGGATCCAAATTTTTAGGTGGATGTGCACGAGGAGGTGAAGATCTTTCTACATAGGAGATACAACAACTGAGGTAGCAGTGACAGCTCAGGTTGAGTGTACTGTCTGTCATGTCATATAGTTAGTAGTCCTATGTGTCGTCTCTATACTCTCAGGTCCTCGGAGTTTTAAATGTATCAATCTGAGTTTTGGTTTAGTGCCTCAAAGTTTTTATACTGCCTGTGTATATTTGTTAGCAGGGCAGTCAATGTTGTAATCCTTGAAAAGGAATTGTACAGATTTTGTACTTGTGAACCAGGATGAAATTGAAACACTTTGGTTCTTGTTTAAAGAGTTTTCCTGTGAATGGATCTCTTTGAAAAAGTTTTAATTTTTAGTGATTTTTGCTAATCCGCTACTTGATGAACGCTTCCGCATTAATTAATCGTGTTTTATAAGTTGGATGCTACAGTATGCGTACCCACCTCCTTTTACTAGTGTCGTGATGTGTACCAAGGACGGACTAGGCTGTTAGCAGCTTGACCTTATGTGTCACTGTGGAGGACCCGTACTGACTGGGGGTGGAGAAGATCTTAGGAGTCCAGCTCTTCCTAGATCTTGTATGGTACTGATTTCTACTTAGCAGTGGTCGGTTGGATTTTGAGTGGTATCCTCAATTTCCTCAGGACATAATAAAAGATGTAAGAAAGTCATGTAGCATATTTGTTTAGGGTTATACACGACATTTCACATTGGATGATAACCCTCGTTTGTTATTTTTGCATAAATATGATGCTTAGTGCAATTAAGAGATAGTAGATATACTTAGGTTGTAGATATGCTTAAGATTGTAGATGTGTACATACAGTAGCCATGCTTATGTTGATAACTATACTGCTACTGCTGATTATAATCATGATGCTAGCTATCTCATATTGTTAGTTATGTTTAGCATGCTAGCCATGCCTTTGTAACTAGAGATGCATATACTGCTAATCATACTTATCCAGATAGTTGTGCTTATGCTATTAGCCTTTCTTATGATGTTGATATGTTCAACCTATTAGACGTGCTAATGTTGTTAGCTATGCTTATGTGGATAGACTTATTCACAATGATAGAGATTCTATGTTACTAGACTTGCTCATGATGCTAGATATGCATATGCTACTTAATTGCTTATATTGTCAACAAGATAAAGGATGATAGTCTGGCTAATGATGATAGTTATTATCTGCTCCTTTATGTATTTTGTTAATCATCAGTGCTGTTGAGTTTCTTTGTTATATCTAATTAAATTGCTTAATTATTTAATTAGTTAAAAATGTTGTAATCAATAAACGTTGTTGGAGTTTATATGTCTTGTTGGGACACGGGTCTCACTCTTGTGGTTTGCCACATTTTTTTAAGTAATCGGAAGTGATGAAAACAAATATGTGGCAGCAAAGAGGAGATATAGTAATGAATCTTTGAGAAAGTTGATTAGATGTCTAGTGTATCCTAGAGTCATCCCTGTACTCTCAGGCCCGGGCATGAAAAGTTTGTATATGGTGTTTCAAATGAATCGGAATTTTTTTAGCATGTTAATGTTTGTTGTGTGGTATATACAAATATTGTTCTCTTATGTAGATATTTTGTAGTTAAGGTGATACAACAATTTGTATCAAATTCTTAGCACAGTATGGATATAAGAAAGATATCGGGCTCTTATGCAAATGTTTCTGAGTGGGTGTTGATGTTGAAATCAGTTTTAATTTACCCATATTTTTGGGTATGTGGTTAATTGGTGATTGATTGTGTTTTGAGTAATATCATTTAGTGTAACGAGTTCTCACAGTTCAATTATGTCTATCTTCTCAAAAAACCACTAACTATTGATGCCTTTTCTTGGGATTCCATCTAGCTCATTGCTTCAGTTTTGAATATTTGTCATTAAAGAGTAAGCTACAAACTTAGTGCACTGAAATTCACTAATCAACCAAAACTAAAGAGAAACAATATTACAAACAAGTAATTAGTTAAATAGAAACACAACTAAGCAGACACATGGCAATTTTTAGATTTTGGAAGCAAGACTATATCTTAGTGTTATGATAAGCAGAACATGTCACTAAGATATAAAAGAGAAGTGCTACGATTTTGTTTCTTTTAGTACTTTTTTCAACCAAGTATATAAATAAAAAAGATTCAAGAACCCACTTTGGATGTTGCTCACTTGCCCGAAAGTAAATCCTCTAAGGAAGCTAATTTGACAGTCGCTAAAACACAAGAAAAATGATAAAGTTTAAA
Source organism: Alisma plantago-aquatica (assembly GCA_963693085.1). Classification (NCBI taxonomy): domain Eukaryota; kingdom Viridiplantae; phylum Streptophyta; class Magnoliopsida; order Alismatales; family Alismataceae; genus Alisma; species Alisma plantago-aquatica. The sequence goes on along the minus strand of OY856411.1, from coordinate 840,055,585 downwards.
GTCACCAAAACATTTCATTCGTAAAATGAGAAAAAACATGATAAATGTTGACATCAAAACAAAATATAAAAAAATTGATTTATTGACTCCATCTAAGGGAGGATAAAGAAAAAGATGACTAGTTAACTGAGGAGCAATGGACCTTTAGGAACAAATATGCATATAAGACCAGTTATAAGCAAATGTTAATAGGTCAAAGTAGTTGTGATTAGATATGTAGGTTAGAGTAATTATAATCAAACACGAACATATTAGAGAAACTATAATTATCCTTAAGAAAAGGAAACCATTATGAATAGATCAAGAAACCATTGTGAATAGATCAAAAATCCATGAGAATAGATAAAAAACCATTATTATAGAGGAGGGGCCCTCTAGTCACTCGAATAGCTAAATATGAAAGGGTAAGACAGTTGGTTTTCTAACTCTAGGGAAATCAACACATGTCTGGATTATGATGGGTATGGGGCTCTATTTATACATGACAATCATGGGTTAGGGTGACAGCAGATTGTGTCTCCTCACATTGCAAAAAAGGAAAGAAGTTGAAAAAATGTGGACTTTGATTACTTGGGAGAATTCATAGGCAGATTGGAGGAATAAATCATTGATACCCATGTCAGAATACATGATTCTACCACATGGAACCTGTCAGAATGTCTAGTTATCTCGGGGGTCTCCCAGGCAGAAAAAATAGTCTTTCGTATCTGAATCTCTAACCTTTTGGAGTATTTTAGTGATATTTATCAGTGGGTTTTGTAAGATTTGAATCATACAAACAAAAATCATATGAGAGATGGAAATTTGATGTATGAGTCTTCCACTTGTTTGTTTCTTACTCAAAATGATATGATTTAAAAAAAATTACCCTTTTTGTTAGGCTAAAAGCTAATTGAATTTTCCCATCTATTTAAAATTTTGAAAATTATATTCAAGATAATTCTATTGGGAAATCATTAGAAAAAAGAATTATAAAAAACTCAATAACGTGAGAAATTATGCTTAAGTCATAAAAGATGATATTCCTCTCGCTGGACCCTTGATATATGCTAAATGCATTAAATGGGTGGATTGAAAGGATGGCAAAATAAAAAACATGTGGGGGAAAATGACATAGACTTTGTCATTGTAAGGAGGCGGGATCATCCCCTTACTAAAGATTTGAAGAATAAAACAACCATTCCAAAACACACGCAAAGGTATGCTGGAATAGGTGTAACATATTCAAATTTCAATAAATGGTATTCAAAACAACCAAAGTATAGCAGCGGAATAAATTTTTTGACTATATTCAATTTATCACAAGGTTATTACAAATGTACATCATAATATCCCGTATGGGTTTACATGTATGATACAACATAAGGATCTAAGTAGAGGGAAATCTAAACCATAACAACTTTGTCTCCAAGCTTTAAATCCTTAAGCTAGTCCAAAACTTCATGCCTTATCATCCAAGTCCTTCACCTAGGGTTGGAAACATACCCCAGCAAGAAGAGAATACAAATGACATCAGTAAAGGCTGGTATGTGCATACTAAATAGGAAATTGAGAAATATATGGAATAAGGGAAATCAAATATAAAAGGCTTCCCATAGAAAGGATAAGTACCACCCAAATGGGTATCAATAGAAAAGGAATTGAAATCATATGATAACAAAAGAATACTTGCCATTAATAAAACATAGCCCATATCATCAATATGCATGCATGTGAGATACACATAGCCCTAGAACAATATAAACACAAAGGCGGCCAAGTCTCATAAACTTGATACCTGATAGAGAAAGGAATAATGTCTCCCGAAATATATAAAACATGGGCCAAGAATCACACATCTTGCCCTAGGTATGAGGTTCCTTTCCATCCCAAAAGAGTAGGAAATATCACACCTGCTAGGTAGGAAATAACACATCTGCCATAAAACCAATGCAATTACACTACTCTAGTGCTAATGAATCACATAACATGTTAAATGTAGAGGCAAGTAGAAAGTATAGTTAGAATATATAAACTAGTCTCCACATAAGTGACCAACATATACATCCACCTCATAAGTGGGCAAACGACATCACACGTCATCTTTTAGAGTTTCATCATGAACAAAGCATAAGATAAGAGTTAAAAAGAATATCCATGATCACATGATCAATATCAAATAAGGTAGTTCACATGAACCATGATTTTTAAAAGAAAATGCATTGTGTATAGGCTAATGTCCATAGGACAAAGAGAATGAATAAGCATAGGTGAATTGCTCAGCATAGAAGAATAGGGTGTTGGTATGTATGCCTTGAGAGCCAATCATGGGATGATTGGTGGGATGCATTAAGATTGATTTGATAAACATCAAAGGCAAGCTTCCGATTTTTTCTGGTTCAGTCATATGAGATAGTGATAGAACAGATTGAATGTCTAGAGAATGACAGTACTCAATGACGTATGCCTTCAGGTTCATGACCTGAACGATGAGATCATACGAATGCTAAGAGTTTGTACATTCTTGTTATGTCCCTAGTCAGATGTCATTGTGGAAGGTAGATAGACAGCAATGATACACAAGACTAGAATGTGGTGTTGGTTGATGACAGAATCTCATTAGTCATGATATAGAGATATCAAACCAAACACATAGGTACTTGTTAGAGAACAAGTGTACCGGACAGACCCACCGTGAGTTTGACACATGGAACCATAAGATGGTAGTCACAGTCAGTACTCACAGTGATGGTGGTGAGTGTGATTCTTTGACCTGAAATCACTACACTCAACACATGTCGTTGGGCACACTTTGACATCATCAAACGCAGTCCTGAAACATGGGTTGTTATAAAGGTGATGATTGGGTGGCTTTGACACATGGGGCTTTTGAGGGGTGAGTGATAGATATGGGATTTGTCCCTCCTGAGGGAGTTTGATATCCAAGGCCACTTGATGAGTAGGATTGAGATAGGCGTGCGCACGCATGTGTGAATCAGTATGTGATATTGATGTCATACATATCTCGTTCAATCTGCTCTGAGATCAAGAAAGTGAATGAACGTTGACAGGATGACTGTTCCATGCCTTGAGTTCATTCGGGATATCAGTGACAAAGGAATTATACATTCACTGTAACACCATTCACGGATTGTAGGATGAAAGTTGTTCTCCAACTTTCTACTTTCACTTGGGTAGCACTGATGTGTGACTAGGCACCACTCTTTGCTTGTGAAGTCATAAGTGTTATGGACTTTCACTGCCAACGTGAAATGGACCTGCAGGGTCACACACATAGGATTTAACCTGGAAGAGGAGTTTTGTCCACAAAGCAATGTTTAGATTGATTACTAAAGGAGTTTAGTAGTTCAATTAAACACTCAATCAGTCGATGGCTCAATATCGTATGGTTCAAGGTGTTGGACGCATTGATTGGAGTATCAGATTGATTGAAATCGCAATTGACTGATTTTGCCCAACCTGTGCTCCCAACCGATCGACTCATGTGATGAACCGGTCGGCTAAGGTTGCTGAACCGGTCAGTTGGAGTGTCCAGGCCGATCGGCTCATGCCCAGGTTGAAATGACCGGTTCAAGAGTTGAACCGATCGGCTCAACTGGTGCAACCGACCAGTTGGGAAAGTCATGTCGGCAAGAATTTTCCTTTGGTTTCACATTGCCCAATTCGATTGGGAATAACATTGGTATACGATACCAATTGAGAACGAAACAAGGAAAGTCTTTTTGAGCCGGATTAGGACCATGAACTGATCGGTTCAGGGCACCAACCGATCGGTTGGAGTGCCCCAAATGATCGGCTCAGGTCCAACCGACCGGCTCAATGGCCGAACCGATCGGTTCAGTTGTGAACCGATCGTTTCAAGTTGCGAACCGATTGCTTTTTGTGGAAAATTTTCGAACCCTTCTACTCCTGCTTTAGTCCCATATTTCCGGACACAGAGAACCCTGTCCCATGACCTGCCTATATATAGGGGTATTGGGGGCTTCTCAAAGGACAACTCAATGCAAGCCGGTTGCTTTGTGAAGTTGTCGTTCTCTCTGGTTTTGGTAATCGTGAGAGATCCCGAGCAAGTGCTTCCCGCAAAAGGGAGGTGCAGCAAGGGAAGGACAACTGCAGTTGCAACTGGTAGCAGGAGAGTGTGTTGGCGACTAGTACGTCAACAGGAGGGTGCAACTCCTTCCACTTCCTTGTGGGACAAGGAGAGTGGAGTTCCAGGTGGTCCGTGTGGACTACTATAGAGGCGGGAGGACACTGCCGCTCAGGAGGACAACTGTCATCTGACAGTCCGGTAGGAGGAGGAGGAGTCAGTCCCGGTGCGACCAGGAGCTGCACAGACACCGTCCAAGACCGCGCATTACGCGAGGTATTGTCGCCGAGCAAGCCTCGGGACAAGGTATGATTCCACAAACCATCCTTTCCTATTATATAGACGTTGACGCATTTCCTCGGTATGGGTTGGGGGAGAAAATTTTTGTTTCCGCTGCCTTATCTGTCTCCCCTAAAACCCAACAGTGGTATCAGAGCCACGTCAGCTGTTCTATATTTTAGGAATATCGATATGATCAATTTTGGTTTGTCGCCTTTAATTATTGCATACGATGCGAATAATATCGGCTTTATGCATGTCCAATCCTAAATCCACAAATCCCTAATTACATATATGATATGTATTATTAATGCAATCGATACGCGTCGCCCTTAAACAAGTTTTGTGGTGGATGTGTGTAGCGTGATTATGGCCTATAAACCCCTATCTGTGTGTGGTTGTTTGTGGTTGCTTGCATCTTGGTCTGCGCACCGATCTTCCCTCTCTTATTCCTGATGTAACTCGAAATAATTCGAGATTCTTTCCTACCTTTGCTCCCCCCGAATGTAACTCGGGGTTTCCCTTTTTAAAGCAATGTAATAAATAGAATAGGATTTTATTTCCTGTTATGTCAAAGGCCAGCGGACATCAAGACGACAACTGAAACGATCGGTTCAAGGCGTGAACCTATCGGTTGACGTTCCAGACGGTCAGTTCAAGGAGTGAACCGATCGGTTGATGACCGGTTCGAGGAGTGGGTGGCGGACATGACGAGATGCACGACGACCAGGCGAACCGATCGGTTGGAGGAGCCAACCGATCGGCTGGTGGCACCCAGACGACCGGCTGGAGAGTACAGATCGTTCATGTGATGAGTTGATCTACTCGGATGGCAAGGCACAGAGTTCATCTTGTACAGGTTGCATGTGATGTAGACCTAGATGACCGTGATTCCTCTTGATTCGAGGAATCGCATTAGGATGGCCATAATCATCGCTTTTTTTATCGTTTATGCATGTTTTCTGTGGGATATAGCATGTATATGATACGTACTATGTATTGTGGTGATTGGATATGTATATGTATATAAAAACCAAATCCCTCATTAAAATATTAAGTCTTATATGCCTTCCATTAGCGGCACACATGAAAAGCTCGATCGACCAAGCGTAGGTTACGCCAAAGCATGGTGTGCCGTCTATCTTGTGGAAGTGTGAAGGGTAGACATGTAGGTTCTGCCAAAGCAGGGTGCATGTTTACCGTGTCGGCTTTTGGGTTAGACTTAACTGGTGATTCTTAGAGCGTCTAAGCCCAGAGGCAAGGAATGTTCATGGCAAGGTGTTGTGCATGTTCATTCAACAAGAGTTGCATATGATTCAATTGGCAAAAGTTGCCTACCTGAGAGATCTAAGTTGTGGGCGATCAGCCAAAGCTGACTCATGACTTAGAGGATTTCAGGATCTTGCCCACTAGAAGGTTGTACGCTGCAATCTTCCGAATTGATGGTGAGGGCTATCAGTTTGAAATAAAATAGTGGGAGCGATAATTAATTAAAGGCCTAATTTTATCGTCAACCTTTCAAATCAATCAAATAAGTCAAAAATGAGTTTTTGGACTAAAATTGCATATATTTCCTTTTGTTAATATAAATGGTTAATCAACAAATTACTTTATTTGCGATCAGTCTTTGAGACCAACAAATTAAATGGGAATAATTCCACGACTGGTTAGGATGATGATGAGAAGTGTTCTCAATCAAAGAGTGAAAGCTCTAAGTCCTAGTTATACCAGAACTAGATGAACTCAATCCCACCACATTAATGGCTGAAAGTATGCTTATGGAAGCTTACTGAGGATGACATTGATGAGGAGTGCTTGATGTTGTGTTCTCTGAACTATGAGTTGCAGAGACAACATGAGACATATGATGTCTCCAAGATATTGTCCTAGTATGTCATGACAGAAGGAGATCCAGTAAGGTATTCACACACTCAATGTGATTGGGTATGTGGAAAACTTGATAAAGAAGGATTCCCTCTGAGCCAAGAGTTGGCTATTGGTATGATACTGCAAATGTTGTGAGAATCATACAATTCATGATAAGATACAACATGAACAACTTTGACAAGCGTTGACAGAGTTGTTGGACATGTTGAGGATAGTAGAGGCAAAGATGAAGAAAGACAAACCATAGTCTTTGATGTGATCAAAGAAAAGGTAATTCTTAAGGGCAAGGACAAGGGCAAAGCTAAGAAGTGTTCTGATGCTAGCCAGAAATCCAAGCCGTCTTCAGCCTCAAGGCACATGGGGAAAGGGTGTATGAGGGATTGCCCTCTATATCTGGAAGAACAAAAGAAGATGAAGGAGGGGATGGAGATATCCACCTAAGGTATCATGAAATGAACCACTTCTTTATCCGAGGTATATGATACCAAGATAAGGATATGTCATATATGATATGAAATATCTGCCAAGAAGTGATGGCCTTTGTGAAAGGACCAAGAAAGAAGTACCCATCATTGGAGCAAGTGTTGCTGCCATAGATAGGAGTATCTTTCAGTTTATTTCAGCCTAAAAGGGCACGAAATAGAGTTGAGAACTGCTATTTCATATATTGCCAATAGATAGAAACACTTTATTTTTGCATATTGTATGACAATGATGGCAATTAATAAAGTTGATGTTTCAATCTTAAAGATATGATCTTTGTGGCAATGCCTTGTTTATCTTGTAATACATGGTATGTATAAGATAAAATGATACCTAAAGTTATTGATAACTCAAACAATTAAATTAGCATATATCATAAGAAATTCATTTCTAGTTTCCATATGATGGATAAATCTAGACTCTTTTGGTTAGAGAACCAGTAAGAGACATGAATATCTTGGACATGATTAATCAATCTTCACTAATGGTAGTGGGAGAATGATTATCCTATTAGGTATAATACATGTGATGTATTTACATACCTATTGGGACAAATGCTAATACTTCAAATGGTGTTTAAAGAAATACCAATATGAATATCTTGAAGTGTTCAAGATTATCATAGGTGAAGTACAAATTTGGTAAAGTATTAATTCTTGATGAGATCAAAGAATGAAATACTTGGACCAAATGTTTGAGATCCTTATGAGTGATTATGATAGTGTATCATAGTGAACTCATGATTAAGGCATGGTGATGTCTAAATCAAGAAGGAATCATACTCTAAGGAGTTAGAGAATGATTATCGAATAACTGAATTCTTCTTAATAAAAGAATATCCCACACTAATAAAGGAAATTAAGAATCACAAGGGTTGTGAGTTCTCATATCCTTAACAGATACACCTCAATTATCTATGTGATGAGTTGTTCATGTGATGAGTCAACCATCTAGATGAATATGAGGAACCGAATTTTGAGTTATGATTTATGATAATTACATCCTAAATGACTTCCATGTGAACCATAAGGTATGACCTTGATGGTAGCACTCATTAGATCATATCCATAAAGTGCAAATGAGTCTTAAATGTTAAGACACATGGATAACATTTTGAGAAGGATGATACTTGTTGATTGCAACTTAATGACTAAGATGTTTGGCATATGGATACTAAAACCGCATTCCTATGAGGAATAAAACTAGGATGTGTACGTGACACAACCTATAAGGTCATGAATCCACTAATGCAAATGAAGTCTATAAGTTACAATGGACTAATCAATGTGATTGATTGAGTACAAGCAACTGTAAATTGGATCTTTATTTTGATAATATAGTCAAAGGGTTTGACTGATATGTCAAAGGTAAAGAAGGGATCTGTGATTTAGTGGGAGTGTGTTCACATTCCACATGTTGATGTGAAATGGAATTGTTCTAGAATGGAAATCCAAAAGTGGAAATTATCTTTAAGGAAGATAGAGATGTTTCCTATATGATAGGAATGGAGACCTATAGAGATAGTTCTCGACAAATCTCTTGACCTGGAAAAGAGAGAGCATACATTGGAAATCTGTACTGAAGGGTTCAGTATGCACAGATTCAGTGGGAGAAAACTTGTCCATGTTATATGTATATTAGTATCCCAAGGCCAAGTGTCCAATTCTTATGAAGAATGGAACACTAAGAATAGATATGGATCTATCATGTATGTAATCATCCCATTGTCTTGCATGTATGACATGGCAAGAATAAAATGCATTCATGTAGGACATGGCAATATGATGTGCTCATCCTGATAACTCGTATGTAGGACATGACGAGTGGATGTCTGTCTACTTCCAGTAAGGGTTACTGGAATACCATAAGAACTTGATAAGTACTTAGGAAGTACTAGTTCTATGGAGATAAGGAAGAGTTCGATGTAAAGAGTTACATTGATGTGAACTTCCGAAAGGACAGAAAATTAATCGCAAAATATACATAGGATGTATAAAAGTGAAAGTTTGTTGATAATTGGAAGTGTTTCAATAAAACCATTTAAAAAGGAAATGCCGAGTATCCGTGTATTAGAGAACATCAGTAGATACTATATGGATCTAGAAGTTCATGAGATGAACTTATAGATATTCCACTCATTGATGACAAGTCTGGAATCCTTGATCATGCAATGTGGCTAAAGGTTAGCAATGGAATACTAGATCACATATTACGGCAACTCCATCTCATACGTGTGACGTACATCGAAGAGATGAGAGATATGCAATTTATACTGACTTTGGCAAGGTGTTGCCATTACTCACTATATTGGCACAAGAGCACGGTAACATGTGGGACATTTTTGAAGATCACTATGAATATGATTCATGGGTGATTGGCTCGCAGTGCAAGTGGGAGTCTGTTGGTATGTATGCCCTGAGAGCCAATCATGGGATGATTGGTGGGATACATTAAGATTGATTTGATAAACATCAAAGGCAAGCTTCCGATTCTTTCTGGTTGAGTCATATGAGATAGTGATAGAACAGATTGAATGTCTAGAGAATGACATTACTCAATGACGTATGCCTTCAGGTTCATGACCTGAACGATGAGATCATACGGATGCTAAGAGTTTGTACATTCTTGTTATGTCCCTAGTCGGATGTCATTGTGGAAGGTAGATAGATAGCAATGATACACAAGACTAGAATGTGGTTTTGGTTGATGACAGAATCTCATTATTCATGATATAGAGATATCAAACCAAACACATAGGTACTTGTTAGAGAACAAGTGTACCGGACAGACCCACCGTGAGTTTGACACATGGAACCATAAGATGGTAGTCACAGTCAGTACTCACAGTGATGGTGATGAGTGTGATTCTTTGACCTGAAATCACTACACTCAACACATGTCGTTGGGCACACTTTGACATCATCAAACGCAGTCCTGAAACATGGGTTGTTATAAAGGTGATGATTGGGTGGCTTTGACACATGGGGCTTTTGAGGGGTGAGTGATAGATATGGGATTTGTCCCTCCTGAGGGAGTTTGATATCCAAGGCCACTTGATGAGTAGGATTGAGATAGGCGTGCGCACGCATGTGTGAATCAGTATGTGATATTGATGTCATACATATCTCGTTCAATCTGCTCTGAGATCAAGATAGTGAATGAACGTTGACAGGATGACTGTTCCATGCCTTGAGTTCATTCGGGATATTAGTGACAAAGGAATTATACATTCATTGTAACACCATTCACGGATTGTAGGATGAAAGTTGTTCTCCAACTTTCTACTTTCACTTGGGTAGCACTGATGTGTGACTAGGCACCGCTCTTTGCTTGTGAAGTCATAAGTGTTATGGACTTTCACTGCCAACGTGAAATGGACCTGCAGGGTCACACACATAGGATTTAACCTGGAAGAGGAGTTTTGTCCACAAAGCAATGTTTAGATTGATTACTAAAGGAGTTTAGTAGTTCAATTAAACACTCAATCAGTCGATGGCTCAATATCGTATGGTTCAAGGTGTTGGACGCATTGATTGGAGTATCAGATTGATTGAAATCGCAATTGACTGATTTTGCCCAACCTGTGTTCCCAACCGATCGGCTCATGTGATGAACCGGTCGGATGAGGTTGCTGAACCGGTCGGCTGGAGTGTCCAGGCCGATCGGTTCATGCCCAGGTTGAAACGACCGGTTCAAGAGTTGAACCGATCGGCTCAACTGGTGCAACCGACCAGTTGGGAAAGTCATGTCGGCAAGAATTTTCCTTTGGTTTCACATTGCCCAATTCGATTGGGAATAACATTGGTATACGATACCAATTGAGAACGAAACAAGGAAAGTCTTTTTGAGCCGGATTAGGACCATGAACCGATCGGTTCAGGGCACCAACCGATTGGTTGGAGTGCCCCAAACGATCGGCTCAGGTCCAACCGATCGGCTCAATGGCTGAACCGATCGGTTCAGTTGTGAACCGATCGTTTCAAGTTGCGAACCGGTTGCTTTTTGTGGAAAATTTTCGAACCCTTCTACTCCTGCTTTAGTCCCATATTGCCGGACACAGAGAACCCTGTCCCATGACCCGCCTATATATATAGGGGTATTGGGGGCTTCTCAAAGGACAACTCAATGCAAGCCGGTTGCTTTGCGAAGTTGTCGTTCTCTCTGGTTTTGGTAACCGTGAGAGATCCCGAGCAAGTGCTTCCCGCAAAAGGGAGGTGCAGCAAGGGAAGGACAACTGCAGTTGCAACTGGTAGCAGGAGAGTGTGTTGGCGACTAGTACGTCAACATGAGGGTGCGACTCCTTCCACTTCCTTGTGGGACAAGGAGAGTGGAGTCCAGGTGGTCCGTGTGGACTACTACAGAGGCGGGAGGACACTGCCGCTCAGGAGGACAACTGTCATCCGACAGTCCGGTAGGAGGAGGAGTCGTCAGTCCCGGTGTGAGCAGGAGCTGCACAGACACCGTCCAAGACCGGAGTTGAAGACCGCGCATTACGCGAGGTATTGTCGCTGAGCAAGCCTCGGGACAAGGTATGATTCCACAAACCATCCTTTCCTATTATATAGACGTTGATGCATTTCCTCGGTATGGGTTGGGGGAGAAAATTTTTGTTTCCGCTGCCTTATCTGTCTCCCCTAAAACCCAACATAGGGGATACATCATACCTCAACTTCAGAGTCTAAACAGTCCAATTCAGTCCTAGATCCAAAACTAGGCCTCCAAAGAACCTCTAGGGAAGGTGGATAGGTCCAATAAGTAAGGTTCCCAAGCTTAGAGAGGCTGGTTTCTCCAACTAAGCTCCTATCTCGAGCAAGAAGCACCTTCTCTACTTTAGAGGTGAAAAACCTTAACAAAAGAACATGGAGATGAAGTGTTTATGGGTTCTAGGTGGGGTTTGACCATGGAAGGTCATGGTTCTGACCTGGAGGAAGGTGGAAGCAAGACTAACAACAAGAAAATAGGGAAGGAAAGGAGGATACTTACTAGTTTTGGTCGAAATCACCAAGGAGGAGCTTAAGAAATCCTAAATAGAGAAATTTGGAATCCTAGGAGCCTTCTTCACCAAGGTAGGCACCTCCTTTTACCTTGGGACTGCACCTTCATGGAAAAATAGAGTAGGAATGATTCTCTAATATAGAGGAAATAAAGGAGAGCAAGAGTTTTTGAATTGGGAGTTGGGAATGGGTAGATATGGCTATATAAAGAAAGAGGTCAAGTATGAGGTGTCTATGAGACTTTCCATGTGTCATGTATAAGGGTGTCCATGGACATGCAAGCATTTATGGATAAAGAAGAAATCAAGCATGAGGTATTAAGTTACTTTCCATGTGTCCAATGCCAAGGGTTCCTATGGACATGCAAACCTTTATGGATAAGGAATAAGTCAAGCATGAGGTGTCCATGGAGCTTTCCATGTGTCCTTAGCATAGGGATTTCATGCCCATGCAAGAGGAAAGATCATAGAGGCTTCTTGAATATCAAATTTCAGTTTATGGACACTTATAGGCCATCCAAACCTAACTCCAATCAAAGAAATAACCCCATTGGTTGATAGCTTCTAAAGATCAGCTCATTTATAAAGAGAGTAATCCCTAAAATGCCCTTGGAAAGAAACACCTTCAAACCAAGGTGCAACTAGGCGCCCTATGGTTCAAAAACTCGAGAATGTTAAGGGAATATATAAGAATTATAATGCATGTGACAATTTGCAATGAAAACCTTCCAATTGGGTAAATTGCAGAAAAGTCCAAAATGTACCTAAAATTGTATGACTTGCACAAACAACATCCAAATTGGACCAAACTTCATCCATAAGTTATCTTTGATGTGTTGAATATGAATTTGCCATTATTTCAATCTTTGGAAGTTATACAACCATATTATTCATTACTTATGCCTTTTACTCATTCTCTCTCTCCTAAATGTATCCTAATATTTCAAGGTTGTCCAAATTAGATGAAATTTGACATGTAGGCTAATTTGATATGTAGATTTCGAATTTGAAGTTTGTTTCAACTTTTGAGACTTCTTTTTATGAGATATCTCATATGGCCCATTATCTAAATTATTCATCCAATTAAGTTTCTTATCTTCATATTACGACCAAAATGAGTTATGTGGCATATTTTATGTATCCATTATAAACCGAAGATTAATGTTAGAACATTAGGTTACATTAAGGTGATATATACATGCATTAGCTCATTGGGGTTATACTAAACATCTATTTAGGTCTAACCTTCAACCTTGTTTGGCTAAGTCTAAAATATCCACTTCCAGGGTAGGGTCCAAGATCTAGTATGTTACAACACACCACCCCTTAAAGGCATTTCATCCTCGAAATAAAAAATCCACATATACGAAAACAACTTGTTCACCACCCCTTAAATGATTCATCTTATTAAGTCAAAACTATTCTTTAGGTACAAAAGGTTCAACTACACTTCCTTACATCCAACTACATAAGCATCATGCAAAAAAAAGAAACATAACTTGTAAAGACTAACTATGAACTATGGGTTAACTTGCTCTTGTCTATCCTCAAACAAGTCTTTACACCTGGGAGACTAGTTTAACATATTAGGGTCCCTAAAGATAAATCATATAGATGTCTAAGCCTACTATTGCCTAAAAGCATGCTATTTTAAACAATTCATATCATCACAGGCCAGGCCGGTATCATATGGATTTGGGAGTCCTTGTAAACCAAGCTAGTGGTGTGGAGAAAGATCTTTCCATCCCCCAAACCCTGATCCTTTCTAGACACTTTTGCTTTCAACTTCATATCCTAGTAGCTGCCTAAAGGTCAAGCTAAAAATCCTCAAGTTACTATGGTTACTTATGCATCTTTTACTTGTAAGTATTTTAAGGATCTATTCATCATTATTCTAATGTGAAACTATAGGATCCTAAGTCAACCCTTCATCATCTATTGATCAACTCTAGGGCAAACATGTCACTTAAAGGTAAGACAAATATTCTAACTAGGGAGACAAAATTGAAATATTCCGATTTTGACTACTATGGGCTCTGATACCATGCTGTAAGGAGGCGGGATCACCCCCTTACTAAAGATTTAAAGAATAAAACATCCATTCCAAAACACACGCAAAGGTATGCTAGAATAGGTGTAACATTTTCAAATTTCAATAAATGGTATTCAAAACAACCAAAGTATAGCAGCAGAATAAAAATGTTGACTATATTCAATTTATCACAAGGTTATTACAAAAGTACATCATAATATCCCGTAAGGGTTTATATGTATGATACAACATAAGGATCTAAGTAGAGGGAAATCTAAACCATAACAACTTTGTCTCCAAGCTTTAACTCCTTAAGATAGTCCAAAACTTCATGCCTTATCATCCAAGTCTTTCACCTAGGGTTGGAAGCATACCTCAACAAGAAAAGAAAATAGATGACATCAACAAAGGCTGGTATGTGCATACTAAATAGGAAATTGAGCAATATATGGAATAAAGGACATCAAATATAAAAGGCTTCCCATAGAAAGGATAAGGACCACCCAAATGGGTATCAAGAGAAAATGAATTGAAATCATATGATAACAAAATAATACTTTCCATTAATAAAACATAAAGATTGTGCCACTCAAGCACATGTAAACAATTAGGGCACACACCCCATATCATCAATCTGCATGCATGTGAGATAAACATAGCCCTAGAACAATATAAACACAAAGGCGGCCAAGTCTCATCAACTTGAAACCTGATAGAAAAAGGAATACTGCCAATCTCTCCAAATATATAAAACATGGGCCAAGAATCACACATCTTGCCCTGGGTATGAGGTTCCTTTCCATCCCAAAAGAGCAGGAAATATCACATCTACTCGACATGAAATAACACATCTGCCATAAAAACCAATGCAATTACACTAGTCTAGTGCTAATGAATCACATAGCATGTTAAATGTAGAGGAAAGTAGAAAGTATAGTCAGAATACATAAACTGGTCACCACATAAGTGGCCAACAGATACATCCACCTCATAAGTGGGCAAAAGACCTCACATGTCATCTTTTAGAGTTCCATCATGAACAAAGCATAAGATAAGAGTTCAAAAGAATATCCATGATCAGATGATCAGTATCAAATAAGGTAGTTCACATGAACCATGATTTTCAAATGAAAGACATTGTGTACAGGATAATGTCCATAGGACAAAGAGAATGAATAAGCATAGGTGAATTGCTCAACATAGAAGAATAGGGGATACATCATACCTCAACTTCAGAGTCTAAACAGTCCAAGTCAGTCCTAGATCCAAGACTAGGCCTCCAAAGAACCTTAAGGGAAGGTGTATAGGTCCAATAAGTAAGGTTCCCACACTTATAGAGGCTGGTTTCTCCAACAAAGCTCCTATCTCGAGTAAGAAGCACCTTCTCTACTTTAGAGGTGAAAAACCCTAACAAAAGAAAATGGAGATGAGGTGTTTATGGGTTATAGGTGGGGTTTCACCATGGAATACCATGGTTACGTCCTGGAGGATGGTGGAAGGAAGACTAACAACAAGAAAATAGGGAAGGAAAGGATGATACTTACTATTTTTGGTCGAAATCACCAAGGAGGAGCTTAAGAAATCCTAAATAGAGAAATTTAGAACCCTAGGAACCTTCTTCACCAAGGTAGGCACCTCCTTTTACCTTGGGACAGCACCTTCATGTCAAAATAGAGTAGGAATGATGCTATAATCTGGAGGAAATAAAGGAGAGCAAGAATTTTCAAATTGGGTGTTGGGAAGGGGTAGATATGGCTATATAAAGAAAGAGGTCAAATATGAGGTGTCTATGAGACTTTCCATGTGTCATGTATAAGGGTGTCCATGGACATGCAAGCCTTTAGGGATAAGGAATAAGTAAAGAATGAGGTGTCAAGTTACTTTACATGTGTCCAATGCTAAGGGTGCCTATGGACATGCAAACCTTTATGGATAAGGAAGAAGTCCAGCATGAGGTGTCCATGGAGCTTTCCATGTGTCCTTAGCCTAGGGATTTCATGGCCATGCAAGAGGACAACTCATAGAGGCTTCTTGAATATCGAATGTTGGTTTAGGGAAACTTATAGGACATCCCAACCGATCTCCAATCAAAGAAATGACCTGATTGGTTGATAGTTTCTAAATATAAGCTCATTTATAAAGAGAGTAATCCCTAAAATGCCCTTGGAAAGAAACACCTTCAAACCAAGGTGAAACTAGGTGCCCTATGGTTCAAAACTTTAGAATGGTAAGGGAATATATAAGGATTACAATGCATATGACAATTTGCAAAGAAAACCTCCCAATTGGGTAAATTGCAGAAAAGTCCAGAATATTCCTAAAATTGCATAACTTGCACAAACAACATCCAAATTGGACCAAAATTCATCCACAAGTTATCTTTGATGTGTTGAATATGAATTTTCCATTATTTACATATTTTGAATTTATATAACCACATTATTCATTACTTATGCCTTTTACTCATTTTCTCTCTCCTAAACTTATCCTAATATTTCTAGGTTGTCCAAATTAGATGAAATTTGACATGTAGGCTAATTTTGATATGTAGATTTTGAATTTGAAGTTTTTTCCACTTTTGAGACTTATTTGTTATGAGATATGTCATATGGCCCATTAATGGCCCATTATCTAAATTATTCATCCAATTAAGTTTCTTATCTTCATATTACCACCAAAATGAGTTATGTGGCATATTTTATGTATCCATTATAAACCTAAGATTAATGTTAGAACCTTAGGTTATATTAAGGTGATCTATACATGCATTATCTCATTGGGGTTATACTAAACATCTATTTAAGTCTAACCTTCAACCTTGTTTGGCTAAGTCCAAAATGACAACTTCCAGGGTAGGGTCTGAGATCTAGTATGTTACAGTCATTATCCAAAGAGAAAACTTTATCATGATTTTGACTCAAAGAGAAAAAATGAGGTGTCAACAATTCCCCCCTCTCAAGACAAGGTTCGAGATAAGGGTGAGAACCACATGCTTGAGCCAAGTCTGACTCACATTTTTAATGACAATGACCAAAAGCTAAGACTCATCATGGATGTTTATTTGAACCTCATGGTGGGTGGAAAACAATGGTGATGTATTTTCCTTTTAAGGATAGATAACAAAGATAGCCATTGGTAATAGGAATAAGGTTAGGTATAGATGATCATCAGGTAATGAATATAGCCTCAACAAAATGAATACTCATTTGTCCCTCTAGAGTGTTGGAAAGCTATCCAAGGGCTCCAGATATCCTGGATTGGAAAGGACATACTTTGTTTCTCTAGTTCTTATTCAATCTATATTTTATTCTCTCACTATTTTTTGTCCATGTGAGGCAAAGGTGAAGATGAAAGCAACATTGGAGTGAAGAAATGTAGGTGGCCTTTTTTCCCTTCTAGGGAAGAATTAGGAACATAACCTTTATGGAGTGGGATCCCAAAGGGGATCCACTCCCTACTAAAATTTGAAGAATAAAACATCCATTCCAAACACACTCATAATTGGTATGTTGGAATAGGTGCAAAATTTTCAAATAACATTTGATGGTATACAAAAGATCAAAGTAAAGCAGTGAAGTATTATTTCATGACTATAATCAATTTTTCAAAAGTACATTATAATCTCCCACATAGGGTTTACATGAATATTACATCATAAGGATCTAGTAGAGGAAATCTAAACCATATCAAGATTGTCTCCAAGCTTCAACTCCTTATGTTAAGTGCATGTTAACTGCCATGTTCTCCTTTATCTACACCTGGGGTTGGAAGCATACCCCAACAAGAGGAGAAAAAGTAAAAAACATAAGCAAAAAGCTAGTATGTGCACACTAAAATGAAATCGAGCAATATATGGAATAAAGGACATCAAAATAAAAGTCTTCCCACAGAAAAGATAAGCACTACCCAATCAGGCATAAAAGAAATGTTACACAATAAAAGAGATAAAAATAAGTGAAGTATAAGAATAAGGCATCCATGTGTTTCACCTGTGACAATACTAGATAATATAAACATGTAGGTAGGGAATAACACATCTACCAAAAATGTGGGGTGAGCAGGGTGTTGCATACAACTGCTCGACAATATGGAGTGGCAGGGTCTTGGGTAGGGAAACATGTTTGACTTAAATATTTTCATATGTAGGAATTTTCGCATCTGCATTCATATGTGGGAATTTTCACATACATATAAAAAGAAAATGTACATTACACTAGTAGTCACCACATGATGCATAACAAAAGAATGAAAAGAATGAATCAAATAAGAGAGATGAGAACAACCAACAAATACATAAAGTGGGATCACATGATCCTAATCAACATCCACCATAAAAGTGGGCAAAAGAGAGTCTATCACCAAAGAATGTTCCACCATGAGTAATGTATAAGGAAGATTCCAAAAGAATATCTAAATAGGATAATATGATCACAAGATCAATAACAAATAAAGGTACTTCACATGAAATATATATATTCAATAGAAAAAAATATTGTGTAAGCTATTGTCCATAGGACCAAGACAAAGATGAAAATGGGTTCATTGCTTAAGGAAAAATAGGGGATGAAAATATACCTTATCTCAGAGTCCTAGAACCGCACTTCACCAATCTAGTTGTTTCCAAGATCACCTTTTCCTATTTACAATATATCCACGTGTATTAGGGTTTTATAATGTATAATGTGTAAAAAACCCTAATTCTAGACCTCTCTATAAAATTTCAGATTTTGACTCTAAAAACTTCACCAAATGATTATTATATTCTCTTGATCAAGAAAATATTTTAATGTCTATTTTGAAGTTAATATGTTAAAGTTACAATTTTTATAGATTTTATGCATCAAATTCATTTTCTAAAAAATCATCCTTTGAAAAACATCAAATCAGGCATTGAAACTGTTTTTATTAGAAAGAACACATTTTTCTAATTCCGAAACACATTTTACTTTAATTTTTTGACAACTAGAGCAAAATATATGAATTTTACAAAATTAACCAATCAAAAGAAATGCCAAATATTCATTAGAGAAATTGCAAGAGAGGGAGAAAGGTGGGGCCAACCTAGCTGACATGGTCCAATTAGGGGCGTCCATGTTGCTTGGTGAGTGGCCCTCTTGACTCGCCAGCAAACAAACAAAAAATGGGTGAAGTTACCAAAATAACCCTAACTAAAAAAAATCAAAGAAAGAGGAACGAGGGGGGTAGAAGTGAGAAAACAACAGGGATCTCCATCCCTTACCTTGCACTCACCATGGCTGTAGCCGAGGAGAACTGAGCCATGCTCAATTTGGGTGAATCACATGCGGCGATGGCTTAATGATTCGAAGATGCGAAAATATAGATCATGCGATCATGAACTCACCTCCAAGATCAATCAAAGACCACTTAAGCATACTCTACGCACAGGACATCGCAAGTCATAGTCCTAAATGCAACCAACTAAGAAATTGAGAGGAGGAAAATGATCCATGGATGGCGGCGAAACTAGGTCAAGCATTAGGTATTTATAAGGTTGGGTTTTGGGGTTTATCGAGGTGGTAGCTTCAAGAAGCTCGAAGAGAGGTTTGGGCATTTCATCAATAATGGAAACCAAGTCTCAATTTAGGGCTTGTTGGATGTAGAATCCTCTCATAGATTTAACGCAAGAAAAATCCCAAAAAATGATCATGAGCTGAAGGAGAAATTACGATCTAAAGTTTCCAAAAACTTGCGGCTACCTTCTATTTCAGGTGCAAGGTTGATGACAATGTGTGAGCCATCAGATCATGATTTGATGGTGGAAAAGGTGCGTGCATCCACTATTAAAAAAAACCTGCGTGACATGAAATGTATTCCTAAATCGAACTGGAATAAAGTGTGAATGTAATTAATTTCTTATTTTCTCTTTCTTCATTTGAGGGTGCAAATGAACTTCAAATTAAAGTAAATTTGATAGCCAACCTATATTGTACATGAGGAATCTGAATATGGCATTATTTATAACTTTTGAAGATTCTAATTATTTTACTTATTTATTTTAAAGAAAATCATATTTTCTCTTTCTTAATGCATTAAATACTTCTACAATCCATCAATTAATGTGAAACTTCATCCTTAAGCAAACCAAAACTTGTCTAACATGATTTGACCATTAATTTTATCCTTTGGAATCATTTTTCTATTTTTTAATATTTTGGACTTTCTCTCTCCTTATCTACACATGGATACTAAAGATTATCCAAATTATATGAAAATTCACCCAAAGTCTATTTTTAATGTGTAGATTAAGAATCCAAGATTATTTTCCATAATTTGAGTAATTAAATATTTTATTTCATATTTTGATAAAAACTCACCTTTTCTTTTCAAAATTAAAGAGATATAATTATTATTATCCCAAAATTGTGAAACTTAGCCTCCAAGCCAAAAAATATCCAAAAAAAATGAATCTGAAGTTATTCCTATCCAATTAGTCTTCCTTTTATGAGTTTTACATAATTAACATTTGTGGCCCATTATTATTTTAGTTAACATATTATTTCATCATTATTATTGTTATTCATCCAATTATGTCACATGCCTTCACATTACAACATAAAGGGTTATATATTATTTTTGTGCACGAAATTATTTATTTTTATTATTTAACTCATCAATTCCTTATTTTTTTGAATTATGTACCAATATTCTCAATTATGGACATCTAGTCCTTCCAGGCACATAATCTCAGTTAACCTCATTCCTTAATCATCATTATCACATGTGACATATTTTATTGGTCTAAAGATTATTATGGGAGCACTAGGTCATAATTATTTTCATGCATATATGTTAGGGTGATTTAAAAATATATTAACATATTAGGGTTACAAATAACTACTATTATGTATATCTTAATCTTTGTTTGGCTAAGCCCGAACACCAAGCTAACTATCCTCCAAGACATATGATTAGGGTCAAGAGGCTAGGTTTCAGTTCGTTACATAATTATTCACAAAAGGAATATGGTTAGGTACATATGACCATCCACCAATGAGTACATCCTTCACCACCTGAATACTCACTCTCCTTCCAGAGTGTTGGCGACCAACCGAAGGGCTCTAGACCTCCTGGATTCAAAAGCATTGTGATAATGTGACAACCTGACTTTTCTCTCTCCTCCATGATACTCCTTCCCTCTCAACGAATGATGCATGATGTATGAAAATAATCTCACCTAGTTTAAAACTTGATATATGTCCAATGAGTCACTCACATAAGCTAGACCTAACACGAAATCATACCATACATAAAATATGTAGAGTGGGAATCATGAACTTGATACGATGATGCCTAGAGATCTTAGCTTGAATAATGAGGGGTAACATACCTATTCTCATACCCAAAAAAAAACTAATATAGAGATACTAAGGGATGGGTAAACCCTAATGCCATGATGATGTCATTATGTGATAAAACACGAAGTAACACATATATGACCGAGATGAGTACACCCTTGATGATGATAACCTAGTCTGCATCCCATTGTGGGGAATGCCGTGACAAAAATGGTAGGATACCTAGGCATGATGAGTATGAACTTTGATTTTGGACTTTTGAACCCAATCTTGGACAAATTTCGAGGATGAAATTTCTTGTAAGGAGGGAAGGATGTGACAACCTGACTTTTCTCTCTCCTCCATGATACTCCTTCCCTCTCATCTAATGATCTCTTACTCAATCAAATGTCAACTCTATAGTATGAATGTGTTAATGATCCAATTCGGTGACCTCAATGATCATTTAAACAATATGTGACATGGATTTGAGTATTAAACTATATCTCCCACTTTAACGGATCACCACATTAAAAGTGAATTTGAACCTAATCATTGTCATCACTTTGATCTATTATATATTTCATATTGTAGATTTTTCAATTCTGAATTCAGCAGTATAAAAATTTCCTCTATCAGACAACCGTAGCCAAGGATATGGCCACATGAACTTTGCTTCATTTATCTTGTTTTAATTGTTTTTGCTTTGTTCTTCAGCCTCATTAGGCCCAATTCGATGCAGCCCAGCTGTCATCCAACCCTTGCCAAAACCCTACCGTGCCGTTCCTTTTGATCGTTGGTTCAGATCAGCCCAGGATCCAACGGTTGTGGATCTATCCTCGCCTATGTACTGTGGTTCAGCGATGGTGGTGCTGAGCCTATGTTTTGCTCGGCAAATCACCCCCTCCCATGCCCTTTTGCCTAAGATTTAAAGCGTGAGACCTTCTGCGATTCATTTGCCTCATTTTCCTCTCCTTTTCGTGTCCTAGGGTGCCGCCAGAAGCTCTTGTCCTCGTCCCCTTGTTCACGACGCCGCCGGGGAACCCACTTTGGGCGTCTCTCCTCATCACATATGTACGAAGAACCGACAACGGGAAGGAGTCCGCCCACCTCCCCTCGGTGTGGGCGGCAGACTTTGGGGGCCTTTCCCTTCTTTCTCTGCCCCATACCCCATCTCCGACGAGCCATAATCCTGCTACGTGCTGCCCAGGAAGCCACAACCCCAAAGCTGGGTTGATGATGAGGTCGCTGCCGTTGGATACCAATCTGATGAGTACTCCCCCTCTCACATCCTCTCTTTCTTCTGATCAGTCTTGGTCCTCGGTTGAACGCGAGCCAGTGAACTGGCGAACCCATGGTCACTACTTTGGGTGCTGGGTCCCAGCCAGCGCTAGTGGGAATGCGCAATGTGAGCAGTTGGATGAATGGACACTGGTGGGCGCCAATCTGATGGTAGGAGTTCATCAATGAATGATATCATGGTAATGTCATGTTCCTTCCCTATGGTTTGGATTACAACCTTATAAAATGCATAAGTCCCTCACCCCTTGGCCAAATGATGCAAAATTATATATCAAATTGATCCTTTCAAAAAGATATACAACCTGGGAATATTTGCAGACCCTGATTCCTATTTTAATTCTACTGATTGGCTAAAATACGAATTTTAACCTTCTTTGACCATGTTACATGCACATCCATTATAAAGTTGAAATCTTTTATGTACTCTTGCATCCGTAATCATCAAATCAATAACTCTAATATCTTTGTATCCCTAAAGAAGGTCCTTCTCTCCCTATTGTTCATCATGACCCTTTTTGTACATATGTGCTTAGTTTGGACTTTATGATGAACGTTACCCCAAATTGCTAATCTTGTTGCTAATGGACAACCACCTAATCTTGTTATATGTTTCTTATGACCTTATGTTGTTTATCCAAACCATCCCTTATGCTTGGCTCTTATTCTTTGATGATCTTTGACCTTGATTACTCTATTGTGAGCCTTTCGACCCTAGAATGCATGTAAATGCTTTAAACCTTGATATGATCATCGAAAGTGCACGGAACGTCATAATGGCATGAAACCCGACCCACACCATCATTATGACCTCTAGATCAATACAATATAATACAATTAACCAATAAGCAACTTGGAACCCACCTTGGCCAAAACCCCAAAATGCATCTAATTAGGGTTGATGATGAGAATCTAATGCATATATGAAATCTTGTTGTTAATCAGGTTTGGCATGTGGCTAGATGATGAAGGATAAGTTAGGTTATGAATCTCAGAATCAGGTATGGGCCTTATCTAGTTATATGACTACCGCTTTCTTGCTTGAAAAGACACATATTGTATGCTTGTTTCTCTATTTTCTCAAATATTGCCATGCAGTATTGCTATGTCTTACTAGATGATTGCCTCGTCAGTTTTATAACTTGAACACATATATAGATAGAACTCCATTATAATATTGTTGATAAAGGGTTAACTCTTGGTTACGTCCATGAGGTCCCTCTCGTATAAAAGGGTTAGCTAAGCTTGAGCACCCTTACGGACCCTTCCGACGGGACGATGGTCAAAGGCCTTAAACATGCTTGATATTGTTGGTATAATGGAGTGAAATGACATAAAATATGGTTTTATATTTGTTAAAAAATTAACATGTTTATTCTTGTTCGTTTAGTCTTGAAATCTTTTTAAAATTATGCAAAGCTTATACATATATGTATCTTTCAGCCCCATACTCAACACCTCATGTGTTGACCCATTTCTCGTATGTTGTTTTTAGGTTCAAAGATGGCTAGAAGTTTGATGGGCTTTGTGAGCTATTCTAGGTGTACTTGTTGTAAGATCCAGATTTAGTGCACATGAATGACTTGTACCTTGTTTATGGAAATATGTAATTGAATTCATGAATATAATGCATTTTGTACTTGTTGAATATTGAGACTGTGTTGGTGCCTTTATCTTGTTATCTATTTATGTGTGCTAAGCTTTACGCTTCCGCATTTCACCTTTGGTATACGTTTGGTTCATGGGACTGGGATTCCAGTTCCGTGACAGATAACTTGGAATCTCGCCCTTTATAAGTAACTCTAATTATGGACCTCACTCTGGGTCTCACCTCAAATTTCATGTTTGAATGTGATGTGATATGTAATTGATAACTTTTGAGTACAATTGATACCTTGATGACCCTCAACTCGACCCCAATTTGGTTTTAAAACATAACACTTATCAAATCCTTTTATTTTATTTTTATTGTATATTTGAATACATGTATGTCTTGTTGTTGTACTAATGTTATAGAGCTATCGTATACGGTTTCAATGCATCTTGTTTCACTCAATTTGGATCTGGGAAGAAGGAGATATGCCAATTTGAAATTTGTCTTGATTTAACCTTGTTTTAACCCTTTTTATTCGATTTTGTACCCTTTTTGGGCCAAATGGCGGGCGTGCGCGGCCCATTCCTCTCCTTGGTCTCTCCTTAGCAATCCAGAGCCTAATCCCTCGAACAATCACGAATCTGGGATTAGACCTGTCAAACGGGTGGGTGGGTGGGTTGGGTTTGGGTTGGGTCGTTGCGGGTTTGGGTCTCGCGGGTGCGGGTCAAAAAGACCCAGTTCTAAACGGGTGGAAGAAAGATAAATCCAAACCCGACCCAGCGGGTTGCGGGTTGCCCGTGGGTGCCCATATAAAATTAAAAAAAATTACCATGCTAATGTTTGTTTACATAAAATATGGCACAAAACAATCACGTTGACATGTAAACCTTTTTCATTTGTCCAAAATTTTTCTATAAGAAGAACATCAAACAACAATACACCCATGGGCAGAGATGCTACATGCTAGTAAAGAAAAACATCCGACTGGCTGAATTAATTACCAGTATTGTATAGATGCTAGAACAACAAATATAATACAGATTTTAGAACCTTAACTCAAACGCATACATCTTTTAAATAGCGAGGACCACCTATACCAAACAACTAAACATTAATTGAACAACGTATATTATGAAGATGGCATCCAAATGAGATGGGGTATAAATCGGAGAACTGAAAAAAGACTAAAACTTTGGCATGTTCCAAACAGCAACTCCACATTCTTTTATTATGCAGTATGAAAATGAACAACTAATAACTCGACGCCCTTTTTAATTTTCAATATGAAGATGATACAACCAACAACTCCACACCCTTTTAATTTGTAGTATGACGATGACACAACCTTATGTATGCCTCCCATTCTCACAAAATAATACAAAAGAATAAATTTTACAAACTATTTAATGAGTAAAAAATATTATAAACCAATCTATGTGTTTTGTTAACTTGTTGTGGTTTAAAATTTGAGATAAGAGTACAAGACATTTAATATTACCTATTACTAGACTTCAAAATATATATATATATATATATATATATATATATATATATATATATATATATATATTACCTATTACTACCAAGTGGTAGTGGCTTGGACGCAAACGCACGCAAGCGGCAAGTTTCATATATGCAACATGTGTATTTTTTTTTACTGATAATTAAATCTTATATAATTATTTTTATTAATAAAATCAGTGTAATAAAGCGGGTCACCCGCGGGTGCCCGCGGATTGCCCATGAAACCCGCTAGTTAAACGGGTGGGTATGGGTCTGGGTGTTTTCCAGCGGGTGGTAAATTTTAGGACCCAAACCCAACTTAAACGGGTCGACCCATGGGCACCCGCGGATTTTGACCCAGTTTGACAGGTCTATTTGGGATGTATGGGCCATGGACCCTGGCCGTTAGATCTCTTGCCTTCGGATCCGACCCCTAATATAACGACTAGGGAGTCATCACCTACCTTTATCCGTACTGTAGCAGTTGCTATAGCAGGCTACTTTTGCAATGGCCAATGGGCATAATTTAGAAGGGTTCTTCGATCAATTAAAACCCCATTGCAACTCTTTTCGTCTCCCACTTCTTTCCCCTCCATTCTCTTGTGCTTTCACAAGCCCTAACCCATTCGTTTTCATACTCCTTTCCCTGCTGTCTTCACTCCCGTGCCGCGATCGGCGAGAAAGTTGGTCACAAAAGTTGTGGTCGGATTCCCTGAGCACCGATGGCCTATCGGCATTCGTCCCCAAGGCCTGAGCCTCAGTCGGGACATAGCTCTGGTGAGAAAAACCCAAGTCACTGCCACCATGGGTCAGTTGGGCGTCCATGCCCTAGGCTTGATCGACACAAGCTGAGAGCAGGGCTGAGTCCATGAGGCCCCGCCGGTGTGAGCCGACATCTTTGCGAGGGTTGCAAAAGCCTAGGGCATCGACCTCGACATGCCCCGACACCATCCTCTGCAGTGGCTGTGACCTGCTTGCAAGCAGGCGGGCGGGTGTGCGGGAGCGATTAGTAGCCCAAACACAGCGGCTGGGCAAGATGGGAGGCGACCAGCAACCTGATTTAACTACGACCGAACAGTGAGTGGCGACCAAGGGTCGCTGAGTGGCGATGAGTGTCGC
Organism: Alisma plantago-aquatica; assembly: GCA_963693085.1. NCBI lineage: Eukaryota > Viridiplantae > Streptophyta > Magnoliopsida > Alismatales > Alismataceae > Alisma > Alisma plantago-aquatica. The sequence goes on along the minus strand of OY856411.1, from coordinate 840,029,014 downwards.
CCAGCCACAGGACAAGGAGCCCAGCTCCTTCAGATCAACTGTCCAAATCAAATCCAACGGTCCAGAAGATCAAAATAAATCACCTCTTGGGCCATTTTGGGCATGCAATATATGAATTTGCACCTGAAAATCGTGATCTATCCATTCAAAATATTTTCAGAACCCAATTTTTCTTGCAGTTTCTCTATTTTTGCTATGTTTGATTATGTGCCATGTTTGATTATGGTCTTATGCTATGGTTGACATTAGTAACTCGTGTAACTTAATGATATACTTGTATACCTTGATGTGACTTAATAGGTGATGTGTAGTACTAATATCCTTGAATCTTAAATACCTGTACAAAAATTTATTCTAGATGACCGCACCTCTATGTTCACCATCAAATCAATATCTTGGTGTTTGTTATGACACATAACTCAAGTAAACTTCATATACACTCTAATGATGACAATCTTACATGATATGACAAGTTATGCCAATGTGGATGCTTATATTGACTAAGCTACTCAAATCTTATGATTTCTCTATCTAAGATCCTAAAATCTTAATATTATGATCCCTAATCCTAGTTGGGATGTGTCACCCTAAGATCTAGATGAATCCATGACGTATGATGTAACTTGATAATGGACTTGCATGACTAATTAAAATATTGAAATCAATATGGATGATATGATACCTAGATCTAAGGGACACATCCAACTACCATGATAATAATTAATGAGACCTAATCTTGCTAATGTTAATTTAGTTACACTCATTCATAATGTCAGGACCTCTATGATGACTTATTGGCCAAGATCTAGTTAAGATGCTAGTTAAGGTTTTCAAATCAAGTATCTTAATCCAGTACTCTACTCGCGAGGTAAGTTTTTGATGAATGCATATTCATCATGAAATTCAATTATCATTTTGGACAAATTCAACTAAAAACATTTAATTTCGCTCATTAAATATCAAAACGCATCATAATATGTAACATTACTTAATTGATCCAATTATCATGATTTTAACTGAAATTATGGTTAATTTGATGTAGGTCTTGATAAAGCCGAACAATCAGCTGGGATCTACCTTCCCTCACCTTTGGTTCTGTCCAATCAATCTAACCAAGTGAATCCATCCATTCGGTTTGAGGCCATTCGGTCTCAAGACCGTTTGAGCCCATTCGGTCTCAAGACCGTTTGAGCACATTCGGTCTCAAGACCGTTTGAGCCCATTCGGTCTCAAGACCGTTTGAGCCCATTCGGCCTCAAGACAGTTTGAGCCCTTTCGGTCTCAAAACCGATAGACCAGTAGAAACTGTTTGGAGTCTAACTCAAGCTTGTGCAACAATAGATCAAGATCATGAAGCAAAACAAGCGCCACGACCGTGTTCTCCTCGCCACGGCCGTGGCGCACCATCAACATCGACCCTCTTTGGCCCGCCACGCCCGTGTGAGGCAGCACGACAGTGTTACAACTACCTCACCACGACTGTGGTGTCACGCCATCAGAGCCAATTTACTCACCGACCACGCTCGTGCAAGGCGGCACGACTGTGGGATAGAAGCATCACCACGACCATGGTGCCTCGCCACGGCCGTGGCGCGTCGTATTCTACCTCCAGCAACCTGCAAATCCGCCCTCCCTTCTTCTTCTTCCATTACAACCGCCAGGAACCTGCTCCATAGCATCTCTGCCTCCGCCTAGAAACAACCCCTGTCTTGGCACTCAGCTACAAACTGATTGCGTGGAAGCACAACCGCAAACTGAATGGAGATCTCAGCTGCAAATCGAACAAGCTGCCAAGACCGTTTGGTCTCTTGCCAGCTACATAAAGATCGAATGGAGCACAAGACCGAATGGCTGACCGTTTGTTCAAACCGTTCACAGCTATGCATAGTGACCGAATGAACACAAAGACCGTTTTCCTGTTTTCACAAGATCGTTTGGAGGAAAGCAAACGGTATGTGAGACCGTTTGGTCTCATTCGGTTTCCAAACCGTTTTCTGCTCAAGACAGTTTGGTCTCATTCGGTTTCCAAACCATTTGCTGATCAAGACCATTTGGTCTTATTCGGTTTCCAAAACCATTTGCTGCTCAAGACCGTTTGACAACAAACGATCTACAGACCGTTTGGACTAAATAAAGTGAAACCGTTTGGGCAAAAATATCTCCAGATCGTTTGGTGTCTTTTAATCCAAGACCGTTTGGGGACAGTTCGGTGCTATAAATAGGACCCCAAGGGTCCTCACTTGGGCATCGGTTTCGGAACGCCGAAAGGCTGCCTGTACACATGTCCGATCCAAATCCAATACTGTCCACGCCAGTTTCATTCCACCTACTGCCCATGTTGCAACCAAGGAGGCTGAGGAGAGAAAGAAGACGAAGTGAGGGAGACTGTTCGGTCTGTCTTGGCACCTCCAGTTTGCATCCAGATCTGCTCCGACACGACGTAGGAGGCCGTATCTTCTTCACCGAGCTGCAACTACCTTATGCACCGAGTTCATGATAGATTTCTCTCTCTTTCTCATTCTTCTTGTCTCTCGCATCATGAGCGAGTAGTCCCTTTTTGCTGGGGTGCGGGGACTAGCCCAGCTGCCCATGCAATCATGTTCTTTTGTTAAACTCTCTATGACAATGTATATAACTTTCCATTTCATTGTTAATTGGTATGTTCGTAGTTGATTATCTCCTTGCTTTCATCTTATTCTTTCCTATATTGCGAAATCTTCTATATGTGGGATAGAATGACGGTTTACAAAGTTCGACTCTTTGACGAAAACTTCTGATAAGATTCCTTGCGGTCGTAAGTGTATGATCCGTGAGGGGACGAGATATCTAGCCTACGGTGACGCTTCTGTGGTCTAAACATCCCTCAGGGAGGACCACAGCCTTAGTTGGATTTTGTATCGTATTTGTTTATCGTCGATGTTAGTTTGTAGATCTATCACCTGCTTGCTTATCAATTAATGTGGTTGACTCTCAAACTAGAAATAGAATAGGATTACTTCGGAGCCGTAAGTAAGTGATCCGGTTGGTGATGAGACATATGATGCCTAAGGTGATGCTTACGCGAACCTAACGCCCTAACGGGGGGTTCTGCATCAGCTCTATTTGGATTGATATATCTTATCTGGATTGTTTGTGATTGAATGTGTTTGCGTGTGTAGTGGTGGTGAAACCCGATACCATCCCAGCGATTCCATATCATTGATCTAAATCCTACTTTAATTCAGCTTTTACTTTCTTGCAATTAGTCTAATTAACCTCAAATCAACCAATCGTTCTAAATATTAGTCTTACTCGAGCTAGATTCGACTGACAAAGATTCTTAAAAACATTGTCCTTTGGGTTCGATCCTTAACTATACTGTGATAAGACTCGTTCGCTTGCGAGTGGTATTATTGCACTTTGGTTTAGGTAAAAGCTCGGGGATTTCAACCCCGAGTGAGTTTGTTAGTGCGATAAAAATCCCACGTCAAATTCTGGCGCCGTTGCCGGGACAACGAAAACAGTTAATCAAATATAGTTCTTTTAGGACTAATTTAGGATTTTGCTTTTTCTTTTGACACAATCGATCATCTACTTGAGATTTGACTCTACTTCGTGGTTCTCACTTTCGAAATCTTTCTATCTCAAGTACAATCCAAGGCGTAGTGCATGCACCGTTCGGACAGCTCCGGACTAGCAGCGAGCTTTGATCCTGAGATAGACAAAACCTTTCATCGTCAGATCAGAGAAAATCAAGCACGGATGGCTCAAGAAGAAGAGGTAGCCCGAAGGGTGGCTCAAGCCATCAATGCACAGAGAGCGAGGCTCATGCAAGAAGCCAGGGCAGCGGTCCAATAGGAAATCCTAGCAGTGCAAGCAGCTGAACTACAAAAGGATCTTAGAGAGTTCTCAATCTCAAAAGCTGTGAATGTTCATCATCCAGTACAACCCCCTCCTATCAACGCTACTAATTTCGAGATAAGAGCGCATTGGATCACCCTACTTCAGAATAACCCTTTCTATGGCAAGCAAGGAGAAGATAGCCAGGAACATATTCTGAGATTTATTGATCTATGTTCCATGACAAAACAAAATGGAGTCACAGATGATTCCATTCGACTCCATCTCTTCAAGTACTCCCTTGTTGATAGAGCCATAAGTTGGTACAATTCATTGCAAAGTGAAATACCCATCACCACCTGGGAACAACTCCAAAATGTGTTTCTAGAAAAGTTCTACCCTCCATCTCTTACCTATGAAATTAGAGGGCGGATAACAAATTTCACTCAAGTTCCTGGAGAAACCCTTGCTGAAGCTTGGGATAGATACAAAGAGATTCTACGCAAGTGTCCACACCACGAAATTCCCAAGAACCAACTCATTGAGATTTTCTATAGGGGTGTGGATGATGACATTAAAAGATTCCTCGTCTAGAGGAAACTTCATGCGTCAAAGTTATGACAGCGCATGGAGAGTCGTCACCCTGGGAGCAGAAAATCAAGCCAATTGGGGTAGATCTGTAGGGAAAGGAGTCTTGAAAGTAGCTATGGCTGAAGCTACTCTCGAGTATAAGTCTATCGCTGAAACTCTAAAACTCTGAGTTGCCAAGCAAGACCACATTGAATCATCTCTTGCTGCTATTGAAAGAGGACGTTCGCCCACTCGACAATAAGAACAGATCAAATCGGCTTCATTGTTCTGTGAAGCATGTAAAAGTACCGATCATTCCACTTTATCATGTAATGTTCTCTATGATGTTGTTCTAAGCAACGTATGTGGACAAGGAGATAATGTTCAGATGGAAAATCTTAATGCTATCAACACCATTCCTGGTCAAAGTTATTAAAATCCGAATCAGAATAGGAATCGTCCCGGTTTTCAATATGGAAACCCCTTTGGAGCAGTAAACTCACATCAATTTGGTTCAAACAATCAATCAAGAGGTCCTCCAGGATTCCAGTATAATCAACAACAACAGAATTTTGGGAAACAAGGAAATTTCAAGGGGAACTTTTAGAATAGGAACTACAATAATTATCAAAATAACTCTCAGTACCAGAATCTTAATCAACAACAAGGACAATAAGCAGGTCCAGTTTCTTCTGATGATAAGCTATCAGCCATTGAAAAAATGTTGCAAACTCAGCAAACCATGATAGCTAACCAACAAGCTCAATAGAAGGCTATTGAATATCAATTAGCTCAACTCACAGCTAGCATAAAGCCACCTGTTGGAGTCTTTGCTGGCCAACCCAAGAACAATCCTAAGCATCCTGAACAGTTGAAGGCAGTCACAACTAGGTCAGGGAAAGACTATTCAAATCCCCCTAAAAATACGCCTGTGGTTATTACAAATGAGGATGAACCTGTGATTGCCCAAGACTCAACAACTCAAGAGACTCAATCAAAAGATGATAAGTCAAAAAAAGGAAATTTTGAGAAGTATGCTCAATAAGACGAAGAAACTGAAACCCCAAAACCTGATATCTGTGTGTACAAACCTCGTATACCTTTTCCAGCTCGTCTAAGGCAAACAAAGATTGATACCAGATTCAATAAGTTTAATGAAGCTATGAAGAAGCTTCATGTTGATATACCCTTTTTAGATGCTCTGGCCGAGATACCAGCATGGACAAAATACTTAAAGTCACTCCTCACCAAGAAGTATATAACTGAAGAGTATGAGATAGTAAAACTTGCGACAACTACATCTGATATCATATTGAGCAAGATGCCCAAGAAACAAAAAGACCCGGGATCCTTTAGAATTTCATGTCACATTGGTGACTCATCATGCAAGAAAGGTTTGGCAGATCTCGACGCAAGCATCTCTATTATGCCACTTAGCCTGTGCAAGAGACTAGGGTTCATAGAATTGCTTCCTACTGGCATGACTATACATCTTACAGACAATTCGATAAAACGTCTGTTAGGAATCCTCAAAGATGTCCCGGTCAAGGTAGGCAAGGACACATATGTTCCATGCGACTTTGTCATTATGGACATCAAAGAAGATGCCAGCTATCCTCTTATCTTTGGTCGTCCGTTCCTTGCCACTGCAAGAACCCTGATCGATGTTGAAGCTAGTGCGTTACTGCTCAGATTAGGCAAGGAAACTCTCGAATTTAAAGTTTTTGAATGTATGAGAAGACCAAGTATGCAAGAAGAAGTCTATCTGATTGACTGCATTGAACAAATGTCACTTCTGACTCAAGAGCATCATGAATCAAACGATCCTTTAGAATTGCTCTAACAAACCCATCAGTTGATGAACCAATCGACGAACAAGTAAAGGATTGCATCGAATCCCTCGACTCTGCTAAAGAAGATGTTGAAGCCACTAGTGAAGAACTCAAGGCTATGGAAACTACAGAAGAAATAAGAGAAAAACCAGAAGCTCCCGAAATGAAGCCCCTTCCTGAAGGACTGAAGTACGTGTTTTTAGACGATCTCAAGGTTCGCCCAATTATTATAAATTCCGATCTAACAGCTGAACAAGAAAATAAACTCCTGAAGGAATTAAGGGAAAGAAAGAAAGCCATCGGCTATAAAATGAGTGACCTCACCGGGGTCGGTCAAGCACTGTGTATGCACAAGATCCCTATGATGAAAGATCATAAGCCTACTATTAAGCATCAACGGAAATTGAATCCAAATATGAAGGAAGTGGTCCTTCGCGAGGTTATTAAACTGCTCACAGCTAGAATAATCTATCTGATCTCAAATTCGCCATGGGTGAGTCCTGTGCATGTAGTCCCGAAGAAAGGTGGAACAACTGTTATACGGAATGAAAACAACGAACTCATCCCCACTCAAATAGTAACAGGGTGGAGGATGTGCATAGACTATAGAAAATTAAACAAGGCACCCCGAAAAGATCATTTCCCAATGCCTTTCCTTGATCAAGTCCTAGAAAGGTTGGCTCACCAAGAATATCTCTGTTATCTTGACGGTTACTCTGGATTCTATAAAATACCCATACATCCAGATGACCAAGATAAAACAACCTTTACATGCCCATTTGGGACATACACATTTAAAAGAATGCCGTTTGATCTCTGTAATGCACCCGCAACTTTTCAACGTTGCATGGCTGCCATATTCACTGGTCTTACTGAAACTATTATGGAGGTTTTCATGGATGATTTTTCTGTATATGGAGATTCATTCGATTCATGTCTAAATCACCTCTCCCTAGTCCTCAAACATTGTGAAGAAGCACATCTCATGCTAAATTGGGAAAAGTGCCATTTTATGGTAAAAGAAGGCATTATCCTCGGTCATTGGGTCAACAATAGAGGAATTGAAGTAGATAAATCCAAGATTGAAGTGATTTCTAAATTGGCTATTCCAACGAATGTAAAAGAAGTCTGTGCATTCCTAGGACATGCATGATTATATAGACGGTTTATAAAGGACTTCTCAAAGATAACCAAGCCAATGACAAATCTGTTACTAAAGGACGCTGAATTCAATTTTGATGAAGAATGTGTCAAAAGCTTCAACACACTATAGCAGGCTCTCACAACAACACCCATCATTAGAGCTTCCAACTGGGACCATGCTTTTGAAATTATGTGTGATGCCAGTGACTATGTTGTGGGTGCTGTTTTAGGGCAATATATAGAGAAGAAACATTATGTGATCTATTATGCATCGAAAACTCTCGATGAGGCCCAGAGGAATTATGCAACTACCGAGAAAGAACTTCTAGCAGTCGTGTATGCCTTTGACAAGTTTAGATCCTACCTAATTGGTTCAAAGGTCATTGTCTACACGGACCATGCTGCCATTCGTTACCTTCTGGTTAAGAAAGATGCAAAACCCAGGCTGATTAGATGGATCCTCTTATTACAAGAATTTGATTTAGAGATAAGAGATAAAAATGGTACATAAAATGTTGTAGCAGATCACCTCAGTCACATCCACACTCTGGATACTGAGAAGATTCTGATTAATGATTCCCTTCCAGATGATCAACTAATGAAGGTCTCAGAAGTTATACCGTGGTACTCGGATTTTGTGAACTATCTCGCTACTGGGGTTGTTCATCCTCAATGCACCGGAAATACACTAAAGAAATTTATGCATGATGTGAAATGATACTACTGGGATGAGCTGTACCTTTTCAAACTATGTGCTGATGGTCTGTACAGACGATGTATCGCCGAAGAAGAAGCTCAACTCATTTTGGAACAATGTCACTCAGGACCAGTGGGAGGACATATGAGCTCTAAAAAGACTGCCTTGAAGGTTTTGCAATGTGGATTCTTCTGGACAACCATATCCAAGGATTCCTACGACTTTGTCCTATCATGTGACAAATGTCAAAGATCAGGCAATATAACAAAGAGAGATGAGATGCCGTTGAATCTATGACAAGAAGTAGAGATATTGGATGTATGGGGGGTGGACTACATGGGTCCATTCCCATCTTCTCATGGATTTTCATACATCCTAGTGGCGGTGGACTACGTATCAAAATGGGTTGAAGCAATACCAACCATCACTAGTGATTCCAAACCAGTCATCAAATTGTTCAAGGACATTATCTTTCCCCATTTTGGCATCCCACGCACGGTGATATCCGACGGAGGTTCCCATTTTCTTGAAAGAAGCTTTGAAGCATTACTAAGAAAATATGGTGTAACACATAAGGTAGCCTCACCCTACCATCCACAAACAAGTGGACAGGTAGAGGTATCTAACATACAACTCAAGGCTATATTGGAAAGACAGTAGGTCGCAATCAGAAAGATTGGTCAGTGAAAATCAATGACGCATTGTGGGCCTACCGTACTGCTTTTAAGACTCCTCTTGGAACTACACCATTTCATCTTATCTATGGAAAGTCATGCCACCTGCCTGTAGAATTGGAACACAAAGCATGGTGGGCAATTAAGCAATTGAATTTTTACATGAAAGAAGCAGGCCAAACCAAGACTCTGCAACTTCAAGAGCTGGATGAACTCCGGATAACAGCTTATGAAAATGCACTGATCTATAAAGAACGAACCAAACTTTGGCATGATGGTCATCTGAAAAGAAAAGACATACAAGTGGGTGACCAAGTTCTTCTATTCAACTCAAGACTAAAGTTATTCCCAGGAAAACTCCATTCTCGCTGGTCTGGACCTTACATTGTCAAAAACATCTCTCCACATGGTGCTTTCTCTTTATGGAGTGAAAAGTCAGGTGAATTTGTAACAAATGGTCACCGCGTAAAGAGATATTTTACCAATGACATAGGCACTAAAGCAACGCTGGAACTCACCAATCCAAAGGACCCACCGTGAAGTTGAAGGATTCAGTCGAGCCATCGACATAAAATAAAGGCGCTTGTCGGGAGGCAACTCGATCAATAAATTTGTTTTACTTCCCTTTTCAAATTAGAATGTTTCTTCAAATTTGGTTTTACCTTCTAGTTAATTTTTCATTAAATAAAATTTGCATCGCAAGATGCCATTTTAAGATATAATTTCTCTTCACCTTTGAGATTTTCAGATAAGAGGATGCACGCTGATTGGAACGCAACCACATCTGGTGGTCATTCTGGCATGCTTTTTTCCCTCCATCTTGGATTTAGGGTTTGCTCGGGACGAGAAAATATCTAAGTTTGGGGTGGAGGGTGGGTGGTACATACCTCACTTTCCACCTACACCCATCCTTTTCATACTTATAATTTTCACTATCACATTCTTGATAAAAATTTTCAAAATTTTCAAATTCTTTAATGTTTTTCAAAGAAATTGAACAGATACTTGATGAATTTTTGACACTTCCTATTTCATTAATAGTCACTCTCTTACCTGCTATGCATTTTAAATCATTATATCCTCCTTATTTGAAGTAAATCCTCAAAAGGACCACTTTTTGAAACAAAGCCTTTTCGATTGAAATCATCTTGTGAAGCTTATGATTCCTAACGTCATGATATATTTGCAAAATTGATAAGTGTCTGTCAAACTGATTGTGATCAACCACGTCGTGCTTCCTAACTGACTAGTGGAACAATAACATGGAATCCCCACCAGATCCTCATTAGGTCATTATTTGAGCAAAGTATGATAAAGAGAACAACCCGGTGCATTGAGTTATAAATCAAGTTGCATTCTGATCTGAACTCTCTTCTACACTTCTTCTATCATCTTCGTACCCCTCCATCCATAAAAAAGAAACAAAATAGCCAAAATGTTCCAAACCCTAAGCTCGGGGTGGCAAGCCACTTCCCTCTTTATCCGCTTCTTCCATACCCCTAACAAATAAACAGGGGCGTACCACCAAAAATGCAATCTCGAGTTGAATAGAGGAGAGATTTGCAAACAAAAAGATGCCTAAGCGCACAAAAAAAGAAATTCAATCTCGAGTCGAATAGAGGAGAGATTCACAAAAAAATGCAATAGATGAAATTGCAAATCATAAAATAAAATCTTGAGTCGAATAGAGGAGAGATTTATTTCTTCCTTCCATACCATCATTCACTCCCTTTTCTACCTAATGGCACAATGATTGCCTACCCTATCCTGAAAAACACCAGTGTCAGATCAAATGCACACTTGTTGTTCCACGGGCGTATCTGGACTCTTACAAAACTCTTTGACATGCTTGTTGTTGGAAAAAGTGAGGAGGAAGTGATTTTGGAAAACGAACTCAGGAACGAAGATATGGAAAGATGTGTTTAGTGGTCTCAAGAGGTTGACATACTGAGTCATATTGAGCAGAAAGAAAATATTCATGATGTGAAGATGAAGTAATCACATGAATTGAAAGTATTCTTTTGGCGACTGTTTTAGATTTTATGTTACTCGAGGATGAGAAACGATTAAGTTTGGGGTATTTTGATGAATGCATATTCATCATGAAATTCAATTATCATTTTTGGACAAATTCAACTCAACACATTTAATTTCTCTCATTAAATATCAAAATGCATCATAATATGCAACATTACTTAATTGATCCAATTATCATGATTTTAACTAAAATTATGGTTAATTTGATGTAGGTCTTGATAAAGTCGAACAATCAGTTGGGATCTACCTTCCCTCGCCCTTGGTTCTGTCCAATCAATCTAACCAAGCAAATCCATCCATTCGGTTTGAGCCCATTCGGTCTCAAGACCGTTTGAGCACATTCGGTCTCAAGACCGTTTGAGCCCATTCAATCTCAAGACCGTTTGAGCCCATTCGGTCTCAAGACCATTTGAGCCCATTCGGTCTGAAAACCGATAGACCAGCAGAAATGGTTTGGAGTCTAACTCAAGCCCGTGCAACAACAGATCAAGATCATGAAGCAAAACAAGCTCCACGACCGTGTTCTCCACTCCACGGCCGTGGCGCACCACCACCATCGACCCTCTTTGGCCCGCCACGCCCGTTTGAGGCAGCAAGGCCGTATTACAGCTACCTCACCACGATCATGGTGTCACACTACGACTGTGGCGCAACGCCATCAGAGCCAATTTACTCACCGACCACGCCCGTGTAAGGCGGCACGACCGTGGGACAGCGACATCACCACGGCCGTGGCGCGTCGTCTTCTACCTCCAACAACCTGCAAATCCACCCTCCTTCTTCTTCTTCCATTACAACCGCCAGGAACCTGCTCCATAGCATCTCTGCCTCCGCCCAACAACATCCCCTGTCTTGGCACTCAACTACAAACTGATTGCGTGGAAGCACAATCGCAAACTGAATGGAGATCTCAGCTGCAAATCGAACAAGCTGCCAAGACCGTTTGGTCTCTTGCCAGCTATGTGAAGATCGAATGGAGCACAAGACTTAATGGCTGACCGTTTGTTCAAAACGTTCACAGCTGTGCATAGGGACCGAATGAACACAAAGACCATTTGCCTGTTTGCACAAGATCGTTTGGAGGAAAGCAAACGGTCCATGAGACCGTTTGGTCTCATTCGGTTTCCAAAACGTTTGCTGCTCAAGACCGTTTGGTCTCATTCGGTTTCCAAACCGTTTGCTGATCAAGACCGTTTGGTCTTATTTAGTTTCCAAAACCGTTTGCTGCTCAAGACTGTTTGATAGAAAATGGTCTACAAACCGTTTGGACTAAATAAAGTGAAACTGTTTGGGCAAAAATATCTCCAGATCGTTTGGTGTCTTTTAATCCAAGACCGTTTGGGGACAGTTCAGTGCCTATAAATAGGACCCCAAGGGTCCTCACTTGGGCATCAGTTCCGGGACGCCGACAGGCTGCCTATACACAGGTCCGATCCAAATCCAGTGTTGTCCGTTCCAGTTTCATTCCACATACTGCCCGTGTTGCAACCAAGGAGGTTGAGGAGAGAAAGAAGACAGAGTGAGGGAGACTGTCCGGTCTGTCTTGGCACCTCCCGTTCATGTCCAAATTTGCTCTGACATGACGTAGGAGGTCGTATCTTCTTCACTAAGATGCGACTACTTTTTGCACTGAGTTCAAGGCAGATTTCTCTCTCTTTCTCATTCTTCTTGTCTCTCGCATCATGAGCGAGTAGTCCCTTTTCGCTGGGGTGCGGGGACTAGCCCCACTGCCCATGCAATCATGTTCTTTTGTTAAACTCTCCATGGAAGTGTATATAACTTTCCATTTCGTTGTTAATTGGTATGTTCGTAGTTGATTATCTCCTTGCTTTCATCTTGTTCTTTCCTCTATTGCGAAATCTTCTATATGTGGGATAGAATGGCAGTTTACAAAGTTCGACTCTTTTACAAGAACTTCTGATAAGATTCCTTGAGGTCGTAAGTGTATGATCTGTGAGGGGACGAGACATCTAGCCTACGGTGACGCTTCTGTGGTCTAAACATCTCTCAGGGAGGACCACAACCTTAGTTGGATTTTGTATCGCCTTTGTTTATCATCGATGTTAGTTTGTAGATCTATCACCTGCTTGCTTATCAATTAATGCGGCTGACTCCCAAACTAGAAATAGAATGAGATTTCTTCAGAGCCGTAAGTAAGTGATCCGGTTGGTGACGAGACATCTGATGCCTAAGGTGATGCTTACGTGAACCTAACTCCCTAATGGCGGGTTCTGCAGTAGCTCTATTTGGATTGATATATCTTTCCTGGATTGTTTGTGATTGAATGTGTTTGCGTGTGTAGCGGTGATGAAACCCGATACCATCCCAACGATTCTATATCATTGATCGAAATCCTACTTTAATTCAGCTTTTACTTTCTTACAATTAGTCTAATTAACCTCAAATCAACCAATCGTTCTAAATATTAGTCTTACTCGAGCTAGATTCGACTGACAAAGATTCTTAAAAACGTTGTCCTTTGGGTTCGATCCTTAACTATACTGCGATAAGACTCGCCCTCTTGCGGGTGGTATTATTGCTCTTTGGTTTAGGTAAAAGCTCGGGGATTTCAACCCCGAGTGAGTTTGTTAGTGCGATAAAAATCCCACGTCAGTTTTCCTCTTGACCCTACTATGATATTGGCTTACTTGTATGTATGCTCGTATGAATGCTTGGCTATTTACTTACTTGGTTGAGCTGTTGTTCCTATGATTACTACTTTCATGTTTGAGTATTCTACATTGACAAAATTGGATATAATGTACAAAAATCCATTATGCAACCTAATGTTGACACAATGGATAAAGAACCTAAAACATGCTTTGTATAAAAGGACATCGTTAAGTGTTCTCGCTTGTTTCTTCTTCTTGATATGATCATGTTTCTAGCCAAATAAGTTTGTATTACTCTTAAACTGTTTACACGCCTTTTCATAATGTACTTAATGCTTTAGCATTAATATATTGTGTTTATCGAATTTTTAGTTGCCAAATGAAGAAACATTGCACTCAAGACTCTCAAATCTGAAATGAATCACCAACAGGTATACTTGAATCTAGAAATGGGTACATATCTCTTATCTCCAGTTTTAGTATCTTGTTATATCTTGTTGTTACTGCTTTTACATATATATTGCATGTGTGAAATATTTGTGCCATTCTACGGATGGGCGCCCAAGTCCACCTACATTTGTCTTTATAGCCATTTGGAGTGTGGACCTAGGGTAACAAAAAGTTGTGTGACTATAACATACCTGAATTTAGGTTCATAGTTTAAACCCCCCTTTTCGTGCCCCTTCCTGACTATGTTAAAATTTTGTTCTTTTCTTTGTAATAGATTCATTAGTAGTATTTAGAGCCAAGGAGATATTATATTTTTACAAATAACCCTTCATATAAAATTAGTGACAAATTATTATTGTAGTTATCAATAAGAGTTATTTATAAAATTAATTAGTCAATTGTTATTTATCCTATTAGATTTTATGAATCTTGCTAAATCTAATTGATGAAAGGATATATAATCATATGAAATAATCTATAAGAGTGTGGACCTAGGGTAACAAAAAATTCTGTGACAAACATCTACTCCACCACTCTAGTTCTTATTCAATCCATGTTTCGTAATATCATTGATTCATGTCTTGATGAGAAAAAGGTGGAAATGGTAAATGGCATTAGGTATGGTTGAGGTTCATCAGGATGTATTATCAAATCAAGAGTTTGTAGTCATGAAAGATAATGGAAAGTATATGAGTAAGTTAGGTCATTCACAAGACCTAAATAAATGAAAAAATTTAGGGACATGATCATAACCCTAAAGAGGTAAAATGTGGCAAGTTTTCCTATTTGAGACAGGACCTTGGTTGCTCCATAAGGTGCCTATGGTGACTACAACAATAAGTCATTTATTCCTTAAAGAATTAGCCACCTATTTAAAGAATTTTGGGTTTCTTGTTAGGACCTTTGAAAGCAAAATGCTTATAATAGATGATATTGGATACTAGACCCATGATGAGGTTAGCCTTTACCCAAGACTAGTGACTGTATGTGGTTAATTATGAGTTCTTTAAAGAATTCGTTGTTCTATAGAATTGCTCAAAATAGATAACATTTGGCACTTGACATCCAATGATGAGATTAGCCTTTATACAAAACTAATGATTGTGCTTGGTCAACTATCTGTTCCTATGAGCATTTCTTTTTCCACAAAAGTTCTAAAAAATACCTAAGATTAGACATCTTACAATTATCCGACAATGAGGTTGGCCTTTATCTATGACTAATTATCATACTTGGTTAATTATCTTCTTCTTAGATAAATTCTTGATTTGAACGCAAGATGTCTAGTCTTAGGGCATAAGGCTTATGAACAAGTATGGGCATTTCCTACTTTGCAAAGGGCTTTGATAGAAAAATGAAAACATTGTTCATTTAGGAAGGGATTTTAGTTATGGAAATGGTACAATTGAAGGTCATTATTTAGGACCCATAAAGATTGGTAAATAAAGTTGGATTAGTTTAAGGTCATAATCTAGGACCCACAAAGATTGAAAAATTAAAGATGGTCTAGTTTAAGGTCTTAGTCCATAACCCAAAAAGATTGGTAAATTGGAGATGATCTAGTTTATTGTCTTACTTTGAGATCCAAAAAGATTAGATTGTGACATGTCTTTATTAAGGCACGTGGTTTAATTATGGTCATGATCCGAGACCTTTTTGGCATATTTTAAGGTCATTATCATGGACCCAATAGGATTGGATAATGATGTTGTCTTAGTTTGAGGTCGTAGTCTAGGACCCAAAAAGATTTCAAAATTAGAGATGGTTTAGTTTAAGGTCTTGGTATGATACCCAAAAAGTTTGGAAAACGGGAGATGGTCTGGTTTAAGGACTTAGTCCATGACCCAAAAAGATTGGAAATTAGATATGGTCTAGTTTAAGGTCTTAGTACAATACCGTAAAAGATTGGAAAATAAATATGGATTAGTTTAAAGTCATAGTCCTAGACCCAAAAAGACTAGAAATTAAAGTTGGATTAGTTTAAGGTCATAGTATCAGAACCAAGAGATTGGAAATTATTGCTGGATTAGTTCAAAGTCATATTCTAGGACCCAAAAAGATTGGAAACTAACATCTCTTTGAGATTAGAAATGCGTTTCAATTTAAGGTTATGATCAGAGACTAGATTAGAAATTAAAGAAGGTATTAGTTTAAACTCTTAGTCCATGACTTCAAGAGATTAAAAAATGAATTTGTATTAGTTTAAGGTCATAGTTATGAACCCTAAAAATTTGGATAATTGGAGATGGTCTAGTTTAATGTTGCAGTCATTTTGTTGAAGGCATAAAATAACCAATCAACATAGGTTTGAAATGTATACTGAATGTTTTGTCTATGATATTATAGGGTGAATTCATCAAACTTATAGGACTAAAATGACTGATCATAGAAGTGTTTTATAGTTTTCTATCAGGGCTATATAAGTTTGGTTGAGAGGACCTTATCTAGGTAATTTATGTCTTTGTGACCATGTATGTAGGCTAATGAGTAATGTAATTGTTTTCAATGTTATGCCATTAGTTATGGTAGAAATCTTGGCTGAATCCATAAGGTGACTTGTCTACTCCTTGATTTTCAATTGCAATTGGATTTCTTCATTAGAAAATGGAACGAGGGTAAGAGAGCTTAGGATCTTGTTTGGGAAAAAAATATTCCACTCAATGCGGAAAAGGATGTAGTAGTTTCTACAATGGTTGAAGATGACTCTACAGAAATGGCCAAATTGTTCATGGATATGTGTTTTTTGGATGTAAGAACATTTTTGATATAAATAGTGTGTATATTTGAATTTTTTTGTTATTGCAAATTTTATGATAATATATTTTTTTATTTTTGTCTCTTTCTTTGAGCCATTTTATTTTTGCTCGTTGCTTCCTTAAAATTTCATTGTATTTGTGTAGTGATTTGTATTCTTCTTGAAGTACAAGAATGTAAGTAGGATCACATTGTGGATTTCCATTGGAAAGAAATAGGTGTTTTTTTCTTGGAAAACCATAATTGTGTTTCCAGTGGTGTTGGATTGATGGACAAGTTGAGGCCCCTCAACATATTCAAGGCCATAGATACTCCAGGAGGCAATGATCATGAAGTTGTAAGTGTAAACACAAGTAAGGTGGGGTTACAAAATATTTTGTGGCAAGAATAGTAGGACAACAATCGCACCATCTTACTAGAAAAAGTTCTTTAGGATGAAGCATTTCGAGTCTTCAACTTTTGGGGAATCACCCACTATTCTTGGAGTCAAAATGAATGCCAATCCTACTAGACAAAATATCTCATTCATTTTGACTCCATGCTTTATGCTAACCTTGCACTTGTTACAAGATATTTTGTGACTCCCTACTCTTGCACACGTCTTCAACTTTTGAGGAATCACCCACTATTATTGGATCTTCAACCTTTGACTTCACCTTTTCTAAGGAGAAGCTTCCACTAAGGACTTACCCACTTGAGCAAGGAGTCTTCTACCTTCACCAAGGGCTTACCCACTCTTGCTCCAAGTCTTCGGCCTTGCCTTCTTCTTCTTCTTCTTCACCAAGGGACTCCTTCCCTTGTTCTTCTTCACCTCTCTTAGCAGAGAGAGAGAACCTTCATCTTTGTGGTTGAATGATATATTGGGAGGTGGAGGAAGTGATAGCCTCACAAGATATACATGTAGGACTATCTCTCTTACAAATCTCCTACTCACTTTAATGGACGATGCAAGTGATTAAGCTTTGAGAGAGAGAGGAGGTTGTAGGATCACTCAACTATAGAATAGGGACCTTCATTTATCTTGGCTAACCATGGGATGAAGCCTAGTGGGTCCTATTTATAGTAGAGAATGCCTAGAAGACTTTGGCAAAACTTAAGGATGGATACTAGTCATTTAGGATGCTGAAACAGATTTTTTTTAGTTTTGCAACATTCCAACGACTAGAAACACTTTTCTACACTTTCCCATACAATGTCATCGGTCAAGTTTCAATAAAGATAACTCGACCGATCCCACCATTCGATGAGACCAATTTAACCCATCAGTTGAGTTTGTCCTGGTGGAAACTTGACCGATCCACTTAAATTAGTTTTGGTCTATAGAGGGATTGGCCGAGTTCTGTCAAATGGAAACTTGACATATCAAAAGTCATTTTCAAAATCCAATAAGGATCGGTCGAGTTTGCAACTCGAGTGATGGACATCCTGATGTGAATTTTAGAAAATGGCTTTTGAGTGCCTAAATATTTGATTTAATTGCTCTTGATTTTTTATAGCTTAATTACAAGTCATACAATCATTACAAGTGATTTACAACATGATTCTAATGGATTTACATCATATTCCACAAAAGTGCACTTGCATTTCTTTTGACTTGTCTTTTCTCCAAGTTGAGATGCACAACTTAGGGCATTTGGAGTGTGTCTATAACTAATCTGAAACCACTCAAGTAGAGACATTAGAAACAATTAATAGGAATTGTTTAGTCTTCATCAAAACAAGGGTTTGGTCAATTTAGACCTACAGTCAACAAATGGGATTGTAAGACAGTGTGTGGTGATGAGCTGAGTTGGTGTCAGAGATTGTAGAAATATTTTTAGTGGGGTAAAGAAACATGGTCTTTTGTATGGGGATGTCGGCAGTGTGTTGGTGGTTTGGGTGTCAGTTAGTTGTGTTAAAAGTGGGAGAAGGTATGTGCAGTTTATCTTCTATATCTCACACATGTACGTTATTGGGTGGGGCAATTTTCCTATTTTCAGTGTGTAGTGGCTTGTGTGATATTCTTTATTCTATAACCAACATGTGGATGATCAATGAGGTTTGAAAATGTAGAGGCAATGTCATGGGGATTCTCTCCCTTGATGTCAATGTTGTAAATGATTTCTTCAAAATAGATTTTGAGAGTACAAAGAAGATAGACTCATGGACGACTGAGAAGACATTGAAAACTTTGATGTAGTTGATGGGGTAAATAATGCCAGGCTTGATGAATCAAATAGAATCACCCATTGATTTAGCAACCATTCTGAAGACTTCCACATAGCATAGGTGTGGAGGATGGTCTAAGATAGAAACCCAACCTTATCCGCCAAATTTAGAAAGTGTAGCACTAAATATTAAGTGTTTGTTTGGTGATGTGGGATTCTAACAATACTTTCTCACAAGGAATGGTGATGGAGAGGCCATCGAGATGATCAAATTTAGTTCCAATGGATATAAATTATATCAACTGTGTTGTGGACATGATCTTAGGTCTGATGATGGTGAAACTAGGTAGGAGGAGGGATAAAGACTCTTTGACATTCATGATGTGTAGTTGGTTGTTATCGAGGTTGTTCTTGATGCTAATAAGGATGCCACTGCTAGTGAGAACCTTAAGGATTCTCATGAAGTGAACTGGGACGTCAATGATAGCCTTGGTGTTATGATTATCATAATATTGTGCCATGGTGGGGAGTGTGGTACGAGAAGGTGGGGTGTAGTTTGGGAGGTGTGTAGTAGTTGTCTTTCTCAGGGTAACTAAATAAGAGAGGTGATGTGTGAGGATGATGTTGATATAGATGGTCGGTGGTTGTGGAATAGATTGGCAATGTGTATGTGTGGGAA
This sequence comes from Alisma plantago-aquatica, assembly GCA_963693085.1. Lineage (NCBI taxonomy): Eukaryota > Viridiplantae > Streptophyta > Magnoliopsida > Alismatales > Alismataceae > Alisma > Alisma plantago-aquatica. The sequence continues at coordinate 840,009,600 of OY856411.1, read as the reverse complement.
ATGTGAAGGTTCTTGTCTTATGTATGCATGAAAGCAAGTGTTTGATTGATGGGGGAGGGTGGTGTTGGCTCATCTACATGATGGTGGTATAGAGGGGGAAAAGTGCTACAAAATAGGGTAGAATCATAACACAGAATCCTATTGGAACCATGCATAGGGTTGGAGATTTTTGCATGTATGGAGTGATGACATGTGGAGGGTGCATGAAGAATTCCGCAGTGTGTAGAGTTGTAGCTATGAGTTTGTATTTTTTGTATGTTACTAGAGGAGAATTCTGATAAGAAAGAGGTGGAATAACATCTAGGTAGGGTGCATTATTTTGTGAAGGGGCCAGTACCTTTACAAGTAAAGTAAAATTTTGTTTACTAATAGTTGAAATGCTTATGTCCCATCCTAGTATATCAGAGGCATAGATAAAACGTTTTTGGTACTCTTCTTATGCCTAAAAATGGTCCATTTTGAAGATTTAATAGAGGGAATCAGAGTATGGTTGAGGTGAAAGAAATGTTGTACCACAATATTGTAAATTAGAGTAGGGTTCTAATGGTACATGTCAAAGTGTTCATCTAGTGTTGTCGGTTAACTGGTGTTTTCTACAACATGATTTTGTGTAGTAGTTGAGCCAAGATATTCTATTGTAGTTTCATTTTTTGGATTGTGTTTGACAGATTGTATGTCAACAACCTCAAGACCAAAACCTTGTGAGATTTCCATATATACTGTTGTGAGGACTGTTATGGTAGTGAGGTGGAGAGTGTACATTTTCATGAGGTGGTGATTGTGATAAGGGTGTTTGTGCATGACGGGGCATCAAACCATAAAATAGTGAAAGATCAGAGGTGTCCAAGAAAGCTAGAGGTAGAAACAAGGGGTGTGCATGCCCATCAAAACATAGAGATGTATGTTATTATCACCTATTGGATGAAGCTCCAAAATGCATCCATTGATAAGACTAAGCTCTTTGAAATGGGGTTCCAACATGTAGTCTGCAATGGATACGGTATCGAGGCATCCCAAGATATGCAACAAATATCTCTCCTATTTACCATTATAGTGGGTGAATAAACTTGTCCATATAAACTTGTGTGTTATGTGTGCTGATGATGGAGAATGTATAGAAGTTGATTTGGAGACGCAAAATATGTGAGTAAATATCAGGATACAAATTGCATTGATGGCATTGTTTTCTTTAGGCTTGAGGAATAGAATTGTGTTGTCAACATATCACATAGGCTGATATTGTCCTTTGCATTGGAGGTCCAGTGATATTATTGATAGTAGCAAGTTGAAACATATTGGCCAAAATGGATGTGATAAATAGATATGGTGAAAGTGGGTCACCTTATCTTAGTCCATTAGAGCTTGAAACATATTTGAATGTTGAACCCTTAGTGATGGTCAGGAAGTGGCAATAGTTGATATATGACTGTATCCAATTTTTCCATCTGTTTGGGAATCCATAGTCTTTTAAATAAGAGATAAGGAATGTCTAGTTAATATTGTATAAGGATTTCTTGAAATCTAAATTAAGAGTGAGGAGTGGGATCTTTCTATAGTGTCAACTATGTATCATCTCACTAACTATGATGTATGCATGTTGTATATTATGGCCTTTGATGAAGGCATATTTTCAAAGGCCTATAGTATCAATCAACATATGCTTAAAAACTGTACTTAGTGTTTTGTCTATGATTGTAGGATGCATTGACAAAACTTATAGGCCTGAAGTGGTTGACAATAGAAGGATTTTCTAGGTTTTTACAAAGTCTATATAATTTGGTTAGGAGGACCTATCTGGTAAGTTATGTCACTGTGATCGTGTATGTAAGCAAATAAGTCATGGAATGTTTTTTTTACATTATGCCATTGGTTATGGTAGAAAGATAGACTGAATCCATCAAGCCCTGATGACTTGTCTGATCCTATATTTTCCATAGATATTTTAATTTCTTCCTTAGAGAATGAAACAATGAGTTCAAAATTGTTTAGATTGTGTTTGGGCAAAGAATATTCCTGTCAATCTAGAAAAGGGTGTAGTTTCTACCATGGTCGAATAGGTTTGGAAAGAAATGGTCAAATTGTTCATTTATTTGTGTTTTGTTGGATGTAAAAACATTCTTGAGATAAATGTTATGTCTGATCAGACTCTTTTTTTGTTACATTTTTTATGAAAATATTTACTATTTTTGGGCCCTTCTCTGAGAAATTTTATTTTTCTCTATGAATACACATAATTTTATTGTACTTGTTCAGTGATTTGTATCCTTATTGAAGTGCAAGAATGTAAGTAGGATCAGATTTTGGATTGCTATCACCAAGAAAGTGTTCATTGTTTTCCTAGAGTGCATTGGTGATGTTTCCTATGGTGTTTATGTTCCATATTCTAAGCTTGTATAAATTTTTTTGAGGTTCACATGTATGGGTAAGCCTAGTCCAATACCAATCGATAGGTGATCCAGTTGTCTTCAATGATATTGTCAAAATTAGGATGCACGGTCCAAGATTGTTGGAAATGATATAGTTTGGGTGCTCACAAAATATGGGGTTGTGTACAAGAACCTTAAGTGCACAAACATGTTCTCTTTCCCCTCTATACATATAGGATTCTAATGAGGTGGAAGCTCCAATATAGTTTTGAAGTCGATCCTTTCCACCAATGGGGCCTAGGGTCTGATATGATGATTGGTTTAGGGAGTGCAGCCAGCCTACTATGGAAAATCTAGGTCTCCGTGTGTGTCTTTCGAATACTCTCACTACATCTAACCCTATTATCTAGATAGGAGAAATGAAAGCTGAGTTATTCCTATCTCCCATCCCATATGTTCAATATATTTTTTGTTGTTTTATCATAAATATTGATTATACACACAACCTTCATTTTTCTCGTTCATGGAGTTGTATCTAGTATCTATAAGAAAGATGATTATCCACTATTAGTTAGTATTTTGGGTTGTCTTGGATTACTTAGTTTTGCATGCCTACAAGGGAAGTACACTTTGGGATGTGGGTGTTTTCTCCTCACCTAACTCCCTAATCCAATGTGTTACAACCTGTACCATGATTAGTTGGTAATCAAAGATTTTAAAATAACCCTAGTGATAATGATGTTTGTTAGCATTTAATTATATTATAAAAAGTTATCTTTAATATTTTAAATCATGTGTTGGTATAAGACTATAGAGAATTGAAAATATAAAACCACAGAAACAAAAATGGATCAAATTAGAGTTGAATTGAGTAAGTTATAGATGTTTTAGGTCTTGCGCAGACTAACCATCAGTTGACAATCGATGGATGAAACTGAAGGTCCAGTTGAAGTTTGGAAAATGATGGTTTCATAGAAATCATAAACCAATGATATAAAAATGAAGGTTTTCATAAGCTGACAACTTGATGGTTTCTCGAAGCCCTTAATTTGATGGTTTTGAATTGAAGGTTTCTGCAAGTCAACAAACAAAGGTTTTACTGGTAGGAAAATTTATGGTTCTGAAGGGAAGCACCTGCTGATGGTTTAGTAGGGAAGCACCTTCTGATGGTCTAGAGGAGTAGTTATCTACCGATGATTTTGTGAAGAGAGCCATCAAAAGGATTTTTCTATGCGTTGTTAATCAAAGGCTGGTCTTTTGGGTGCTATCCAATGAGTTGACAATGAAAGCCAACTGAAGGCAAGAATCAAAGGATGATGTCTACAATGGTTTGGTAGACATATGTCAACCAATGGTGGGGATATTAGGTGACGATCAAAGGAAGAGCAGACCAAAGATTGGAAATCAATGGTTGTCCTCACCGCCAACAACCGATGGATTTACAGTTGAGGGAGATTACCGATGGCTTGTCTGTTGAAGGTAGTGAATGAAGGATCTCCAACCAAAGTCTTTATTTTCGGATGATTTCTCTACATGCCACCCAAAAACACCAATCACAAGATCCTTATATATCTATATATAGTCCATGAGAGCCGATGGAACGAGAAACATTTTTGTGTTTATATCTTTCATCCATAGGAAGATGTTGAGTGGTAACACCAGAGGTGACTTTGGAGGTGATCTGAAGGACGAAGGTGAGGAGAAAGGAGGTTTGATGAGGAAATTATTGATTTCTTCTAGATCTAACTGGGTAAGTAGTTTTAGTGATGGATCTCTTCTTCTCTTCATGATTTCTCACACAGAACTCTCTATTTCACAAATCAAGGGATTCTTATTTATTATTGTTCTTCATCTTCTACCTCCAGCCGACACCTCTAAGTTTTTTTTTATGATCAATTAAGGATGAGATTTTGAGGCGTACATCTAGAATCAAACATGTCTGAGATGGAATTTGGGATCAGTGAAACAAATCTGAGTACTAGTGATCTTGAATGAAATCTGTGAGTGGAAAATCACCTTCTAACCCAATTTACAACAAATAAATTAGAAATATAGTCATTTCTATAATAGTTCTTATTCAAAAATTTCTGTTGTGAAGTATTGTATATGCTTAGTAGATTTCAATAAGAAAATTATATCATTTAGTGTATTTTGTGCCATAATGCTATATGTTCAGTTGTTGTGCAAGTTTCTATGTAATAAATGAGAATGTGGGTTTAGAGGCACCAAAGAAATCAGATTTGCCCTATATCAGATATTAAGGATCAAATTTATGGTTTATGAGAATTATCAAAGTTGCAATATAATCAAATGATTTGTGTTTATTGCTGTCACAGGTTGATCAAATTACGATGGTGCAACACTGCTTGTCAAACACGGACGGATCTTCTCTCCCGTTCACTGTCACAGGTTGATCCGGCGATGCTCCTTTGCGACGGTGACGTACGTTGCTCGAAGCACGTACAGGTGGTCATCGACGTCCTCCGAACGCAGGCGTCAAGGCGTCTGTGTCTCTACTTCATCCACGCGGATGGACGGAACTCCACGTCGCGCTTCTCAAGCCGGCGGGAAGGAGTGTGTCTCTGCGGCGGCGTGCTAGCGGCGTGTTGCTCTCCTTTCTCTCCTAAGGATGGCGACGGCTAGGTTTACGTACGTGAGCGTAAACGGAAAAACCTCTCTCTATCTTATATTGATATGGGCCGTCGATCCTCCTTTAAATAGGATACTAAGGGAAGTAGGGTTTCCTAAACCCATCAATAAACAGAAACGTTGCGTTAATTAAAACACTTGTGGATTAATTAGAATATTCCAGAATTCATTAATTAACCAAATAATCACATTAATTGATTAATTAATATCTGACTCCATGCAATCGCTTGGGATGGCTCTACGGGCATACATATACCAACAATATGGCTTTGACAACTATAAAAAGGATTTCCATCTTATGGAGTTAACAAAGGAGAAGAAGATCAACCATGCTATTTATATACTTACAGGAGATGTTGAGTTATGGTGGCATGGAGTAGAAAATAAGAGGAAAAACACGATGATGAAATGGATGGACTTTTTGGATGAGTTTCATCATAAGTATTTTCCTCCTACCTTGCTAAGTGATAAGAACATATAGTTGGAGAATATTAGATAGGGCGGCATGTCAATTGGCAAACATGAGGCATATTTCACAAGGTTAGCTAACTTTTGTCCTTATCTAGTACCAGATGATATAGAGAAATGTAGGAGATTCCATGGAGGTTTAGTATCCTAGATTAGACATACCATATCTGCTATTGGGAGAAGAGACAGAGAAAATTTTGGAGAATTTGTGGAGGCTGCAAGACGTATAGAAGAGTCATTTAGTTTTGATAAATAGTTTCAAGGTAGAAAAAGATCTAGATATTTCAGTAGAGGAGGACAGAGTAGTGGTGGATATATAAGAGGTGGTGGTTTCTTTTCCAAGACAGGACAAGGACTTGGTTGTTTTAGAAGATAAGGATATAGTTCTTAACAGAATGGAGGAAGGTCTAGGTACAGTAGATGGAGTACACCACCTAGGTGGGCACCTTCATCTAGGTCTTTAGGATCATCAATGTGAGTGACATTCCCATAGAGATAGGATGCATCCATGTGCGACAACTATGGTATGATACACTCTAATCAGTGTTGGGGAGCCAGTACTCAAACGTGTTATCACTGTGAACAGTTGGGACATATAAAATGGGACTGCTCAAAGCTTCAATATATTACAAAATAAGGTTCACAATTACAGTTTTAGACTCTGCATATACATAATCATGTTAGAAGGCCAAGTTCTTCAGTAGCCTCGGGCTCTAGAGGTGGTGAGCCTAGTACCAAACTACCAATAGTGGGCAAAGTGGACAACATGAAAGAGGGAGAGCTATAGAACACTTCTTCTCAATGACATTGTTTGAAGGTGTAGTCTCACCCAAAGTTGTGATAGGTGAGATGCTTCTCTTCAACAACATTTTAGTTACACTTTTGTAGATCCTAGTACAATATATTATTTTATACATCGGTCATTAGTTAGTGGATTAAATCTTTTGACTCGAAATCTATCTTATGAATTGTTGTTAAGAGTGTCGTTAGGATAATCATTAGTTTTGAAAGAAGTATTTCCCGGATGTCTGTTGATTTTTTGTGGATATAATAGCAATTAATTTGATATCCTTAGGTTTAAATTATTCTCAAATAATTTTGGGTATGGATTTCCTTGAGACATACCATGTCCAATTGGATTGTTGGAAGAAAGAAGCTATCTTTGAGCAAGGTGGATTTTCATGTGTCTTTGCTGGAGATAGGAAAGTCTTACCTACATGTATAATATTAATGTTGTAGCTGATAAGATATGAGAAAGGGGTGTGAGGCCTTTCTAGCACATGTGATGCTAGAACATAGAAAAGAACAACCAATATTGAGGATGAATTCAGTTATACATAAGTATCCATATGTCTTTCCTTACAAGTTACCCGTTTTGACTCCATAGAGGGATGTTGACTTTGAGATACAAATTTCACATGGTAGTCACCCAATAGCATTATCTACTTATAGAATGGCACCTATAGAGTTAATGGAATTATAAAATCATTACATTAGTTACTGGATAAGGGTTTTATTCAACCTAGTACATCACCGTGGGGAGTCCCAATATTGTTTGTGAAGAAAACAGATGGAACTATGCAGCTGTGTATTGACTATTGACAATTAAATAAGATAACCATTGAGAACATATATCCTCTGCCTAGGATTGATGACCTATTTGATCAGTTATGTGAAGTAAAAATCTTTTGAAGATAGATCCCAGGTCAAGTTACCATCGGTTAAGGATAAAGGCATATGATGTACCTACGTCAGCATTTGGAACATGGTATGGGCATTATGAGTTTCTAGTCATGTCTTTTGGACTGAAAAATGCCCTAATAACCATTATGGACATGATGAATAGAATTTTCAAACCTACCTATATCAGTTTATAGTAGTGTTCATAGATGACATTCTTATATATTCTGGAGACGCAGAAAAAAAAATGGAATATTTGAGGTTAGACCTACAATTGTTGAGGCAACATTAGCTTTATGCAAAGTTTAGTAAATGTGAGTTCCGGTTGGATGGAGATTCTTTTCTAGGACATGTCATATCATGAGAAGGAGCCAGTGTAAACCCTAAGAAAGTTGAATCTATTCTTCAGTGGGAGAAACTTACAACCCTTACTAATATTAGAAGTTTTCTTGGGTTAGGCCAATATTATAGGAGGTTCATAAGGAACTTTAGTGTTTTAGAAATACCTCTTACACATTTGATAAGGAAGGATGCATATTTCATTTGGTTTGAAACATGTGAGAATAGTTTTCAAACATAAAAGAGGAAATTAACCACAACACTGGTTTTGATTTTAATAGAGGAAAATAAATGATGTGTGGTTATATGTGATGCATCAAGGAGAGGATTAGAATGTGTCCTTATGCAAGAAGGAAAAGTGGTAGCTTATGATTGTATACAATTTAAGAAGAATGAAGAGAACTATCCCACATATGATCTTGAGTTGGTAGCAACAATACGTCCCTTAAAGACATGGCATCATTATCTCTATGGTTAGTCATGCCAGGTCGTTACTGACTATAAAATTCTAAAGTACATTTTCACACAAAAGAATTTCAACCTAAGACAACACAGGTGGTTCGAGCTTAAAAGGATTTAGATGTTACCATTGATTATCACCCTGGAAAGGCTAATGTTGTAGCAGAAGCTCTTTGTAACGTCCCAGTTTTCTAAAACATAAAATTCATTAAGCGGAAGCATAATCATATTGCGATTGTCACAAACATAATAATCATTGAATAACAATAAAGTTTGATAAATACATTGCATAATTCTCACATCTCAACTTCATAACGTAAAACTAACACTCTAAACTAAAACACGTCTCACAAACATAAAGGAAAATATAATCAATTGATAGTTGGAACCCATCAGGTCTGGTCTCAGAAGTCCGTGAGCTCCTTCTTCAACTAGTCCTCAGATAGCTCTATCTTTGACGTTGCTCCTTTACTACGGGCATCACACCTCCAACCATGCATAGAACCAATGGTAAGTGGAATTGAACATATCATGACAAAAACTAATATATACTTTAAAAGAAAAACATTTAACATCATGAACATAAACTTTGCATTTTATCGTTGTCTTTTATCAAAATTATATAAGAACTCTCAAGTTTTGCACTGAGGTTCCTCTTCTCTTTGCATCAAAGTGCTCTGTATGCTAGGAAAGCCAATGATTTGCACTGAAGTGTACTATATGTTGGGAAAGCCCATGATTTGTACCAAAGTACACTAGGAAAGCACATGACAAGGATCTTATATAAGTTCATTCATTATATTTACTCTTACTCTTGAATACTCTTTACTCTTGCAATTAAACATGATTATACTTTTATATTATGATTCTTGAAGATAAATAGTAAAAAGGATTTCATTTATCTAATAACTTTTAACTTTAATCAACAAATCCATAGCATGAGTAATACATTCACATAATATCATGCACACATCCAATAATTATGATCAAAGTGCATGGACCACTTATAGATATTGGAGCAACTCCTAATAGTCTCGTGATGTCAAGGAAACCTAATTACCATGTTAAATTAATTGACAAGAATTAATAATCATTATCCAACCTAAATTTAGGGTTTTGTGGCTCTTGAGTATTAAGGAAAATTCGGATCTAAAAAGGGACTCAAAATCACAATATTAGTGTTTCTTGTTTGAAAGCCTTTCCAATGAATATTTTTACATAATGTTCTGATGTACGGTTAATTAGTTATGAATTTTCAACTACTGACCAATTAAAAATTCTATTAAATACTCATGTATATACTTATCCAGTAGGTAGGGCATGTGCCCAGCTAGCCCAATAGGATCTGAATTTGGCCAACATCTCTACACAACCAAACCACAATCAACAGGTGATCTAGGTGACTAAATACAAAATATGCCCATGAAGGTGTGACACTGGAAACTAATCAATCAGGGGTAGAAACAAAAAAAATCCATCCCTAGGATCATCGTCTTCGGGACAAAGAACTGAAGAAGAAAAACAATATTACGACGTAAGGCACATAGAAGCGTCACCGTGGGCTATATGGCTCGTCCCCTCACGGATCATCCAATTACGACTTCAAGGAATCCCATTCTATTTCTAGTTTAGGAGTCAATAGTGCTAAACGTCAAGCAAGCAGTTAATTAATCTACAAGCAAACATCAACGATTAGCAACGAAGATACAAATATCCAACTGAAGCTGTGGGCCTCTATACAGGCGTTAGGCACACACAAGCATCACCGTAGGCTAGATGGCTCATCCCCTCACAGATCATACACTTACAACCTCAAGGAATCCCATTCTATTTCTAGTTTGGGAGTCAACCTCGTTAATCGACATCCTACGCTACATATAGAAGTTCTCACAACAAAGGGAAGAACATGATAAAAGCATGCAGGTAATCAATCTACAAACATTAACGATTAACAACAAAATGGAAAGTTATATACATTGCCATGGAATGTTTAACAAGAGAACATGATTGCATGGGCAGTGAGGCTAGTCCCCACACCCCAGAGAAAAGAAACTACTCGCTCATGATGCGAGAAACAAGAAAAATAAAAGAAAGGGAAGATTCCTCCATGAGCATGATGCAGAAGGTGGTCGCAGCTCAGTGAAGATGATGTGGTATTCTACATCGTGTTGGAGCTGATTTAGACGAGGAACGAGGGATGCCAAGACAGACTGGGCAGTCTTTTTCTCTCCTCCTTCCTTCTCTTCTCGATCTCCTTGCTTGTAGCAGGAGGAGCAGGTGAAGTGACAGTGGCGTGATGATGGATCTGGATCGAATCTTGTGTTCGGGTAGCCTGGCGGTGTCCCAGATCTGATGCCTCAAATGAGGACCCTGCTGGTCCTATTTATAGGCACTGGTTGGGGTCTCCACGCTTTGGGCCAAGTTACAATTTTTACAGTTTTGCATTAACGGTTTTGGAGACCATTTTGTCTTCACAACCCACCCAACCGGTCTTCTCCTCAAATGGTTTTGGAGTGTTTGCCTCCAAACAATCTTCACTTCCAATGGTTTGGTGACTCTCGCCCTCACGGTTTGCTATTGTCATCCAAACAGTTTCTGCGTTCTATCGGTTTGTTAGGTCACATCCAAACGGTCATGAGATTTCTGGCTCCAAACGGTCTTCAGTCCTATCATCTTGGATCTCTGTCCAAACGGTCTTGCGTCTATTCTCTTACTGCCCTAGCGGTCCTACGTTAACAGTTTTGGATACGTGAGCATCCAAACAGTTCTACGTTCTTCACGGTTTCAGGTTAGTCGATCAAATGGTCTCGGCGTGCTTTGCTTCCAATCGATCTTCGATGTCCCTGTGCTAACGGTCTTTCATCCGATTGGTCTTCTTGCTCGTAGGCCATCCAAACGGTCTTGCTAGTGGAGGCCATACGGTCTTGCAAACCGTTTGCTGCCACATGGTCTCAAAACCGTGTGTAGAGCAGAAGCCAAGACCGGTCAGAGAAGGAGAAGGCGGAGCGGTGCAGGGCGTCGGCGTTGGCGGGTAGCTGGTAGGCATGGGAGCGCTGGGCGCTGTGGATGAAGGCAACACGGAGGCTGTGAGCAGGGTGAGCACTGGAGATGGAGGTGGCGCTGTCGACGATGGTGGTGGAGATGTATCTTGGTCTTGCGGCCGTCAGGGTGATGTGACTACGATGGAGGGTGGCGGTGGAAATGCATCAGGTGGCACCGAGATCTAGGGTTGCAGGTCTAGGCTTTGATCGGTCTTATGCCCTTGGCTGGGCTAACGGTCTTGAGGGCGTGCGTTCCTATGTGTCTCGCAAAGAGGCTTCTCATACGGTCTTGAGACCGTGTGAAAGTGAAAGACCGGTTGGAAGCAAACCGCAAGGGAGAAGGGTGGATCGTTGGATCAAAATCATGTGGTGAAACCGTTAAGGCAAACCATTTAGGTGAAACCATTAAGGGAATAGACGGAGGTGATGATGGTGGTTGATGAAGATAAATGTGTAATGGGATCGCGGTTTTGAGACCAATTGATCAAGACCATTTGAGCAGACCATTTGGGCAAATCGTTTGGTCATACCATTTGGTCAGACCGTCTGGTCAGAGCGTTTAGTCAAGACCAAAGCTGAGAGGATCTTGAGTTCCAGTTGATGGCTGAGCCTCATCATGACATGCATACAATAAATATGAACCTAGTTAATAATCTTGGTAATTGAACCAACAAAGCAATTTTGCATATTTTGAGATTTAGTAGATGAAATCGAATGTATTGAGTCAAATTGAGCCCACGATGGCGATTGAATATTATGATGAATATGCATTCATCAAAACACCCCGAACTGAAACGTTGCTCGTCCTCGAGTAACACAAAATCTGAAACAGTCGCCACATGAATACTTTCAACTCGTGTGATTGCCTCATCTTCACATCACGATTTATTCCTTTCTGCTTAGTATAACTAAGCATCTCAACTTCCTGAGATCACTGAACACATCTTACCATATCCTCATTCCTGAGTTTGTTTTCCAACATCACTTCCTCCTCACTTTTTCTAACACAAGCATGTCAAAGAGTTTTGTAAGAGTCCAGAGATACCCGCAGAACAACAAGTGTGCACCTGATCTGACACTGGTGTTTTTCAGGGTAGTGGAGGCATTCGTTGTGCCTTTAGGTGGAAAAGGGAGTGAAGGGTGGTATGGAAGGAAGAAATAAATCTCTCATCTATTTGACTCGATATTTTTATTATATGATTTGCAATTTCATTTATTGCATTTTTTGTACGAATCTCTCCTCTATTCGACTCGAGATTGCATTTATTTGTGTGCGCTTTGGCATCTTTTCTTGGTGGTACACTCCTATTAATTTGCGAGGGGTATGGAAGAACCAGATATAGAGGGAAATGGCATGCCACCCCGAACTTTGGGTTTGGAACTATTTTGGCTATTTTTGTTTCTTTTTGATGGACGGAGGGGTACGAAGATGATAGAAGAAGTGTAGAAGAGAGTTTAAATCAGAATGCCACTTGATTTACAATTCAGCGCATCGGGTCATTCTCTTTATCGTACTCTGCTCAAATAATGACTTGATGAGGATTCGGTGGGGATTCCATGTTATTGTTCCACTAGTCAGTTAGGAAGCACGAAGTGTTTGATCCCTATCAGTTCAATAGACACTTGCCATATTTGCAGAAGGATCATGATGTTAGGAATCATAAGCTTCACAAGATGATTTCAATCAAAAGGCTAGTTTCACGAAAATGACCCTTTTGAGGGTCTGCTTCGAATAAGGAGGGTATAATGATTCGAAATGCATAGAAGGCTAGGAAATGACTTTTAATGAAATAGAAAACGTCAAAACTACTTCAAGTATTTGTTCAATTTCTTTGAAAAACTTTAAAAATTTTGATTTTTTTTGAAAATTTTGGTCAACAATGCAATGATGAAAACTTAAGTCTGAAATAGATGGGTGAAGGTGGGAAGTAAAGTATGTACCACCCACCCTCCTTTGAGATTTAGTAGATGAAATCAGATGTATTGAGTTGAATTGAGCCCACGATGGTGATTGAATATTATGATGAATATGCATTCATCAACTATGATGTTCTTCAACAAGAAAAACATAATCACTACAATATTCTCTACAATTTTAGTTTAATTTTTCTTAGGGTGAATATTGCAGTCGACTACCAAAGTGAGAATGTGAATTTTCAGGTCTAAGGTAGAGGAGGGTAGGATGGAATTTTTCCTTTAGGTAAACTAAGGCTTCTTCAACAATTTGTGTATGTCAGGGAGAGTGATATCATATTTCTTGTAGAAGGCCTTAGGGTCTAGGAGATCAAAATACTCCAGGTAATCCTTCCTCTATGTGTCAGTGACCTCAGTACTAGAGAAAAAGATATTCAAGGTATCTTTTGAGATCTTGAACTTCTTACCGGAAATCATGGAAGTAAGAATAACTTGAGTATTAGGTTGGGGGGTACAAGAGATTTGTAATTCCATGACAAATTTGTATAGAATTCATGAACTACCTTATTTCTTGTGATAGAGTTATGATGGAGTTGTTATAGGACTGGAGTTCAACACTAAGGGATGATAGGTGGTGGTCATACAACAACTCAAATACCACATCTATGACCTTTTGTCTATGAGTACAAGGCTCAAGCAGGGCACGAAAAGGGAAGGGGTTCCTAGGAAGGAGCTCCTTGTACCTATTTAGAGCTTCATCAGAGACAAAGAAGATATCATCGAAGGGATTGGAGGAGGAGGATGGTGCTCCAGAAGGAATGGTTCTCTTTCTCCTATTGGAAGCCATGAAGGTGGGAAGAAGGAGATTGAGAGGTCAAAAATGAGGGAAACACCACCAAAATACGACCAAACACCTAGGGGTGATGTGCAAGGGAGATAGGAAGGTCAAGTAAGGGATGGATAGGGCTAGGAAAAGGAAGGTCAAGGCTAGGGTTGAGAGGGAGAAAAGTCAGCCTAACCATACTTAAGTTTGATCCAACCCGATCATCAGTCGAGTTATGTGAGATGGAAACTTGACCGAATGGCTTTTTACAAAAGCTTTCAGCCACCAATCGGTCAAGTTGGCAACTTGACCGACAGAGGTTCTATCCCAATTTTAGAAATCTTAGTTTCTAACAATTTGACCGCTAATTAAATTTATTTTTCTAGTCCATTTTTCATTTTAAACATAGTTAGGCACATATCACTCATCATTGGGTACTATTTGTTGATAAAACTAGCATTTGTGAAAAATACCCAAAACAAGCAAAAAATAAGGCATAAGAAAATGAAATTCTAGCACTTAAGCAAGCAAGGGTGATCAAGACATGAGAAAAGCATATAAGACAGATAAAAACTAGCTAGAAGGCATATTAGATTCATCCTAAGTAGTTATGAGAAGTTTAAATCTAATTAAATTAAATTGCTCTCTAGCTAGTGGTTTATTAAAAATGTTCGCTAAATGATTTTTCATGTCCACATGCATGATATAAATATCCTTTTTGGCAATGTGATAAAAAAAAAAGGATCACAAACCTCTATATGCTTGGATCTACTATGAAATATAGGATTGTAAGATAAATTGATAGCACTAGTATTATCACAATAGATAGGAGAAGAATCAAAATAAATGTTAAAGTCTTGGAGCATTTGCTTCATCCACAGAACCTGGACACCACATCTCCCGAGTACAATGTATTCAACCTCAGTAGTTGATAAAGCCAATGTGCTCTATTTCTTAGAGAGCCAAGACACCAAGCATGGTCCTAGGAGGAAGCAAGTGCCACTTGTGCACTTTCTATCAATCAAGCATCCTGTGTAATAAACATCACTATAAGCCCTAAGAGTAAAGTCCCTTGACTTGGGATACCATAGTCCAAAATTTGGAGTTTTAGCTAAGTACCATAAAATCCTCTTAACAACTATAAGATGTGATTTCTTGGGATTTGATTGAAAGCGAGCACACAAGCCAACACTGAAAATTATGCCAGGTCTAGAGGCAGTTAAATAAAGTAAATTTCCAATCATACCTCTATAGAGCTTCTCATCCACTTTCTCACCTTCTTCATATTTATCAAGTTTGGCAGTGCTTGACATGGGGGTGTCCATCAGCTTAGTGTTCTCCATCCCAAAGCACTTAAGTAGCTCACTTTTGTACTTGCCTTGGTTGATGAAGTTCACATATTTAGTTTGCTTGATTTTAAAGCCAAGGAAGAATGTAAGCTCACCCATCATGCTCATCTCAAACTCACTCTACATAAGATTTCTAAACTCCTTGCAAAGATCAAGATTCGTTCTGCAAAAAATGATATCATCAACATAAATTTGAATGATATGAAAATAGTTAGAAATGTGTTTAAGAAATAAGGTAGAATCCCACTTTGTGCATGATATACCCATGATCTAACAAAAAATTATTTAATTTCTCATACCAAGATCGAGGTGCTTGTTTGAGTCCATAGAGAATTTTTTGCAATAGATAAACATGGTTATGTAAACTATCATGTTCAAAGCCTAGAGGGTGTGGAACATACACTTCCTCCTCAATTATACCATTCCAAAATGCACTTGTAACGTCCATTTGATAAAGAAGAAAGTTCTTATAACTAGAAAAAGCAAGTAACATATGAATGGGTTCAAGTCTAGCTACAAGTGCATATGTTTCATCAAAATCTATACCGACCTACTGATTGTAGCCTTGAGCCGCTAACCTTGGTTTGTTTCTTACTACCTTGCCACTTACATCTAGATTGTTGTGGTAGACCCACTTGGTGCCAATGATCTTTGTATCACATGGTCTTGGCACTGGAGTCCACACTTTGTTCTTCTCAAATTGCTTGAACTCTTCTTGCATGGTTAGGATCCATTCATCATCCCCAAGAGATTCTTTCACATTCTTTGGCTCGAGTTGTGAGATGAAGGTGATGTTTGCTTATTCTTTGTTCAAGGTATCCCACGTCTTCACTCTTTCAAAGGGGTCACCTAAGATCAGCTCTTTGTGATGATTCTTTGCAAAATGGGGAGTTGGATCCTTCTTCTCTTCATCTTTCTCTTCTTCTTGAGTGGCCACGTCTTTTACCTTTTAGGTGATGTTGAGTTCTTTTAAGATAGGAATCACCACACCTGCAACATCATAATTTGGAACAATATATTTGGGAATAAAGGGGTTAGTCTCAATGAATTTGACATTAATATATTCTTCTACTTTAGATAGATCAACATTTAACACTCTATAATCCTTGCTAGTAGTGCTATATCCAAGAAAGAAAGCCTTGTACAATTTCATATCAAACTTATCAAGAGAATCTTTCATGTTTAAAATAAAACAAGGACATTCAAAAACATGAAAATACTTGATAGAAGGCTTCCTACCACGCCATATCTCATAGGGGGTTTTCTTCAAAGAAGGATGTGTGAAAACCCAATTTTGCACAAAACATGAGGTACTAACAACTTCGGCCCAAAACTTCTTTGGAGTGTCATACTCTAAAAGCATGGTCCTAGCCATTTCCTGTAGAGACATGTTCTTCCTCTCTATAGCCCCATTTTGTGTGCATATCCTAATTCTTCACAAAAATGTTCAAAAAGATCATTTTCAAATTCTCTCCTATAATCACTACGGATGGAAACAATCCAACTAGAAGCTTTGTTCTCAAATCATTTACAAAAACTAGAGAAAACATCAAGTGTATCACTCTTGGAAATAGGAAAGAAGGTCCAAGTATATCGAGAGAAATCATCAACAATAACAAGACAATACTTGGAGCCACGAAGCGATTGAGTTCTCATAGATCCAAATAGATCAATATGGAGAAGTTCAAGAGCTCTCTTGTATCTAAGGACTCCTTTGGATTTGAAGAAGGACTTGGTTTGCTTTCCTTGGGTACAAGGTTGGCATTCATCATATTTTTCAAAATCCAATTTTGGAAGTCCCTTGACCAAGTCATTTTTGCTGAACTTCTTTGATGCATATTTACATGACCAACTCGACGATGCCAAAGAGAAATATCTTTCAAATTGACTATAAGACATCTACCAAGAATAGGCTTAATAGAGTCAAGCACAATTACATAAAGATTACCATTTCTAGTTCCCTTATATATGACATGATAAGTGAGGGAATCTAAAAGCAAGCATTCAACAGAAGTAAATAGCACAAGGTAACCATTATCACATAATCGACTTACACTTATTAAATTGTGATGTAGGTCATCCACAAAGAGAACATTCTTGATACACAAGGATCCACCTACATCACCCTCACCTTTTACCTTGCCTTTCTTATTGTCCCCGAAAGTAACCGAACCTCCTTTCTTCTTTGTGAAATTGTTGAAATATCTTATATCACCTGTCATGTGCTTAGTGAAGCCACTATCAACAATCCATTTTCCTTTTTACTGCATGAAGGGAGAGTGTTGGTTCTCAACTCAAACTTTGGGATCCAGAGTTAGCTTGGGGACCCATTTCATCTTTTGGTTGGTCCCCTTAGGCTTCTAAAGACAATTAGTAGAATAATCACCTTTGCAATGAGAGAAAAATCATAGGGTTCATAGTGCCAGAAGACTCTCCAATGAAAAAGGTAATTTCCTTACTCTTTTTCTTACCTTTGCCCTTATTCTTTTCCTTAGGTGCCCCCCCTACAAATCCCAAACCACTAGTACCACTTTGTTTGGTAGAATGGTCAAGGATTCATTTAGGGAGTTTTTCCCTTTGAGGACTTTCTGCAGAGAGGTTGTAAGTCTGTGATTGTCATCAATAAGAGATATAACAGTAGAAGACAAACTAGCAAGATCATCTCTAGAATGAACAATGTCAGACTCTAAACAGAGGGATTTAGTCAAATAAGAGTCATTTTCAAGAGTAATGGAAGGAACATCATTACTTGGAAAAATAGGTCTAGAAGATAAATCATTTACTTGACCAAGCAACCTAGCATATTCAGATATTAGCAATTGAATTTCTTTGAGATAAACATCCCTCTCATCTCTACGAGCATCAACAATAAGCTTAAGTCTAGCATTTTCAGTTTTATGTATCTCAAGCTCATTTAGGCACTTTTGGTTGTCTTCCTTAATAGATCCAATGTTCTTAAGGTAGATACCATTCTCTACCTCAACTCCACTATATTGGAGCTCATGATCAAGAAATTGACCTTGCAAGGTATCAATGCTCTCAAGATGAATTTTCTCATTTTTCTCAAGAATATCAAGTTTAACATACAAATCATCAATGATTTTACCTAACCTCATCTTTTTAGCTTTACATTTGGAATAAGAAGAACGAGTAGTAACATGCCTATCAACAAGAGCTTCTTTAGCTAATTCATGCAAGATTACCTCACTTACCTCACTTACCTCACCAATATCTTCACTTGTAGAGGCCATGAGTGCAAGGTGGCACTCTCCATCTTCATCAGAGCTTGAGCCACTAGAGGATGATCTTTCCCAAGCTGCATGAGCTACATCTTTGTGTCTCCTCTCCTTGTTGTCCTTCCTCTTATATTTGCTATCTTTCTTGTACTCTTCCTCCTTCTTAGAGATCCTCTTGTGGTGTTACTTTCTAGCCTTAGGACATTCACTCTTGTAGTGTCCTTTTTTACCACACTTGTAGAACCTTGGAGTAGAAGAAGATTGCTTTCCTTTGAAGTGTTTTCCCTTGAAGAAGTTGGCTTCATGCTAACTAGGGTCACCATCTTCACTTGAGGAGGAGAGAGAGGTCTGACAAGATAGTTGTTGTTTAAGGATGAGGGCATCCACTTAAGCTTTGAAGGAACTATCTTTGATATTCCTTTCTTCCTTTTCTTCTTGCTTAGCTTCCTCTTCTTGCTTGTCAAGTCTTGGCTCACGAGCTTGTAGATTTCTAATAAGTTCCTTGGTTGGAATGTCACCAAGACTTCTCACTTCTTCAATGGAGGTCACCTTTGACTCCCAACTCTTTGAAATAGACCTCAAGATCTTTGAGTTGATTTCTCCTCTATCCAAAGTGTGTACCAAGGTAGCTAGGCCATTGATGATGATGTTGAGCCTTGAGTACATCTCAACAACTCCTTCTTTCATTCCCATCTTGAAGTTCTCTATGGGGCTGTTCAACATGTAGATCTTTGCCTCCTTCACTTGCTTTGTGCCTTCATAAGTGATGCACAACTTGTCCCATATCTCATAGGCTATATCCCATGAAGAGATGCGGTTGAACTCAGATGGAGTGAGGGCTACATAGAGGATGCTAATAGCTTTGGCATTGAGTTGAGAATTCTTTAGGGCTACTTCATACCATGTTGATACAGATCTAGTTGGCTCCTTGTAGGGTGTAATCATCACCTTCCACATATCAAAGTTCATCCCTTGAATGTAGAACTGCATCTACCACTTCGAATAGAGGAAGTTGGTGTTGTCGAAGACTAGAGGGCTCATGGAGAAGCCTCCCTCTAAGTTGAGCGAACCAAGTAGGTTCTCACCCATCTTCTCATCTCATTGGAGATTTGTTGGAGAAGATCCTTGCTCTGATACTTGTTGGATTTAGGGCTCTAAAGGGGGGTGAATAGAGCTTCAAAATTCAAGACATTCAAATTATATCTATTAAAACCAAATGCTTAAGCACAATTTGAAGTTCTATATAAACAAGCATAGCAAGGATGAGAGATATTGAAGAAAACACTTGGACAAGGTGGTTAGAGTGGTTCCAATCTCCAAACCAGGAGACCGTCAATCCACTACCTAGAGAGGTCAATCTCTAGGACTTTGCAACCCATGCATACTTATGTTCCATTATAAGAGATACAAGAAGACCACCATACATTCCATGTCTTACCTATTCAAGACAAGAGTCTTTCACCTATGCAAGGACTTACCCACTTAATCAAGATGTCTTCAACCTTCACCAAGGACTTACCCACACTTGCATCAAGTCTAAAGTCTTGAAGGAATTACCCATTCTTCTTGAATCTTCTGCCTTGTCCTTCTCCTTCACCTAGAGAAGATCTTCACACCTTCTTCAACCTTGAATGAGAGTAACAACTCCTCCTTCACTCGAATAAGATCACTTCAACCTTTGCTCTTTGAGAAAGGGGATTGGGGAGATGGAGGGATTGAGAGCTTTACAAGATAACATGGAGGTAGCTCTCTTACAACATGCCTAACTCACTCATAATCACGAAATGCTTTGTAAATGAGAGAAAGAAAGGGGCTCAAAGCATTTTACCACACTCAACTATAGAAAGGACCAAGGATAGCATAAATGAGCAAGCTTAGATTGAACTCCAAGAGGTACTATTTGTAGTTGGGGGTGTTCCTTTGAGTGTGGGATCACTTAAGAATGAAAAATAGCCGTTTTACAACTTGCAACTTATCTATTTTCATTTTTAACGACTCTTCAATGGTTGGAATCACTTTTTCTGTGTTTTTCGTACAATACATTTGGTCGAGTTTCAATAAAGATAACTCTACCAATCCACTAACCAACAAAGCCACTTTCAAACTATCAACTGAGTTTTTCCTGGGGAAACTTGACCGATGAGTCAAAATCAATTTTGGTCAGTGATTCGGTTGGCCAATTCTGTAAGTGTACAACTCAACCAATTGATTCATTTCCAAAAATCCATCACTGGTTAGTCAAGATCCAAACTCGATTGACAAAAGTGTTGTGACAATTTTTTCAAAATGATTTTTGAGTGATCAAACATTGGAATTAAGTGTCCTTGATTTTTTCTCATCTTTGTTACAAGTCATATCATCAATACAAATGATTACAAAAATATTCTAAGGTGGTTTGGAGTGATTTCCCAAATTGCATATTTGCATTGTTTTTGACTTTAACTTGGACAAGCTAGGGCTTGTGTAATTTGATCCTTTTCATGTACCTAAAGTCTGAAATCAATTTTAAACAAACATATTAGATACATATGAATGGATTGGTTAAGTTATTATCAAATATGGACATTGTATATGTTACGACCCCACCTCCCGACAACCCCCATTTAAGGGAGACCGAGAGGTCGAAGCCGCACCCATAACTTCCGGATCAAAGGTTCGACAATTAACCAAGAATAATTATCAAATTTCAACAGACTATACTTAAAAGCTGTAAGAAAATAAACTTTTGCATACCTTTTTAAAAACTTGGATCTCTAAACTTCTATCCACTTAAGGATTCTACTCTAACTAATCCTCCTTGTATTTAACTTCATGTATTTCACAATATGACGATTTACTGTTTGTCCTTTTGGCTTGTACCTAAAATGCCGACAAACAAAACGTCGGTCAGCCGAAGCTGGTATGTGGGGGAAACAATAAACGTGCAACTATGATAACAATGTAATCATTCAGTTAATCATTTAACAACCAAGATTACGTTTTAAATATAACTCTGCGATCCAAGAGTACCCTATCCTCTATGTTGTCCCCATTAAACCCCTCATGATCCACCTATAAGTGAACCAATTTCTAGGGTTGAGTCACATGGCACTACTCGTAAGTATCTCACTTCTTAACTCATGGCAGGCTAATGAGTCTCATGGCACTACACGTAGGTAGCCCAGTTTCTAACTCTCGGTAACCTAGACCTTGCTCTAGGATTACCCCTTTTTCTTAGCCTTTTCAAAGCAATAGAGGTGGACCCGGATCTAGCCAATTATATATGTACTTATGGTGATAATCATAGTCACTTTATAGTTGCATGAAATAAATAAACATCCAACAGTTATTTTTCAAGCAACCGATTAAACGTTCAGGAATCGCCGTGAAACTAGAACGATTATTCATAAGCATAACCACATACCTTTAATTGCAGATTTGAGACAAAATTATCCAGAACAGAGAAATCCCAATCATACAATCAATTATGCACATAACCCTAAAATAAATATACCAATTTCCTTTTATTAATATTTATCCAACATCATCATATTCCTTAGGATTTCTATTCCAATTTTAGGGTTTTCTTGGAAATAAGGGTTTTTACCTCCTCTTTCAATATTATAATTCTTAATTTATTAAAACTACATAAAACCCTTAATTTATCATTTTAATACTCTTAACAAGTTCAGGATCTTTATTAAGCATCTTATTCCCTTAATCCGAATAAACATGATTTTTCTCCTCTTTTATCTCAAATTAGGGTTTCCATTTAGATTATTCTTCTTTTATAGATTACAACTCTAAATTAGGCAACCTTGCATACAAAACGGATAAACAAACCACCTTTTATTCATTAGAAAACCCTGATTATTATAATAAGGGTATTTACCCATAATTAGGGGCTTAGAATCATCATTTAACACCTTTAATATCCCATAGGTTGCAATTACTCAATTTCATCAATTAAGTATTAAGAACTTAACCCAAATTCTCCACTATCTTCAGTAAGGATTCTTTAATCTCACTTATGTTCAAGAATCATTATATTTTAGTTGTTTACTAGGAAATTTCAAATTATAACCACTAATACTCATGTTTTCCCAATCTTAGGGTTTTTATCCTATTAAACCATGTACATGATCACAAGAACCCTAAAAGTAACATATTAATCATCCTTTTATGATTTTACCCTTTTCTTTACTATTAGCTTGTTTACTTTGATCAAAACTAAAATCAAGATTCATCATGATTGCTTTTATCTCTTTCTAGGGTTTTTCCATTATTTAATGAATTAAAAGATGAAAAAACCTATACTTCTTGAAAATCATTTATAATCAGGATCTACTATCATTTTTATCATACTCTACGCATTTTTCTAATAAAAAAAGCACTACTTATTTGCATTTTTCAGACAAACGATCTATTTTTAGCGATTTATACAAGTTTCAATACTTTTCTTGAATATTAACCAGAGAGGCGAGTTACCTGAGTTTTTTTTTGAAAAATGACGACCGTTGGATCCCTGGTCTTCTTTGACCGCACCTGATCGCACGACTCCTGACACTAGTGCCCACTTTGAAGTCGTGAATAAGCCATACCGTTGATCAGTTCTTGTGGCCCGTCATAGGCCATGATCAAACGACAGATGCTCCTTCTTCCTCGCCCGATCCAGCAACAGCCTCACGACGGTGCCGCGGCTGAGGGCTCGCTGGAGCAAGATCAATCTTGCTGATCTGGGGAACTAGGGAACATGGGGAGGCACCGTTCGGGTGTGCGAAGGTGAGAGGAGTTGAGAGGGGTAGTTTATATATAGGATTAGGGTCGAGCCCTAGGGCTTCCTGCCCTCGCCGCCAACTGAACTTGGGATAAAATAGGTGTTTATTTTATACGCCACGGAAGCACAAACAAATAGGGTCTGGGGAGTTCGGAATCCTACCCCGAACTTAAATGGGGCCTTTCCAAGTTCTCATGCGAACCGGATTGCTAGGAAATCGGAGAGGAAAATCCCTCTACCAGTGGCTCCTTTCCTATCCAGACCCAAGGTAGGAGACGCATGTCTGGCGTCAGATCTTGATCAGATGGCTGGCATCATCCAAAGCTATATCCAATTAAATCGGAAAAGTGTGACATTTATTACAATCACAACACTTTATGGAAATTTGTAAAAATCATAACTCGCAAACCGCTTATCCAATTAAGCCCAAATCTTAAGGGAATCTTATTAATGACTTAATCTATCATCATGAAAATTTTGGCTCATTATATAAATAAATATGGTACCTCTCTTTAGTTGCAAGTTATTACTCATTTAGGTGTATTTCTCACCTAATTTCTCTTTCTCTTGCTATTAAATTATTATCTTGGATTTCCTTGGACCTCAAGGAACCTTAATGGCTCCAATTCTCATCTTGGGAATGTTCCTTATCCTTTTTTCCTTATCTTTCATCCTTTTTCTTATTATCTTAATTTTTCTTTATTAAAATATCTCTTTTTGAGAATTTCTCTTTATCTCTCTTTTATTTCCTTATTTGGAGTTCCTTCTAACCTTAGGAATCCTTTGGATACGAAAATCCACCAAGATAATTCAATTATACCTTTTTTCCACATGTTTTCCACATTTTATCATTATTCTCAATTTCTTTCTCACTAAAGAAATACTTAATTAATCTTTTCTTTTCTTATTGCTTTCTTTTTGCAAATTTGGACTCCTTGGAACCCAAGGAACCCAAGAGGCACGAAATCCATCCTTGGATTACATCATTTTGCCTTCTAGAGGTTTCTACCTCTTTCTTTTCTCAAATATTCGATTAATCATTCACTAATTGACTTTTCTTGTTATTTGGGCCCAATAGCCAATAAAGCCCACAATACAAACATCAAGGCTATTGTAAACAAAATCCATGTATTCAAAACAAACTATACCATTCTTCGTTCATTTATTATTAACATGAGAAATTACATTTCTCACCAATTGAACCCAAAAATTGGGGTTGCAACATCCTTCCCCTCTTATAGGAATTTTGTCCTAAAAAATCTATCAAGCAAACAAACAATTCAGGATAAGACTTTTCCATGTCCATCATTGGCCCTTATGTGGCTTTACCGTACTCATGGCGTTTCCAAAGAACCTTTATCGTCACATATTCTATTCTCTGAGTTCTTTCATCCTGGCGTCCATAAACTGCACAGGTGACTCAGGCCATGTCAGCCTCCCTTAGGGCTCACTAGGTTCATTGCTCAGCACATGGTCGGGGTACCTCACATAGTGCTCTAAATTGGTCACATGGAACCCATCACACATTACTTTATCCTGAGGGGTAAGGTCAAACTTAACCTTCTCCACCAAACCATGTCAAAAGAACCCATGCATCGGGGACTTAGCTCTCTTAGTTATAACTTAGAGGGGTCGGATTTTCATGTCACATATTCTCCCACAGTGGACTACATGTTAGTCTACTTTGCATCTGCTCATGACTTTCGTCATCTCTAGTCTCCTTTCAGCCATTGCACGATCGAAGCGACTTCATCTACACGCACTGTGGCCCTTTTTCTAACCATCATGTGGTCCTTTCACCAACATCACCTTACTGAAGTGGTGACCGACACAACCTCCCTTACAGAGCTTCTTATAAATCCCGATACTGGCTATGGTGGTTATCTTCACATCTTTCATAGGATGAAAACTGTCTCTAACTATCACCCCAAATTGAGCACATATGCCCTCATAGGACCCTTTAGTCTGGATCATACTAACCATAGTTAGGGGTGATAAACTATACTAACATTGAGTTCTTCATGTACCTACTTCCACTTTATGGAAGTGAACCTCTAGGTCAAACTCAAGATCCTTTGAACTCACATCATGGTGTAGTTGGACCATCTCTCTCATGGATAGTTCAACCAGATATGTCTCTTAACATAACTCTTTCTTTCTCATGTCATCTAGGTAAGGCGACCTACCATAACCCATATAGCATTTTGACCTTCCTTGGCCCAGGGGAGACTTACAACATCCATAGTGATGAACTCTCTTTCTCTTTCGGGGACTCTCTTTATCCCTTACATCTATGCACTGGGTTACTGGTGTTCATCCCTCTCCCTCGGCTTGCATGGCCACATGCAACCTCATCTCCATGATCCATAGTACTACTACCACTCATTATCTCAGTAGTACCATGGTGTATGGTGATCATGATTTCCTGTATGTCACGATTCCTCAAGATTGATTCTCTGAAACCCTAAACCACTCTCATCAGGGTTTTATCACCTTCTTTTCCAAAGAAGTACATCTGAGGTTCTACCACCATCCTTTCATTGCAACAAGGACTAGACTGGCTAACCAAACAACCCTTAACTTTTCAAGGCATCTTGTTACATCTGAGTGTTATCCAAACACCTCTCCTTTCCAAACTTAGTGTTATCCAAACAACCTCTTCTAGCATCTAGTCAAACAAGTCAGATGTATCTCAACCAGAGCATCCATTACCACTTCACATCCTTAGGTATTAGGTAACATTGAAAACATACACTACCATGTATTCCACTTATCATCTCGTCTCAAACTCTAAGTCTAAATTCATTGAGAACACTTTTGAGCTCATTTTCCTGGTAATCAAACTCAACCTTGTATAACTTGTAAGTTCTTCATAGCTCATGATATAAAAAACATCCTCGTAAGGTGACTACCTCATTCCTCTTAGTATTTGTGAACCATCCATGTATCATTCACTTTACCAGGGTAGGTTATCTTATCTATCCCCATTTCTCATGGCAACGTTCCAACCTACATCATCTCTTATCCTTGGTGTATGGCATGCGTAATGTCCTATCTTTTACCCCCATAACAAGAGGAAATAAGCATTTGGCTGCAGTCCAAATACAGAGTTCTTCCTGTTCTAAGAGTAGAGATGGTACATCCCACCTTGCCATTACACCTTTACATCTAAGTTGCAACGTGCCACATATGTCTCTACATCACAAACATCATGGTATCAAAGTTACCTCCATGGAAAACTAGTCTTGAACCTATTGAGGATTATATCCTTGGTCATCTCATCTAGGTCTATAGGGTACCGACTCTTTTGGGGTCATCCCTCTTCCTTCATGCATCCAGGGAGTGCCCTACTCATCTGCCCTTTGGGTCCCATGAGTTCATGAAGGTGATCAATCTCCTAACCCATGGCCCTTAGACAATGATAGCTGTTACCTCCCGACCCTATGGTCATGTGCAACTGGGGAATTAGGCAACTCCTACTTTCATCAGTCTTATCCCTACCTGACCCTAGGATAGACTTAGGATTCTCCCTCGTAGTACATGTTCACTTAGAACATTACCCAAGTCTTCATCATCTTTCT
This sequence comes from Alisma plantago-aquatica, assembly GCA_963693085.1. Taxonomy (NCBI): domain Eukaryota; kingdom Viridiplantae; phylum Streptophyta; class Magnoliopsida; order Alismatales; family Alismataceae; genus Alisma; species Alisma plantago-aquatica. Next base: position 839,982,939 of record OY856411.1, on the reverse strand, counting down.
TTCTGCATTCATGGGCTGGCTTTCATCCTTTCATAGGGATCATGGCAACCTGCCCACCTTGGTCAAGCCCCATACCGGTTACCTCCATGGTAACACATTCATATGCAATTAGAGATGGATATCTATTAGTCTATAGGTTCATTCTCATACCATGTACTTTTCACTTAGCTTCTCAAGATCCTGTGAGACCTCTTCAGGTTACCTTAACCCAACAAAACTGATATACACCCTACCAAAGGGGTCCCTCTCCCAGGATGGGAGGAAAACTATCTCTTGACAACAAGGTCACAAAAGCTCTTAGGTCTAGGGTTTACATCCACACGAGCCTACTTAACCCTAGAAAGCTATTAAGGCATAGCAGATCACCTACCGAACCATGCTAGGTCATACTTGTCCTCTTTCCTCGATGTTGGATCAAGATCATACCTTTCTTTATCATCAACCTAGCTGTGAGGGGTTCATCAAACACACCTTACACTTAAGGGGCTTCCCTTTTCCTCTATACATGAGGAGTACCATGCTCGCTTCTATAGGAACTCAACTTATCATCATGAGCATTAGGTACACTACTTCCCCTCTTAGGCCTAAGAACCCTAGGTTCACTTGTAGGTGTCCAACTACATGCTCTATCTCTTAACTGCGAACCAAGCATGCAAAAGGCATGACCTGCACTTCTTGTCATCCTTCAACTCGAGCAACACTTAGGGTTGGGTCCCTCTAAAGGCAACCAAGATATCAACAGCCTTAACGGATCATGCATGAGGCAACCTATATCATCCACTTAGGTTGCATCATCCTCAACTCCTCACTGTCCCTCATATCTCGGTGTCTAGGTTTACGACCTTCTTGCTTGGTTTCGGCTCTCTCTCTAGAGCTAACCCTACATCCAACCTCACCATTATAGGTCCTCTCTTCATGAAGGATCATCTTCAAAAGCATGCCCTACATGGGTGAAGCCTAGGTTTGAACTTATGTTTGCTCAAGATCATCCATAACCCTTTATGCTCCATCATAATTTCTTATCCAGAGTCTACTATCAACACTATGACGTGCCCTAGGTGCCAGCTATACCCTACTTGCACAAGCCCATAGGGTTTCTACAGTCCTTCACTAACATCATCATCTAAGGAGCTATCCCTTACCCTAACATGCATGACCCTTCCCAGGGTTGGGTTTCCAAAGGTGTTAGGTCACCCATGGATCATATGGCATCCCAAAGGCATGTCCTTTCAAACACCTGGTCCAACTCATCTCCCTCTAACCTTCACTTAGGGTTAGGGTTAACATCATCCTCAGAGGATGTGCCAGGTCTCTACTTGTAATGGATATCTCTATCTCCAAGACTAACTTATCCTCCTGAAAAGAAGGTCTAGCCTCAGGTCTCTTCTGAGGACATGACAACTTATGTCATACGACCTAAGCATGTATCTATTCTTTAGTATGCGCTTAATCCATTAAGCTTATGACATCTTATTTACATGCCTTTCATTAATTTGGTGGAGGATTTCTTAAACCTTATTAACCTTACCCATACCTCAAGATGGTGAGGAGAATAAAGAAAACCCTAATCCTTTAGGTCCTTATCAGAATTTTGTGATGAGAAGGGATGAATAAGATGAGAAGTCCTAAAGGTATCTTATTTTGATTCATACCCTAAGACTTTGGCCAGGCAGTCACACGGATCTGGGAGTCCTCGTATTCTGACTAGCAGTGCAGAGGAAAATATTGCCAGCCCCCGGTCGTGATCCTTTTCTAGACACCTCTGTCTTTCAGATAATCCTCTAATAACTCCCTTGGGTTCTATGGAGTTTGTAAAATTTAATAATTATTAATGGTTAACTGAGGAACCCAAGCTCTGATACCAAATGTTACGACCCCACCTCCCGAAAACCCCCATTTAAGGGAGACCGAGAGGTCGAAGCCGCACCCATAACTTCCGGATCAAAGGTTCGGAAATTAACCAAGAATAATTATCAAATTTCAACAGACTATACTTAAAAGCTGTAAGAAAATAAACTTTTGCATACCTTTTTAAAAACTTGGATCTCTAAACTTCTATCCACTTAAGGATTCTACTCTAACTAATCCTCCTTGTATTTAACTTCATGTATTTCACAATATGACGATTTACTGTTTGTCCTTTTGGCTTGTACCTAAAACGCCGACAAACAAAACGTCAGTCATCCGAAGCTGGTATGTGGGGAAAACAATAAACGTGCAACTATGATAACAATGTAATCATTCAGTTAATCATTTAACAACCAAGATTACATTTTAAATATAACTCCGCGATCCAAGAGTACCCTATCCTCTATGTTGTCCCCATTAAACCCCTCATGATCCACCTATAAGTGAACCAATTTCTAGGGTTGAGTCACATGGCACTACTCGTAAGTAGCCCACTCCTTAACTCATGGCAGGCTAATGAGTCTCATGGCACTACACGTAGGTAGCCCGGTTTCTAACTCTCGGTAACCTAGACCTTGCTCTAGGATTACCCCTTTTTCTTAGCCTTTTCAAAGCAATAGAGGTGGACCCGGATCTAGCCAGTTATATATGTACTTATGGTGATAATCATAGTCACTTTATATTTGCATGAAATAAATAAACATCCAACAATTATTTTTCAAGCAACCGATTAAACGTTCGGGAATCACCGTGAAACTAGAACGATTATTCATAAGCATAACCACATACCTTTAATTGCAGATTTGAGACAAAATTATCCATAATAGAGAAATCCCAATCAAGCAATCAATTATGCACAGAACCCTGAAATAAATATACCAATTTCCTTTTATTAATATTTATCCAACATCATCATATTCCTTAGGATTTCTATTCCAATTTTAGGGTTTTCTTGGAAATAAGGGTTTTTACCTCCTCTTTCAATATTATAATTCTTAATTTATTAAAACTACATAAAACCCTTAATTTATCATTTTAGTACTCTTAACAAGTTCAGGATCTTTATTAAGCATCTTATTCCCTTAATCCGAATAAACATGATTTTTCTCCTCTTTTATCTCAAATTAGGGTTTCCATTTAGATTATTCTTCTTTTATAGATTACAACTCTAAATTAGGCAACCTTGCATAAAAAACGGATAAACAAACCACCTTTTATTCATTAGAAAACCCTAGTTATTATAATAAGGGTATTTACCCATAATTAGGGGCTTAGAATCATCATTTAACACCTTTAATATCCCATAGGTTGCAATTACTCAATTTCATCAATTAAGTATTAAGAACTTAACCCTAATTCTCCATTATCTTCAGTAAGGATTCTTTAATCTCACTTATGCTCAAGAATCATTATATTTCAGTTGTTTACTAGGAAATTTCGAATTATAACCACTAACACTCATGTTTTCCCAAACTTAGGGTTTTTATCCTATTAAACCATGTACATGATCACAAGAACCCTAAAAGTAACATATTAATCATCCTTTTATGATTTTACCCTTTTCTTTACTATTAGCTTGTTTACTTTGATCAAAACTAAAATCAAGATTCATCATGATTGCTTTTATCTCTTTCTAGGGTTTTTTCATTATTTAATGCATTAAAAGATTTAAAACCCTATACTTCTTGAAAATCATTTACAATCAGGATCTACTATCATTTTTATCATACTCTACGCATTTTTCTGATAAAAAGCACTACTTATTTGCATTTTTCGGACAAACGATCTATTTTTAGCAATTTATACAAGTTTCAATACTTTTCTTGAATATTAACCAGAGAGGCGAGTTACATGAGTTTTTTTTTTTGAAAAATGACGACCGCTGGATCCCTGGTCTTCTTTGACCGCACCTGATCGCACGGCTCCTGACACTAGCGCCCACTTTGATGTCGCGAATAAGCCATACCGTTGATCTGTTCTTGTGGCCCATCGTAGTCCATGATCGAACGGAAGATGCTCCTTCTGCCTTGCCCAATCCAGCAGTAGCCTCACGGCGGTGCCGCGGTTGAGGGCTCGCCGGAGCAAGATCAATCTTGCTGATCTGGGGAACTAGGGAACATGGGGAGGCGCCGTTCGAGTGTGCGAAGGTGAGAGGAGTTGAGAGGGGTAGTTTATATATAGGATTAAAGTCAAGCCCTAGGGCTTCCTGCCCTCGCCGCCAACTGCCCTTAAGATAAAATAGGCATTTCTTTTATATGCCACGGAAGCACGAACAAATAGGGTCTGGGGAGTTCAGAATCCTACCCCGAACTTAACAGGGGCCTTTCCAAGTTCTCATGTGAACCGGATTGCTAGGAAATCAGAGAGGAAAATCCCTCTGCCAGTGGCTCCTTTCCTATCCAGACCCAAGGTAGGAGACGCACGTCCGGCGTCAGATCTTGATCTGATGGCTGGCGTCGTCCAGAGCTATATCCAATTAAATCAGAAAAGTGTGACATTTATTACAATCACAACACTTTATGGAAATTTGTAAAAATCATAACTCGCAAACCGCTTATCCAATTAAACCCAAATTTTAAGGGAATCTTATTAATGACTTAATCTATCATCATGCCAAATTTGGGCTCATTATATAAATAAATAGGGTACCGTTCTTCAGTTTCAAGTTATTACGCATTTAGGTGTATTTCTCACCTAATTTCTCTTTCTCTTGCGATTAAATTATTATCTTGGATTTCCTTGGACCTCAAGGAACCTTAATGGCTCGAATTCTCGTCTTGGGAATGTTCCTTATACTTTTTCCTTATCTTTCATCCTTTTTCTTATTATCTTACTTTTTCTTTATTAAAATATCTCTTTTTGAGAATTTCTCTTTATCTCTCTTTTATTTCCTTATTTGGAGTTCCTTCTAACCTTAGGAATCCTTTGGATACGAAAATCCACCAAGATAATTCAATTATACCTTTTTTCCACATGTTTTCCACATTTTATCTTTATTCTCAATTTCTTTCTCACTAAAGAAATACTTAATTAATCTTTTCTTTTCTTATTGCTTTCTTTTTGCAAATTTGGACTCCTTGGAACCCATGGAACCCAAGAGGCACGAAATCCATCCTTGGATTACATCATTTTGCCTTCTAGAGGTTTCTACCTCTTTCTTTTCTCAAATATTCGATTATTCATTCACTAATTGACTTTTCTTGTTATTTGGGCCCAATAGCCAATAAAGACCACAATACAAACATCAAGGCTATTGTAAACAAAATCCATGTATTCAAAACAAATTATACCATTCTTCGTTCATTTATTATTAATATGAGAAATTACATTTCTCACCAATTGAACGAAAAAATTGGGGTTGCAACAGTATAACTCTCAAGTCAACAAAAGCTTAAGATACTCCTTGTCTCCCATTTAGAACTCCAAAGGCCTACAACGATTATCATCATATGACTTCTATCTGTCTTGGAATGCCTTCAATTGCTATTGTATCACTTTGATCTTTTCTGTGGTCTATTGTACAAGATCAGGACCCAAAAGCCGATACTCAAATGTCTCATACCAACAAAGCAGAGACCTACAATGCCTCCCATATAAGGCTTCATACGGTGCCATGTCGATACTCCTTTGATAGTTGCTACTATAGGAAAACTCTAACAAATTGAGGTGCACATCCCAACTGCTCAAAAACTGTAGAACACATTCTCTCAACAGATCCTACAAGATCTAAATGGTCCTCTCAGACTGGCCATCTGGTTGCGGGTCAAATGTTGTACTGAATCTTAATTGTGTTCCCATGGTTGTGTGCATACACTCCCATAAATGACTAGTAAACTAAGGACCTCAGTCAGACACTAGAGTAACCAGCATACCATGCAAAATACTATCCCATTAACATACACTTGTGCCAACTTCTCTACTGTATATGTCATCTTCACAAGAAAGAAGTTCTTTGACTTGGTCAACCTATCAAATATCACCCAAATGGAATCATAACCTTTGGCTGTCCTAGGGAGAGCAACCACAAAGTCCATCGTGATATGATCCCATTTCCACTATAGTATTGGCAATGGTTGGAACTTTCTTGCAGGTTTCTGATGCTCAACCTTGACCTCTTGACACACATGACACTTTGCTACGAACTCAGCCATGTCACACTTCAAACCAGGACACCAATACATATCCTCCAAGTTATGGTACATCTTGGTACTTCCTGGATGCATCACATACATCGAAGAGTGAGCCTCCTCGAGAACCAACTTCCTCAAACCATCAGCATTAGGAACCACTACTGTACCATGAAACACACTGTCCCATCCTCTATCTCACGAAGCCCTCACACTTCTCACTGCCAAACTCTGATTGGATCTGATGTATCACAATATCATTACATTTTGCATCTTTGATTTTCTGCCTCAATGTGGGCTTCACTTGCAACTGCGCCGACAAGCCTTCCAACAAGGAAACTTCAAACTTCACGTTCATCTGATGCAACATCACCAACATATCTCTCTTATGGCACACCAAGGAACTCATATGTTCCTTATCAACAGACGACGACGAAGAAGACTTCCTACCAAACACATCTACTACCATGTTCACCTTCCCTGGATGGTAGTCTATAGTGCAATCATAATCCTTGATCAACTGCATCCAGCATTGCTGCCGCATGTTCAACTCCTGCTTTGAGAAGATGTATTGAAGGTTCTTGTAGTTGGTGAAGATTTGACACTTCTTGCCATAAAGGTAATGTCTCAAAATCTTCAAGGCATGGACCAAATCTGCAAGCTCCAGATCGTGTGTCAGGTAATTCTCTGCATGTTTCTTAAGCTATCGCAAATCAAAAGAAATTATGTTCTTATTTTGCATGCACACATCCCAAACCATTCTTTGACGCATCACAAAATATGATATAACATTTCCCTTGCTCATGCAACACTAACATTGGTGCACTAATCAACTTCTCTTTCAAAAGCTAGAGAAAACAATGACACTTTTTATCCCAAACAAACGGTACATCTTTCCTCGTCAACTTCGTTAGGGGTAACACCACAACATTGAAGTTCTTGATAAACCTCCTGTAGTAGCCTGCCAGACCTAGGAAACTACAAAAATATGTCAGTGTCTTAGACTGCTCCCACTCTAACACCGACTTTATCATCTTAGGATCCACACAAACACCTTTAGCAGATATCACTTGCCCAAGAAAAGACACCTCTTCCAACCAGAACTCGCACTTGCTGAACTTAGCGTACAACTTGCGCTGCCTCAACAACATTAATGCCTTCCATAGATGATGCTTGTGCTGTTGGATGTCTCTAGAGTATATCAAGATGTCATTGATGAACACAACCACGGACTTATCAAGATACGATATGAACACCATGTTCATCAAGTCCATGAACATTGTCGATGCATTGGTTAGACCAAACGGCATAACCACAAACTCATAGTGACCATATTGAGTCCTAAAAGCAAACTTGGGTATCTCATCCCCATTGATCCACAACTGATGTTAACCCAAACTCAGATCAATCTTTGAGAACACCGCAACACCTCTCAACTGATTAAACATGCCATCTATCATCGACAACGGGTACTTGTTCTGAATAGTCACTTTATTCAACTGTCAGTTATCTATGCACAACCTCATGAAACCATCCTTCTTCTTTGCAAAAAACATAGGAGAACCCCAAGGGCAAGTTATCAGTCTAATAAATCCCTTCTCTAAAAATTCCTACAACTTCTTCTTCAACTTTCACATCTCTGCTACTGCCATCTTATACGGTGATTGCACAATCGGTTGTGTACCAGGGACAAGATTGATCTTAAAATCAATCTCTCTAGGAAGGGGAACATCAATAAACTCATCAGGGAACACATCTTCAAACTCTCAAAGAATGGGAACTCTTGAATACTAGGAATCCTCATCTAGATATCCACCACATGTGCCAGAAAAGACTCACAACCTTGTCTCATCAGCCTCTACCATCATCGTTGACACCAAGCACATTGGGAGAATATTCCCATCTCCTTGGAAGGACCACAAAACATCACCATCAAAAAATATTACTATCTTGGAAATATAGTCCAAGACCACCCAATACTTCTCCAAAGTATCCATTCCAAGGATCACGTCAATTCCATGCATGCCAAGTGGCATAAGATCCACTTGAATGTTGCATCCCAAGAAAGAAAGAACGCAGAACGGACACACTTACCACAACTCAGAGGAACCAATAAGAGGGGTTTCTAGAAGAAGACTATCAGATCTATGACTAACGGGTAAAGAACAACTATCTATCACTTATCTGGTAATAAAGGAGTGCATCACACCCCGGTCAACCAAAATAGATACAAATGAAGATGCATACAAACCATCATTAAATAACTCCATCTGATTTATCATGACGTGGAATGACCGCTACCTCTGACTGACTCACAGCATAGAATCGAGTTGTCACCTATTGTCACCCCCACCCTCTACTGGCCTTCCACGAAGATCTTGCCTGTGACGCCTGGCCGCATGCTTTGCCACCGCCACTGCTAAACTGCTAATGTTGGGAACTCTATTGACTCTGTATCGGCTATTGGATCACCTCCTCATCCTTAATTGGGAAAGCCCACTTCAAGTGTCCTGGAGACCCACACCTATAACAAGTCTTAATCTCATACCATGGCCCAGATGGCCCTGTCAATGAAACAGATGATGTGCTACGAGCTCTTGCTAGCGAAAAAGTATGATCCCTACCCTTGCCCCATGACCACTAAGATGGAACTCCAGATCTCTGTTGTGACTGGGGTGATGAAAACCTAGGCTTCTTGAAGCCTTCATAAGACTACCCCTAAAATTGAGTTTACCTCTTTTTAGCATTACCCTCACACTTCTCCATAGTAGATCGCTCTATCCATCTCACAGACTCAGCAAAGGTAGCATACCACATTTGGTTCTCCAAAGCAGACACCATCGTCGTCAACTCTTTACTTAAACCTTTCTCAAACTGTTTGATCCTCTCCTTATCTGTCGCTGCCATGTGGGGACAAAACTTCAACAACTCCATGAACTTGTCCTCATACTCGTTAATCGTTATCAATCCCTATCAGATCTTCTCAAATTGTGAGATCTTCTCATCAAGATACGTCTCTGGAAAGTATCAGCTCATGAACTCGAACAAAAAAGCTTCCAACTGATCACTACACTAGACCTCTTCTCCTTCTCAATGTCCCACCAATGGCCATCACTACCTTTTTACAGGTACACCACATGTTTCACCTTATCCTATTCCAGGACATTGAGGATCTTAAAGACCTTCTCCAGATCCGTCAACCACATTTCAAAGGGATCGTCAAAACTATAGGGGAAAGAATGATTGTTCAGATATAGGTAAGTTCCTAAGTCAAAGGATACCCTTACTCTAAAGAAATTTATATGATCAATCTTATTTTGGTTATGAATGGATATTTTATCAATTCATATTTAGAAGGAAAATACATTACTTACACTTTCCACCGTCCATAAGGTTTGTCAAAACATCATTGAAGAGACCAACCTTTTTGGCCTTTTCTGACCAAAAATGGGGTTCAAACTTAGCACAAGCCTGTGGTTCTCACTCTATCTCAAACCTTCCCTGAGAGGGGAAAATTGTTGAGACCCTATTTTTTCTCACTCAACAAAGATTTATGATTAATGTTGATTCTCTTATTAATGATGGAGTCAGTTCCACATTCCACCCACTTTCCATGTTTATCACTTTTTCACATTTTTTTTGCATACTTCATCCACACATTTTTTCCCCACTTTTGCCAAGCTCATATCTTTCTGTAAACTAACCTTCTTTTCATATAAAAAACACAATTTGCTCTTCAATTCTGCTTTTTATAAGCTCATTTTCACAAATTATCTAGTTAAATTATTCTTAAAAATATTCCTATTTCCCATGGTTATTTAATTTAATTTTGTTATAAATCTGAGGGATAATTTTGAATTATCTTTCTTTGTAATATTTTAAGATTTTATCCAGAACATTCTTGAAATTATAAGAAAATTGAGAAACCAAATTTTATCCAACTGGGACTCCTGGAAGATCTGAGCCATCATCCATGTGCCACATGGTTGACTTCCTCAATCTATGTGCTCTGTAGATTTGGCTCATTCTCGTGATCTACCACCACTTCTAAAAGGTTTTTCGTAGAACCCTAAACTATAATATCCACCTAAAAATATGCCCCCACATCCATCATGTTGTAGGCCCCTTGAGGAACTCCAAAAGCTAGAGTATTAAACTACCTCTCTCATTAATTTCCTCATTAATCGTGATTAGAGGATCATTCTTCTCAAACCACTTGAGCTATTAGCATCAAGTAAGCTATTAAATGGTAGTTAGTAGTTATATTGATCTACTATAACTGCTGTTCTATAACTACTATGCTATACTTCTCCAATAATTTGTTCTAATATTTTGAATTCATATCTTATTAATATCCCATTCTTTCTAATCATCCTCAAATCCTACGCATTGGTATTAATCACTAATGAGGGATCTCCACTGTGGAATATCCTGAGATGATTAGGACCCCAAATTGATCTAAAGAAGAGCTTTTAGGGAAATGATGGGAAGGACATGGACATCTCTAGCCCGAACTAGTTTTCAAATATTCTCACTCATCACCACCTTTTACCTTTTATTTTTATCTTATCTTGAACCCACATATACTTTTTTCTCATGCTCATAGTGTAGAGCTCTTTCTCACAATCCCAATGCACCTTGTTTGGTCCAAATCGGAGCATGTATGAGGGAGTTATGTCTGATTGAAGATTATGACTTTTCAAACCTAATTGTAATATGTTTGCCTCGATTTTATATCTTTGGGATGGCCTTTCATGGCCCAATTATTGGACATGCATCCCATGAATGGATTGTGTCTCCTTGCCCCCTTCTTTTGTTTTCTTTCCTACTTGGGCTGATCTAAGCCATTGGATCATGTCCCACAAATGAAACCCTTGTGATCTAATAGTTAGAGAACTTTGCCCTTCCTCCGTACATTATCCCAACACAACGACCACTAGCGTCCACCTACCCAGCCTTGGCACCACTCACCTACCCCATTCCGGCCACATTTAGCACCAATTGATCCTCGCTTTACCTATAAAACACTTCCCTTATACATTTTCTCTCTATTCTTTATAGCTCGGGTGCCCTAGCGCCTTGTTTCCCTTCTTCTACTCCTACTTCTTCATGCGGCACCATCACTATCCATTTTTGGGCATCCTTGATGTAGACTACATAGGTCTCGATTAAGGGCACCCTTAGAATCGCATTGTCCTGCCAATGGTGGATGACACGATCCTAGGTCGTACGACGACCTCCAAACCCCCCTTCTTCTCTGACTCTGGTGACTGGAGCAACCACGCTCGTCGCATCATGCCTGGGTCTATGTCACACACGATAGAAGTGGGTGGTAGTTTCCTGCACTTTCCACACACCCCTGGCCACTTGCAGAACTGGTCACCGTGATTGGCTGGTCGTGAGAGACTAGTAGAGACAACGAGCAGGATGGCTTGTGAGGCCCCACACTGCAGGCTTGTCCCAATAGCCAGAAGCCCAAGACCTGAGAGATAGAGTGCCCTTGTGCCCATTTTTGACCCTTGAATTTTAATCCAAGGGTCCAGATCCTTTGATTTAAAGGTATTTATTACAAAAATCACAATAATTATTTCTTTGGGCCATTTTGGACATGCCTTTATGAATTTTGATCGAGAAAACAAGATCTATCCAATGGTACATGTATTATGACCTAATTCTATTCATGCTTACACTGATTTTCTAAAGTTGATACTTTTTGATCTTTTTTTCATGTTTTGTGCCTTTGGATGCCCAAATTTGCTGTTATATGTATCATAATTCTATTTTGGGCCTTATATCAGTAACTTGAACAACTTGTTTGTACCAAGATTTGGGATTTGTTTATCGTTGAACACTAGTTTGACATAATGTTGCTTAGATGCCCTTAAATGGACCTATAAGCAAAATATCACTTCTTTTATTCTATACCTTGTTCAAGTATTCTTGAAACCTCTATGGATTCTCTAAATCAGTTAATTATAAACTCAAACATAATCATTCTCGATCATGATATTTCTCAAACCCTAATGATTATATGGTAACACTTAGTATGTCTTAACCTGATTTTATGTGTACTCTTGTGATGGGCATTAAACCTTGTGCTTTTATTGATCTAAAGTTACTCAATATATGCACGTGGACTTGAAATCAGTGACTTATCCTTCCTTGTAACCCTAATTGACTTATGGACCATTCTTGTACACTTTATGATACAATATGTTTATCTTGATGTGAATGTGACCTAAAGTGCATGTTGTTGTTTAGAGATCTAATCTTGTCCAATATTGATCTAACAACGAACCATGCTACACTATAGCCTTATCTTGACGTGAATTTGACCTAAAGTGCATGTTGTTGTTTAGATATCTAATCTTGTCCAATCTTGATCTAATAATGAACCATGCTAAACTATACTTTCAAATCAGTAACTTATTGATCTTTGTGACACAAAATCCTTAATTAGACCCCATGTATACTCTAATGGTGACAATCTTGCATGATAATAACTCAAATTGACTAGTAAGATACTGATAATACTTATGTTGCTTAATCTTTCTTGAACCTCATGTTGAATCTACTAAGATCATGCAAACCTAACAACATGTGTCCCTAACTCTAAATCAAAAAAGATCTCATGTTTATATATAATTTAATGTGGATGGTTGACATAAATCTAGGACTTAATGTTGATACATATGCAATATGGGATAATTGCATGCAAGTTTGGAACTTTAGAAACTATATTTGAAGTAAGTGAAACTTAGATCTAAGGAAACATCCACACGACTTGTATGATGTTTAGATTATCAATTTCCTATTGATCTAAGACACCATGTTTTTTTTTTGCATCTTAGGTCCACTTGGGATGGACCATATCTACAGATCTTATCAAATGTTGATCACCACTCACAAGGTACACTTAATATTTAGACCCCATTATGATAATGGATTGTTTGTATGAATGCTTGGCTAGATAATTATTTGTTCGATCTACTATTCCCTATGAATACTGCTTTCATGTTGATTATAGTATATTAGAAAACCTTGAGCATAATGTAGATATTCCATTATATAACCTTGTGTACTTGTCTAAATTTTCTGATTAAGGGCACAAGTCACGAATGACATAGCGTTAGCTCATTGACTTTGGTTTTGAGGTCCCTCATGTTGAAATAGGGAGCATAAATGCCCCTCACAGACCCTTCTTGGAGAAGTGGTCAAAGGCTTATGTTGATATAATGGATAAAGAAACCTAAAACATGCTTTGTACAAAAGAATGTCATTAAGTGTTCTCGCCTTATTTCTACTTCTTGTTTACTATGATATTTTTGGCCAAGCAACTTTTATACTACTCTTAAACTGTAGTTACATGTTTTTCATAGAGTACTCAATGCATTCACATTTATGTATTTTATTTATCAAATTTGTAGTTGCCAATGAAGACCTACTGCACTCAAGACTCTAAGATCTGCATTGAATCACCAATGGGTATACTTGAACATAGAAATGGGTACATATCTCTTTTGTTCATGTTTAGTATCTTATTATGTCTTTAGTTTTGTTATTACCTTTTTAATATATATTGCTTGTATGAAACTATGTGCCATTCTACGAATGGACACCCAAGTTCACTCGCCTTTAGCTATGTAGGCATTTGGAAGTTGGAGTCAGGGTAACAAATATTTCTGTGACAAATGGTATTAGAGCCATACACGTAGGCCTCTATATATGTTTAAGGCATAACACATATTAAGAACCCAAGAAGGACTAAAATCCTTTCCTCAAAGTTTAGAGAGTCATGTAGCATCTTATCTCTTCTTTAACAACCATCTAAGCCACCCAAGTAGATGATGATTAGTTAGTCTTCTTATCTCCTCATGTGATTCTTCTCTCTTAACTTTTAATCACATGACATCTCAATTATGGGTAGCTTATGCATGGAAAAGGTAAGAATTGTTTGAAATCATGAAAGTTGATTAAGATAATATGCCATGATCTGACCTTAAATTGAAAACTCTATTTGATGTATGAAATTACTCTTGAAGGCGATGTACTCATGTATAAAGCTTATGTTCATTATTACTCGATCAGATATAAGTGGTTTCTATGTTTGAGTTAAATCCTATATATGGTGAAATAAGGTGGAACGCATGCTCTATACCTCATGTTTGATGAGGTCCCTATTGATTAAACCTATGTTGTCCCTATTTTGATCGAACCTCAAACATATCTAAGCAAAACTTTCCCTATTGATATGTATCATGCAACATAATCTGATATGACCACGTCTTTAGACCCCTAGATTGTGATGAGAAGAGTCATTACAATAGGAAAATCCCCTATTGACCATTATTCCTCTTTGTAGGCTCAATTTGAATAATATGATGGACCTAGATGTCAATCTTGGACTATTATACTTGAACCGTTGAGTTCTCAATTTGACGTCTTGATTTCCAAGATCTACCCTTACCTTGACAATGAAAGGGAGGGAATGTAATTATGACCTTGAACTCACAAAATCTTAAAATATGGTCACCCTATTAATGATCTCGATGTTTGACTCATGAACTTGTAAAATATGATTTGATAGTTGATACTCTCTCTATTTGGATATGCTTGATTCCTCATGATTAATATCGAGTAATGTGCTAGATTAGGGTGGTAGTTGACTTATGACTCCCCTAACCTAGGTCACATCTCTATTTTGACTACCTCTAAATTCTCACCTTGTGGATTATTTAGAGTCTGGAAAGGTAACCCCTTTCATACTATTCTAAATTCTTGACCTAAATGTTTAATAGGTCAAATCCATGATGATATTGATGCTCGATCTTGAATCTCGATTAGATGATGATCTTGAAATAGGATGATGTTGACTATAGTTAGTGGTTAAGTTCCTAGAAATACCTAGGCCTAGCTCATTCATCAACCTTGAATATCACTAAATTTAAATCAATATTCAAGCCATGAAATGTTGAATAATGCTCTAAATGTTGCTCATTGTTGCTCGATTGTTGTATATGGTTGAATGATCATCCTTGAGGTCTAAATATGAATCTAACCCTAGATTCAAAGTGTTTGTACCTATGACCTTGATTTCCAAACTTGACTCTCGATATTGATGTATGAAATCTTGACTCATGATTATTGACTTGCTTTTGACTTGACTATTATGATTATCCTATTTGGATCTTGAGATCACCCTCTATACATGACTAATGACTTTCACATTCCCAAGTCTTGAAACTTTTAAATTATGACTATGTTGTTTCGTTTGATTTATGACTTAGGGGTGAGCTCCATGTGCACTAGGGTGGGACCTTCTATTGACTTTGAACATGAAACCATGATGTTGGAATATGATGGTTGTCTCGAGTTGTTTAAATATGAAATCAGAATCATGGATGTATAATCCCACCTAGGTCAATATAGAAGCTAGAAACCTAAATGTTGGTAATGAAAGTCATGCTTTCCCCTTAATTCAAGGGCTCTATTTGTTTGACCTAAAATGTGATCCCTCCAAATTTGTGATTTATATGATAATCCCTTCATATTTGTGACTCATGTAATGATAATTCCAATTTGATGATCCATGTGACTATATGTTGACTTTGATGCTCGATTGCTTGAATTTGGAATGAGATTTATTTTACAAGTGGTTGTGAAACCTGATGCATGATGATTTTGATGATGAATTGGAATCTCAAATCTCAATTATGGATTAATTTAATTTTGGGGACAAAATTCCTTTTAAGGTGGGGAGGATGTGATGGACAAGATTTTTTTCTTTTCAATTATGAAATCCTAAACCCTACCTTGCTCAATGTTCTTATCCTTCTTTTCAGTTTTATAATTGAATATGTCTTGATGCATAATTGATAACTCTTGAGTATGATTATACATTGATGATGCTCATTTGACCCCGATCTAGTTTTCAAATCTTTTCATTCATCACCACATTTTCCCTTTTATTTTGATCTTATCTTGAACCCACATATACTTTGTTCTCATGATCATGGTGTAGAGCTCTTTCTCACAATCCCAATGCACCTTATTTTATCCAAATTAGAGCTTGTATGAGGGAGTTATGTCTAATTGAAGATTAGGACTTTTCAAACCTAATTCTAATACTTTTGCCCTCGATTTTATGTCTTTGGTTTGGCCTTTCAGGGCCCAATCATTGGGTGCATGACTTATGAACAGATTGTTTCTCCTTGCCTCCTTCTTTTTCTTTCTTCCCTACTTGGGCCAATCTAAGCCGTTACATCATGTCCCACAGATCAGACCCTTGTGATCCAACTATTAGAGAACCTTCCCCTAAGTCAAATGATAACCTTACTCTAAAGAAATTTATATGCTCAATCTTATTTTGTTTATGAATGGATATTTTCTTAATTCATATTTAGAAGAAAAAACATTACTTACACTTTCCATCATCCATAAGGTTTGTCAGAACATCATTGAAGAGACCAACCTTTTTGGCCTTTTCTGACCAAAAATGGGGTTCAAACTTAGCTCAAGCATGTGGTTCTCACTCTATCTCAAACCTTCCCTAAGAGGGGTAAATTGTTGAGACCCTATTTTTTCTCACTCAACAAAGATTCATGATTAATGTTGATTCTCTTATTAAAGATGGAGTCAGTTCCACATTCCACCCAATTTCCATGTTTATCATTTTTTTCACATTTTTTGCATATTTCATCCAACCATTTTCACCCACTTTTGCCAAGCTCAGAGCTTTCTATAAAGTAACATTCTTTTCATATAAAAAGTTTAATTTTCTCTTCAATTATGCATTTTATAAGCTTTTTTTCACAAATTGTCCAGTTAAATTATTCTAAAAAAAATCCTTTTTCCCATGGATATTCAATTTAATTTCATTATAAATTTGAGGGATAATCCTGAAATATCTTTCTTTATAATAATTTTATATTTTATCCAGAACACTCTTGAAATTACAAGAAAATTGAGAAACCAATTTTTATCCAACTGACACTCTTGGAAGATCCGAGCCATCATCCATGTGCCACATAGTTGACTGCCTCAATCTACACGCCCCACAGATGTGGCTCATCCTGGTGATCTACCACCACTTCTATAAGGTTTTTCATAGAACCCCGAACCATAATATCCACCTAAAAATATGCCCCCACATCCAC
This sequence comes from Alisma plantago-aquatica, assembly GCA_963693085.1. NCBI lineage: Eukaryota > Viridiplantae > Streptophyta > Magnoliopsida > Alismatales > Alismataceae > Alisma > Alisma plantago-aquatica. The sequence continues at coordinate 839,965,748 of OY856411.1, read as the reverse complement.
CATGTTTCAGGCCCCTTGAGGACCTCCAAAAGCTAGAGGATTGAACCACCTCTCTCATTAATTTCCTCATTACCCGTGATTAGAGGATCCTTCTTATCAACCACTTGTGCTATTAGCATCAAGTAAGCTATTAAAATGGTAGTTAACATTTATATTGATCTACTATAACTGTGCTCCAATAACTACTATGTTATACTTCTCCATTAATTTGTTCTAATATTTTGAATTCATATCTTATTAATATCCCATTCTTTCTAATCATAGTCAAATATTACACATTAGTCTTAATCACCAATGAGGGATCTCCACTATGGAAGATCCAGAGGTGATTAGGACCCCAAACTAATCTAAAGAAGAGCTTTTAGGGAAATGATGGGAAGGACGCATACATCTCTAGCCCGATGCAGTTTTCAAATCTTCTCACTCATCACCACATTTTCCATTTTATTTTGATCTTATCTTGAACCCACATCTACTTTGTTCTCATGCTCATGGTGTAGATCTCTTTCTCACAACCCCAATGTACCTTGTTTCGTCCAAATCAGAGCTTGTATGAGGGAGTTATGTCTAATTGAAGATTAGGACTTTTCAAACCTAATTCTAATCCTTTTACCCTCAATTTTATGTCTTTGAGCTGGCCTTTCAGGGTCCAATTATTGGGCATTCAGCCCATGAATGGATAGTGTCTCCTTGCCCCCTTCTTTTGCTTTCTTCCCTGCTTGAGCCAATCTAAGCCGTTGATCATGTCCCACTGATCAGACCCTTGTGATCTAACTGTAACATCCCTGACCTGGGTTATGTTCTAACCCTAGGTGTTTTGCTTAATAAAGTTGATTAAATGCTTGCTTTTATTTCTTTAAAAGTAATTAAGGTTCAAGAGGAACTTATATTTCAATTTCAGTCCTTTTTGAATAATATTGAAACATTATTTTGTTAATTTTGGACTAAAGTGCAAATTACCCAAGTTGAGGGGTTTATTTGCAAATTGCACATGATAAAATGTTCCTCTGATGTTGAGACATCATAAGAATGAATATGATGTAGTGGTATGGTTTCCACAAGCTTGGGCACCAAGATAAAGCTTGTAGAGCAATCCTTGTGCATTAAAACCTAGTTTAGGTGTAATGTGCAATTTACCCAAAACCTAGGGTGCAATATGCAAAATATCAACTCTAGAGGGTCCCTCATGTTTCTTGGAATCAAGTAGAGCAAATAAAATGAGAGGGGCACCTCATTTGAGTTATCTTGGAGGAGAGATAATCTTGATATTAAAATAATCAAGATCTAAGCATAAAAGGAACTTTAATTCTTTTTAATGCAAAAAGAAAAATATTCTCTAAATAGTTTATTTAATGATTTAACTACTATTAAATACTTATAATTCTTCTTCTTAGAATTATTCTATTATCTGCAATAATAATGTTTCTGGCGGAGAGTTATATCTCTCGTTGGGACAATTTTCAATTGTCTCACCCCCGTGGGATTCAACTTTTTAGGTAGACGCCGAGGAAGAAGAAACCCTTCAGTGGGTGAGCAGCAGCAACAACGGCAGCAACAACAGCAAGGACAACAGTGATTCCTCAGGTGGAAATACTAGCTGACATGTGATGTATATAGAGAGTCTATGTGTCGTCTCTGTACTCTCAGGTCCTAGGAGACAGTAGTTAGTTTGATATTGATCTGAGATTTTGGCTTGATGCCTCGAGATTTTGTATACTGTTTATGTATAGTTTAACATGTCAGTCAGTGCTTGTGACTCTGGAGATGATGTGATGCAGAGATGTGTTGAGGAACCAGATTGTACTTAACTTACTTTGGTTCTTTATCAAAGAGTTTTTCAGTTTATGGATCTTTTGTCAAAAATTTTTAATTTTTAGTGATTTTCAGTAACTCCGCTGTTAATGATATGCTTCCGCATTAGTTAATCATGTTTTTCTGAGTTGGATGCCACAATTAAGTTGGTATCAGAGTGCTAGGTTCGATGAGTCTACAGAGACATAAGATTAAGGTTGTTGAGTCTATTCTAGTGTCTTCCAGTTATCTGATAGTGTCTTATGCTCATATAGGAGGAGAAGAAGAAACTAAAGATGTATGGATCACACGAGGAACATGCTGCCGAGAGCAGCATTGCTGCACCGGGAAGAGGTGCAGGAGATCATGATAGGGAGGAGCCCGTACCTGAACCACCCCAGTTCAATCAAGTTGACATGGGGAACCCAGCTTTTCAAGCCATGCTTGGGCAGTTTATGGCTGCCATGAATCACATGACAGATAGGATGCCAATACCTGCACCTAGGGCATCTACCCATGATGAAAGACAGGGAGCTGACAAGACGTTTGAATGACTTTGCCGAGTTGGAGCCACGGAATATGCCGGGACAGCTGACCCAACAGATGCTGACATGTGGTTGACTGAACTAGAGAAGGCCTTTAGAATCCTTAACATCCCAGAAGCTGAGAAGGTTAGACATGCGGTGTATCTTATCAAGGGGAGTGCTGGTCACTGGTGGACCATAGAGGAGGGAAAAAGGCCAGCTGTGGAGATTGAATGGGAAGTATTCCGACAAGAATTCGTCAATAGATACTTTCCTAAGACGTTCCTAGATGAGAAGATCTCTCAGTTTGAGAGGTTAAGATAAGGACCAATGAACATTAGCAAGTATGAGGCTAAGTTCATGGAGCTTTTGCGGTTCTGTCCGCATATGGCAACTACAGATGAAGAAAGGATTCAACATTTTGAGAAGGGATTAAACGTTGAGTTGACCACCCCTGTGTCTGCTCTGGAGAATAGGGAAAGATTTGCTACTTTTGTGGAGTCTGTCAGAAGGATAGAGAGGTCTGTGACTGAGAAGTGGAAGACTAAGAATAAGATGGTGTACCCCCAGTTTCAAGGACCCTCATCCAAAAGTTTCAAGAAATCGAGGTTTTCTGTGCCTACACCACCACCAAGGTTCAATACCCAGACGCAGTGGACGTCAAATAGGGGTAGAGGACGAAGTTTACCTCTAGAAGGAGCCCACAACTCAACATTGGTATCGGTTACAGGACCATCCAGACCACAACCAGGGATCATAAGTTGTTTCATATGTGGAAAAATGGGGCATCTGATGAAGGATTGTAGAGCCAGAGAGGCAAGTGTGACTCAACATCAGAGACAGTGTCAGTAAGGTTCTCAAAGGAGACAGTTTCCAAGTGGCGCTAGATGACGTGGACAAGCATCCCAAGCTGGATCATCAACACCTAGTAATCGAGCACCCAATCAACCACAGCCAACAGCGAGATTCTATGCGATGAATCAGCCCGATGCAGTAGTCAACCCTCAGGTTGTGACAGGTCAGATGAAGTTGTTTTATTCTGATATGTCTATATCCTGTGTTGTATCTGTTTTAATTGATCCGGGTGCTGTGCATTCCTTTATCACTCGAAGAGTGATTCTTGACTACAATATGATAGTTGGTCATAGGGTAGAGAGTTTGAAGTTAGAAACTCCTTTGATGGGATCTGCTGTGTTGCAGGATGTGTGTTCTCCCTGCATTCTTTTCTTTTCTTAACATCGCATTCAAGTGGATCTTATACCACTTGAGATGCACGGGTTCGATATAATTCTTAGAATGGACACCCTAGAAAGGTACAAGGTTGTCTTGGATTGTGAGTCCAAGCAAGCTGTGTTCACAGATGATAGTGACACATGGGTCTTTCAGGGAGACAGAAAGATCCTTCCAACATGTCTTGTGTCAGATATGGTAGCTGAGAAGATGATGAGGCAAGGATCGTGCAGCTCCCGCTAATCGCCATAAAAAAATTGGTAAGTAAGTAAACACCACAAATAATTAATATTTGAACGATTGCTATAAGAGTTGTATTTTACCATTTTTGCAGTCGCCTTAGCAGTTGCGGGCTTCTTTATTTCTCCCTTCTTATTTTTCCTCCCAGTTATCCAGACATCATGGTGAGGTAGAGGTGCGGTATCTATAGTAGAGGACTCTTGAGTAGTAGTAGACCGAGTACTACACTCAGCCTGTAGTCTTTGGTGAACGTCTGCATAGCTCTTTGGACCCATTGTGTGGTCATGCACATTCAGTGCCATTTTAGGGCTCTATCATGTGCCATTTTGTACTCAAATCACATCTAAACATGTTCGATTACAATCTTTTGCCCCTAATGTGTTTATCATTGCCAAATGCACTTATGATGTTCTTTGCATTGTTTTTAGGTACTTGGACCATGCCTTAGATGGAAGAGAGAGAAAGAAGGAGTTCTAGGGCTCCTCCACTCATGGGGAGGTCCAAAGGAGGCCCCAAAATCTCCCTCAACCTACCTGAACTCATGAATAGAATCTTTCAACCTTTTCTTGATCAGTGTGTTGTCATCTTCATAGATGACATCCTGATCTATAGTAGAGATGCTCAACAGCATGAACAACATCTTCATCAGACTCTAACTTTGCTAAGAGAGCATAAGTTATATGCTAAGTTTAGCCAGTGTGAGTTCTGGTTACCAAAAGTCTCTTTTCTTGGACACGTAATATCTACTTCAGGTATTCGTGTTGACCCTAAAAAGGTAGAATCTGTCTTGCAATGGGAACAACCGAAGACACTGACAGAGATTCACAGTTTCTTAGGGATGGCAGGATATTATAGGAGGTTCATTAAGAACTTCAGTTCTATAGCTTTACACTTGACCAAGTTAACCAGAAAGGATGTTCCTTTTGTCTGGAATGACAAGTGTCAACAATCATTCCAGATGCTGAAGGAGAGGTTAACTAGTGCACTTGTGCTAGTGCTACCTGAGCAAGGAAAAGGGTATATAGTTTTCTGTGATGCATCTAAGAATGGACTAGGATCTGTGTTGATGCAGGATAAGCAAGTGATTTCTTTTGCTTCACGACAACTTAAGAAACACGAGGAGAATTATCCAACACATGATCTAGAGCTAGCTGCTGTAGTCCATGCTTTGAAGATCTGGAGACATTATCTCTATGGAGAGACATTCTAGATTTTCACAGACCATACGAACCTAAAGTACATCTTCTCTCAGCATGAGCTAAACATGAGGCAACACCACTGGATGGAGTTAATCAAAGACTACAATTGTATAATTGATTATCATCCAGGGAAGGCCAATGTAGTTGCTGATGCTTTGAGTAGGAAATCAGCAACACCAGCCCTAGATAGAGCACAGTTGAACTCTTTAGTGTGCTCTAAGAGAGATATGCTTATCTCTTTAAGGCAAGATAATGTACAGCTTAAGGTATCATTGTTATCTATGTTGCTAGCTGAGATCCACATAAAACCTACTCTGAGACAGTAGATTAAGGAGGCACAACAAGCTGATACTGCAGTTCAGCAGATTAGATCAGAGTATGGTAGTGAGAAACGAGATGGTTTCCATGATTCAAATGATCAGGTAGCCTGTTATCATGGTAGGATGATAGTACCTAATGTTGATAACTTAAGGAAGTTAGTCCTGGAAGAAGCACATTCATCTATGTATGCTATGCATCCAGGAAGCACCAAGATGTATCATAACTTAAAAGATATGTATTGGTGGCCTGGATTGAAGAAGGATGTTGCTGAGTTTGTTATGCGGTGTCCAGTGTGTCAGCAAGTTAAAGCTGAACACCAGAAGCCCACAGGAACAATGCAGCCTTTGCTTATACCATAGTAGAAATGGGATCACGTGACCGTGGGTTTTGTGGTTGGTTTACCAAGAATAGCCAAAGGTCATGATTCCATTTGGGTAATAGTTGATAGGTTGACAAAGACAACACATTTCTTACCTGTCAAAACAACCTATTCTGCTGAGAAGCTAGCAAAGTTATATGTAGATGAGATAGTGCGGTTGCACGGGGTCCCAATTACCATTGTTTCTAATAGAGGTCCCCAGTTTACGAGTCGTTTTTTGGAATGAATTCATAAAGCTTTAGGCACACAGTTAAGGTTTAGTACAACCTTTCATCCTCAGACTGATGGACAATCTGAAAGGACTATACAAACCTTAGAGGACTTGCTTAGGGCATGTGTCCTCCAGTTTATAGGAAGTTGGGATCTACATCTATGCTTGATAGAGTTTGCCTACAATAATAGCTATCAACACAGTATAGACATGGCACCTTATGAAGCATTGTATGGTAGACATTGTAGATCTCCCCTATGTTGGTATGAAACTGGTGAATATTAACTTTTGGGTCCTGATCTTGTGCAACAGACCACCGAGAAGATTAAAATAATACAAAAACACCTAAAGACTGCACATGATAGACAGAAATCTTACGCTGATAAGCGTCATAGACCCTTAGAATTCCAGGTTGGAGACAAAGTATATCTTAAGGTCTCACCCTGGAAAGGAGTTCTTAGATTTGGAAGGAAAGGAAAGTTAGCTCCTAGATTTATGGGGCCTTATCCAATCATTGAATGGATTGGAAATGTATCTTATAAGCTAGAGTTACCACCTGAGTTGCACAAGATGCACCCAGTGTTCCACATTTCCATGCTAAGGAAATGTCATCCTGACACAGAATCAGTTCTGCAGCCTATGGAAGTAGAATTAAATGATGATATATCTTATGTAGAATGACCTATGTTGATTCTCGATAGAAGAATAAAGAAGTTGAAAAAGAAAGATATAAGTCTTGTAAAAGTCCTCTGGAATCACCATGGTGTTGAAGAAGCTACGTGGGAACTAGAGAAAGAAATGAGGAGGAAATACCCTATTCTTTTCTCTTAATATCTTGTTAATGATTTCGGGGACGAAATCCTTATAAGGGGTGGATAATTTGTAACATCCCTGACTTGGGTTATGTTCTAACCCTAGGTGTTTTGCTTAATAAAGTTGATTAGATGATTGCTTTTATTTCTTGAAAAGTAATTAAGGCTCAAGAGGAACTTATATTTCAATTTCAGTCCTTTTTGAATAATGTTGAAACATTATTTTGTTAATTTTGGACTAAAGTGCAAATTACCCAAGTTGAGGGGTTTATTTGCAAATTGCACATGATAAAATGTTCCTCTGATTTTGAGACATCATAAGAATGAATATGATGTAGTGGTATGGTTTCCACAAGCTTGGGCACCAAGATAAAGCTTGTAGAGCAATCCTTGTGCATTAAAACCTAGTTTTGGTGTAATGTGCAATTTACCCAAAACCTAGGGTTCAATATGCAAAATATAAACTCTAGAGGGTCCCTCATGTTTCTTGGCATCAAGTAGAGCAAATAAAATGAGAGGGGTGCCTCATTTGAATTATCTTGGAGGAGAGATAATCTTGATATTAAAATAATCAAGATCTAAGCATAAAAGGAACTTTAATTCTTTTTAATGCAAAAAGAAAAATATTAATTGAGGAGCCCTTCAACCAAAAGTTGAAGGATGTATTTTCAAAGTGTTGGACGAGCTTGTTCCTTGCTATGGCACGAAAAAGATCTTGGTTGAGTGGAAGCCCACTCACATTAACATAATAAAAAGTAATATCCACTAAAAGTTGGATATTAATATAAAATTCATTAAGGTGCTTAATTTCTTTTCCTTTAATCCTTGGATAATGAAGACATTTTGCAAGATAATGAAGGTGGATTCTTGGCCAAGAAATGAGGGGGAAGTGGTGGAAATAATTTCGGAAATTAAAGGAATTAATCCCATTTTCTCTTTCCTTAAAATTTCTTATACATATCCTTTTTCCAACCCACTTAAGGATCTTTTCCTTGGAATTTCTTTTCTCAGCTTGCCTTGGCTGACCACGGGAGAGCTCAGGAGCAGGAGAAGGATGAATCTAACCTGTTGGTAATATTTTGATCATCTTCCACTTTGAATTCATGGTGAAAACTGAAAATCAATGCTTGATTCTTTGTCTTCTTCACTCGATTTCCAATCCTAGCCAACTTGTTCATCCAAAAGCTCAAGAACGGACCTTGGGCAGTTTCTAGAACTTCATCCACCATTAGATCCATGGAGATTGGAGCTTGGAATCAGATTAAAAGGCGAGTTATATAACTTTAACCCTTAAACATTAGTATTGCATTCAATTCTCCACGATTTGTTGAGTATTTTCTTCTATTTGGAACTCCTTGATTCATTACTGTAATTTCCATGAAAAATGGCTGTAGTTCTTGGATGCACAAGGAATATGATGATGACATCATCTTGGACACTTTTCCCAAGAAATTACTAGACCAAAAGGTTTCAATAAAGTTGCTCAAATGGTTTCCCAAACCGTTTGGGAGCAAACGATTTCAAACCGTTTAAGGGCAAATGGTTTCATCAAACCGATTGAGGGCAAATGGTTTCAAGACATTTGGGGGCGTTGACTATGGTTCACCATTTGGGGAATTCTTGATAATTTTGAAGGTTAATGACCCATTAAAAATAATTGACTAGTTTCAATTGGTTCATGAGTTGAAGGACAATCAATCACCAAACCCTAATCGGGTTAAGTGTTGATTTCATAAGTGATTAAGTTAGAACTTTGGGTTGATTCACCCAAATGGTCTCAAGACCATTTGGGGGTCACCCAAGACCGTTTGGAGGTCTAGGTTTAAGTATAGTTGAGAAATTGAAGATCCAAAGATACTAAGTTGAAAGACAATCAATAATCAATTTGATGATCAATCCAATGACCCAAATCCTAATTAGATGTCATGGATTTTGATGATGGGATGGGAAAACGGTCTCAAGACCATTTGGAGGTCATCCAAACGACCTCAAGACCGTTTGAGGTCAAGTCATGTCCAATTTGGATGGTGGTCTAATGATTTCCAAGTAATTAGTTTCACAATGAATAACATTGAAGGATCATCGATTCCAAACCCTAATCCAATCAATTCAAAACCCTAATTAATGATTAATTGGGGGTTAAATCAGTTGAAGGATGGTTTAATAAGATCAATTGAAGTATGGAGTTAGTTTCAATTGATGAGTGATTATATGAATTCAATCAATTAAGGAATCAATCTTGGAAACCCTAAATCGATTGGAGTGGTTGAGACCATCTTTGGTCCATTCGGTTTTGAGGAGGTTTGGACCAAACGGTCTCAAGACCATTTGAGACCAAACGATCCCAAACCGGTTAAGGTTCAAACGGTTTCAAATGTCACTTTATCAAACGGTTTCAAGAATTACTTTGGCAAATGGTTTCAACCTCCCACTTTACCAAACAGTTTCAATGGTATGTTCAAGACCGTTTGGAGGTCTAAACGGCCTTAGACCGTTTGGAGGTGTTATAAGCAAGACCGTTTGAGGTCTGATTGGTCAAGACCATTTGGGGTCTGAGAGACCAAGATCGTTTGGAAGTTAATCAACTAAATCGTATGAACACTTAAAGAGGTTAAAGGTCAATTGTTTAATTGAACAATTACATGATGTAAACCAAGGGTGATTATAATAATGGTAACCTTAATGAGATAGGGTGATTACTACCCTTTGAATGATTAAGCTTTAATGATCATGGTGGTAATGACATAACTCATGGTGTCAATTCTTCTTTCAAGTTGAGTTGACTTAGTCTAATCAAGGCTAAAGTAAGCATCATCTTATAGAAGATGAGAGAGAGAGAGAGAGAAGACTTCCTACACGAATGATAACCACGTAATGGTTAAATCTTAACACTTTCATTATGGATGAATGTCTAATTAGGGTATGATCCTTAATAGTGAGATCATGAAACCCTAATTATGAAGGTTAATGAATCATAACCCTAATTGAGGGCATTGGTAGGTGAAATCCTAATACATAATGATGGTATGATCCTAATTCAGGACACTGACATGTGAAACCCTAATTCAGGGTATATTGATGATAAACCATAATCTAGAGTGATGTAATGTGAATAGTAAACCCTAATTGTGGGTTATTGAATATAAACCCTAATCTAGGGTGATGCAATGTGAATAGTAAACCCTAATTTCAAATAAGGTGAAGATATATGTGAAACCCTAATTCTGGGTTATACTATATAACATGAAGCTCTAAAATTGGACAATGAAATGATGATTTATTAATCATAATTGAGCTAAGGGGATGATTAACCCTAATTGAAATGAAAGGGAAGCCCTAACCCTAGCAAGGGCATAGTGGTGTAACCCTTGAATAGTGATGTTATAATTGTTTTACATTGTGCTGATATGAGATTGATGTAACTGTTATCATATGTACTAATCATGCATGTTTTATGAGATAATGAACATAGCCAGGTAAGAGCTATGATGCTTTATTTATTGAAAGCACTTTATGAGCCTTAAGAGCAATGATATGCTATGTTGCCTAATGAGAGGTAACAAAAGAAGATTAAGAGGCTTTACGAGCCATGTGAAATACATGCATTGCAATTATCTTGTTTACACTGTCAGATGACTTGATGGCATTTAATTACCTGTTAAAGTGGTAACAAGAATTTTGATGATCTAAGGGTTTGAACACCCATATTCTTAAATCATGATGATGAGATGATAAGGGACTGAGATCCCAATAATCTTGATGGAAATAATACTCATTCTTTATAGTAAATGGTTATAATGATTTATGTTTGAAAACATGCTTGATGCTAAAAGGATATTGTAATGCACTTAATTAATCAAGTGAAATGAGATCATGTAGAGCCCTGACCATAGATTCATCATCGCCAATAGTTTGGTGATGGTGAAATAGGTTTTCCTAAGGGAACTCCTGGAGGGCATACTTTTAAGTATGTGGGGGTTATGGGCACGAATATCATTACGCCCTAATGGAGGAATTGATGTGAGATAAACATTAAATCTCTCAATCCTTCATTATATGTATATGCCGAGATAGATGTATCACTAATCTCCCGATGATGATGTTAATGCCGAATCGATATGAGATAAACATGAAATCTCTCGATTGCGAAGAGAGTACAACATGCCACTGTAACTCTAATAGTGAAGTTTCCAGTATACCTTGGAAAGCTATTTGACAGAGACACAAGATGTCCTGCAAGTTATTTCCTCACACTGACTGAGGAGGATGAGGTCATGGAAATCTGGCTCTTCTATTGACTTATGTATGGTACCGATTTCGATTTTGCAATGGTCGGTGGGAGTATGAGCGGTATACCTCATCTCCTCAGGGCTTAAGTATGTTTGAAAAATGTAATCAGCCATGTAGCATATTTGCCTAGGGTTGAATTACGAGAATCAATGGTTGATGATACATTGCTTAGTATATCTTAGTTGAATAAATGCTATACATGTTCTTCATATTCCTTATTGAATAAATGACATGCTGCTCTATACCGACATAGCTGAATTGACTTGAATAGAGAATACTACTCTAAATAGTTTATTTAATGATTTAACTATTGTTAAATACTTATAATTCTTCTGCTTAGAATTATTCTATTATCTGCAATAATAATGTTTCTGGCAGAGAGTTATATATCTCACTGGGACAATTTTCAATTGTCTCACCCCCGTGGGATTCAACTTTTTAGGTAGACACCGAGGAAGAAGAAATCCTTCAGTGGGTGAGCAGCAGCAGCAGCAACAACAACAACAACAAGGACAACAGTGATTCCTCAGGTGGAAACACTGACTGACATGTGATGTATATAGAGAGTCCTATGTGTCGTCTCTGTACTCTCAGGTCCTAGGAGATAGTAGTTAGTTTGATATTGAATTGAGATTTTGGCTTGATGCCTCAAGATTTTGTATACTATTTATGTACAGTTTAACAGGGCAGTCAGTGCTTGTGACTCTCGAGATGATGTGATGCAGAGATGTGTTGAGGAACCAGATTGTACTTAACTTACTTTGGTTCTTTATGAAAGAGTTTTTCAGTTTATGGATCTCTTATTAAAAAGTTTTAATTTTTAGTGATTTTCAGTAACTCCGCTGTTAATGATACGCTTCCGCATTAGTTAATTGTGTTTTTATGAGTTGGATGCCACACTAACAGTTCGAGAACCTACCCCTTCCTCTGTACATTATCCCAGCGCATGAGCACAACGGCAACTGGCGTCCACCTACCCGACCTTGGCGCCACTCACCTACCCCATTCTGGCCACATTTAGCCCCAGTTGATCCCTGCTTCACCTATAAAACACCTCCCCTATACCTTTTTGTCTCTTTTCTTTGTGGCTCGGGTTCCCTAGCACCTTAATTCCCTTCTTCTACTCCTACTTCTTCCTGCGGCACTGTCACTATCCATTTTTGGGCATCCTTGCCCTAGACCACATAGGTCTCGATTAAGGGTACCCTTGGAATCACATTGGCATGCCGATGGCGGACGACACGGTCCTAGGTCATACGACGACATCCAAACCCCCTTCTTCTGTGACTCTGGCGACTAGATCAACCATGCTCATCTCATCACGCCTGGGTCTATGTCACAGATGATAGCAGTGGGCGGAGGTTTCCTATGCTCGCCACACACCATTGGCCGCTTGCTGAAGTGGTCACCGTGATTGGCTGGTCGCTGGAGACTAGTAGAGACATTGAGCATGACGGCTTGTGAGGCCCCACACCGCATGATTGTCCCAGTATCCAGAAGCCCAAGAACTAAGAGTTAGAGCACCCATGTGCCCCCTTTTCAACCCTTGGATTTTAATCCAAGGGTCCAGATCCCTTGATTTAGAGGTATTTATTGCAAAAATCACAATAATTAATTCTTTGGGCCATTTTGGACATGCCGTATATGAATTTTGATCTAGAAAACAAGATCTATCCAATGGTACAAGTATTACGACCTAATACTATTCATGTTTACACTGATTTGTTAAAGTTGATACTTTTTAATATCTTTCTACACATTTTGTGCCTTTGAATGCCCATATTTGCTCTTGTATGTATCAAAATACTATTTTGGGCCTTATATCAGTAACTTGAACAACTTGTTTGTACCAAGATTTGGGATTTGTTTATCTTTGAACCCTAGCTTGACATAATGTTGCTTAAATGTCCTTAAATGGACCTATAAGCAAAATATCACTTCTTTTATGCTATAACTTGTTCAAGTATTCTCGAAACCTCTATGGATGCTCTAAATCAATACATTATAACCTCAAACATAATCATTCTCGATCATGATATTTGTCAGACCCTAATGATTATCTTGTAACACTTAGTGCGTCTTATGTACTCTTGTGATGGGCGTTAAACTTTGTGCTTTTATTGATCTAAAGTTACTTAATATATGCATGTGGACTTGAAATTAGTAACTTATCCTTCCTTGTCATCCTAATTGACTTGTGGATCATTCTTGTACACTTTATGATTAAATATCTTTATCTTGATGTGAATGTGACCTAAAGTGCATGTTGTTGTTTAGAGATCTAATCTTGTCCAATCTTGATCTAACAATTAACCATGCTACATTATAGCCTTATCTTGACATGAATTTGAATCAAAGTGCATGTTGTTGTTTAGAGATCTAATCTTGTCCAATCTTGATCTAATAATGAACCATGCTACACTATACTTTCAATTAGTAACTTATTGATCTCTGTGACACAAAATCCTTAAGTAGACCCCATGTATACTCTAATGGTGACAATCTTGCATGATTATAACTCAAACTGATTAGTAAAATAATGATAATACTTATGTTGTTTAATTTTTCTTGAACCTCATGTTGAATCTATAAAGATCATGCAAACCTAACAACATGTCTCCCTAACTCTAAATAAAAAATGATCTCATGTTTATGTATAATCTAATGTGGACAGTTTACTTAAATCTAGTACTTAATGTTGATATATGTGCTATATGTAATAATTGCATGCAAGTTTGGAACTTTAGAAACTATGTTTGAAGTAAGCGAAACTTAGATCTAAGGAAGCATCCACATGACTTGTATGATGTTTAAGATTATCAATGCCCTATTGATCTAAGACACCATGTTATATTTTTTGCATCTTAGGTCCACTTGGGATGGACCATATCTATAGATCTTATCATATCTTGATCACCACTCACAAGGTACACTTAATCTTTTGACCCCATTATGATAATGGCTTGTTTGTATGAATGCTTGGCTAGATAATTACTTGTTCGAGCTACTATTCCATATGAATATTGCTTTCATGTTGATTATAGTATGTTAGAAAACCTTTAACATAATGTAAAGAAATCCATTATATAACCTTGTGTACTTGTCTGAATTCTCCAGTTAAGGGCACAAGCCATGAATGAAATAGGGTTAACTCATTGACTTTGGTATTGAGGTCCCTCATGTAGAAATAGGAAGCATAAATGTCCCTCACAGACCCTACTGGACAAGTGATCAAAGGCTTATGTTGATATAATGGATAAAGAAACCTAAAACATGCTTTGTACAAAAGAATGCCATTAAGTGTTCTCTCCTTGTTTCTACTTCTTGTTTACTATGATGTTTCTATCCAAGAAACTTTTATACTACTCTTAAACTATGGTTACATGGTTTTCATAGCGTACTCAAAGCATTTACATTTATATATTTTGTCTATCAAATTTGTAGTTGCTAATGAAGATCCGCTGCACTCAAGACTCTAAGCTCTGAAATGAATCACCAATGGGTATACTTGAATATAGAAATGGGTACATATCTCTTATGTTCATGTTTAGTATCTTATTATGTCTTTGGTTTTGTTATTACCTTTTTAATATATACTAATTGTGTGAAACTATGTGCCATTCCATAGACGGATGCCCAAGTTCACTCGCCTTTAGCTATGTAGGCTTTTGGAGGGTGGACTCAAGGTAACAAATATTTCCGTGACAAATGGTATCAGAGACATACACATAGGCCTCTATATATGTTTAAGGCATAACACATCTTAAGAACCCAGGAAGGACTAAAATCCTTTCCTCAAAGTTTAGAGAGTCTTCTAGCATCTCATCTCTTCTTTAAGGACCACCTAAGACACCCAAGTGGATGATGATTAGTTAGTCTTCTCATCTCCTCATGTGATTCTTCTCTCTTAACTTTTAATCACCTGGCATCTCGATTATGGGTAGCTTATGCATGGGAAAAGTAAAAATTGTTTGAAATCATGAAAGTTGATTAAGATGATATGCCATGATCTGACCTTAAATTGAAAACTCTATTTGATGTATGAAATTACCCTTGAAGGCAATGTACTCATGTCTAAATCTTATGAAACTCATTGTTACCCGATCAGATATAAGTGTTTTCTATGTTTGAGTTAAATCCTAGATATGGTGAAATAAGGTGGAACTCATGCTCTATACCTCATGTTTGATGAGGTCCCTATTGATTAAACCTATGTTGTCCCTATATTGATTGAACCTCAAACGTATCTAAGAAAAACTTTCCCTATTGATATGTATCATGCCACATAATCTGATACGACCACGTCTTTAGACCCCTAGATCATGATGAGAAGAGTCATTACAAGAGGAAAATCCCCTATTGACCATTATTCCTCTTTGTAGGCTCAATTTGAATAATATGATGGACCTAGATATCAATCTTGGACTATTATACTTGAGCTCTTGAGTTCTCAATTTGACATCTTGATTTCCAAGATCTACCCTTACCTTGACCATGAAAGGGAGGGAATGTAATTATGAACTTTAACTCACAAAATCTTAAAATATGGTCCCCTTATTAATGATCTCGATGTTTGACTCGTGAACTTGTGAAATATGATTTGATAATTGATACTCTCTATTTGGATATGCTTGATGCCTCATGATTAATATCAAGTAATGTGCTAGATTAGGGTGTAGTTGACTTATGACTGCTCTAACCTATGCCACATCTCTGTTTCGACTACCTCTAAATCCTCACCTTGTAGATTATTTAGAGTTTGGAAAGGTAACCCCTTTCATACTATTCTAAATTCTAGACCTAAGTCTCTAATAGGTCAAATCCATGAAGATATTGATGCTCGATCTTGAATCTTTATTTGATGATGATTTTGAAATAGGATGATGTTGACTATAGTTAGTGGTTAAGTTACTAGAAATACCTAGGCCTAGATCATTCATCAACCTTGAATACCACTAAAATTAAATCAATATTGATGCAATGAAATGTTGAATAATGCTCTAAATGTTGTTCATTGTTGCTCAATTGTTGTATATGGTTGAATGATAATCGCTGAGGTCTAAATAGGAATCTAATCCTAGATTCAAAGTGTTTGGACCTATGATCTTAATTTCCAAACTTGATTCTCGATATTGATGTATGAAATCTTGAATCATGATTATTGTCTTGGTTTTGACTTGACTATTATGATCATCCTATCTGGATCTTGAGATCACCCTATATATATGACTAGTGACTTTTGCGTTCCCAAATCTCAAAACTTTGAAATTATGACTATGTTGATTCATTTGATTTATAATTAGGGGTGAGCTTCATGTGGACTAGGATGGGACCTTCCATTGATTTTGAACATGAAATCATGATGTTGGAATATGATGATTGTCTCAAGTTGTTGAAATATGAAATCAGAATCATGGATGTATAATCCCACCTAGGTCAATGTAGAATGTAGAAACCTAAATGTTGGTAATGGAAGTCATACTTTACCCTTAATTCAAGGGCTCTATTTGTTTGACCTAAAATGTGATCCCTCCAGATTTGTGATTTATATGATAATCCCTTCAAATTTGTGACTCATGTAATGATAATTCTAATTTGATGATCCATGTGACTATATGTTGACTTTGATGCTAGGTTGCTTGAATTTGGAATGAGATTGGTTTTAGAAGTGGTTGTAAAACCTGATGAGATAGCATGATGATTTTGGTGATGAATAGGAATCTAAAATCTAAATAATTTACGTTTGGGGACGAAATTTCTTTTAAGGTGGGGAGGATGTTGTGGACTATATGTTTCTCTTTTCAATTATGAAATCCTAAACTCTACCTTGCTCAATGTTCTTGTCCTCCTTTTTAGTTCTATACTTGAATATGTATTGATGCATAATTGATAACTCTTAAGTACGATTATACATTGATGATGCTCATTTGACCCCGATCTAGTCTTTGGGTCTTCTCACTCATCACCACCTTTTCCCTTTTATTTTGATCTTATATTGAACCCACATCTACTTTGTTTTCATACTCATGGTGTAGAGCTCTTTCTCACAATCCCAATTCACCTTGTTTCATCCAAATCGAAGCTTGTATGAGGGAGTTATGTCTAATTGAAGATTAGGACTTTTCAAACCTAATTCTAATCCCTTTTCCCTTGACTTTAAGTCTTTGGTTTGGCCTTTCAGGGCCTGAATATTGGGTGCATGGCCCATAAATGTATTGTGTCTCCTTGCCTTCTTCTTTTGCTTTCTTCCCTACTTGGGCCAATCTAAGCCATCAGATCATGTCACATGGATTAGATACTTGTGATCCAACTATTAGAGAACCTTCCCCTTCCTTCATACCTTCTCCCAACATAATGGTTGCTAGCGTCCACCTACCCATCCTTGGCGCCACTCACCTACCCCATTCCCGCCACCTTTAGCTCCTATTGATCCTCACTTCACCTATAAAACACCTACCTTATACCTTTTGCTCTCTTTTCTTTACAGGTTGGGTGCCCTAATGCCTTATTTCCTTTCTTCTTCTCCTACCTTCTTCCTGTGGTGCCGCCGCTATCCATTTTTGGGCATCCTTGCCCTAGACCACATCGATCTTGATTAAGGGCGCTCTTAAAATCGTGTTGGCCTATCGATGATGGATGATAGAGTGCTAGGTCGTACGATGATCTCCAAACCCCCCTTCCTTTGTGATTCTAATGACTAGAGAAACTGTGCTCGTCGCATCGTGCCTGGGTCTATGTCACACACAATAGTGGTGGGCGGCAGTTGCCCACACTCACCACGTGCCCCTAGTCACTCGTATAAGTGGTCACCATGATGGGCTGGTCATGGGTGACTAGTAGCGATAGCCAGTAGGACAGACTGTGAGGGCACACATCGCAGGCCCGACCCAGTAGCCAGAAGCCCAAAACCAAAGAGATAGAGAGCCCATGTGCCCCTTTTTAAGCCTTGGATTTTAATCCAAGGGGCAAGATCCCTTGATTTAGAGGTATTTATTGCAAAAATCATAGTAATTGATTCTTTGGGTGATTTTGGACATGCCATATATGAATATTGATCTAGAAAATAATATCTATCCAGTGGTATAATTATTATGACCTGATTCTATTCGTGTTTATCTTTTCTACATGTTTTGTGCCTTTTAATGCCCAAGTCTGTTGTTGTATGTATCAAAATCACATTTTGGACCTTATACCAGTAACTTGAACAACTTGTTTGTACCAAGATTTGGAATTTGACTTGTTTTTGTATGTATCAAAGTCACAATTTGGACCTTATACCATTAACTTGAACAACTTGTTTGTACCAAGATTTGGAATTTGTTTATCTTTTAACCCTAGTTTGACCTAAGGTTGCTTAAATGACCTTAAATGGACCTATTAGAGAAAGATCACTTCTTTTCTGTTATAACTTGTTCAACTATTCTTGAAATCTCTATGGATGCTCTAAATCAGTACATTATAACCCAAAATATAATCATTCTCTATCATGATTTTTATTGTACCCTAATGATGATCTTGTAAAACTTAGTGTTTCTTACATGACTTTATGTGTACTCTTATGATAGGTGTTAAACCTTGTGTTTAATTGACCTCAAGTTACTCAAGATATGCATGTGGACTTGAAATCAATAACTTTTCCTTCCTTGTAACCCTAATTTACTTATGAACCGTTCCTGTACATTTTGAGATTAAATAGCCTTATCTTGACGTGAATGTGACCTAAAGTTCATGTTGTTGTTTAGAGATCTAATCTTGACCAATCTTGTTCTAATGATAAATTATGCTACATTATACTTTCAAATCAATAACTTATTGGTCTTTTTAACACAAAACCCTTAAGTAGACCCCATGTTTACTCTAATGGTGACAATCTTGCATGATAATAACTCAAACTAATTAGTAAGACAATGATAACACTTATGTTGTTTAATCTTTCTCAAACCTCATGTTTAATCTACTAATATCATGAAAACCTAATAGCATGTCTCCCTAACTCCAAATAAAAAATGATCGCATGTTTATATCTAATATAATGTGGATGGTTCACTTAGATCTAGGACTTAATGTTGATACATGTGCTATATGGAATCATTGCATGCATGTTTGTAACTTTAGAAGCTATGTTTGAACTAAGTGAAACCTAGATCCAAGGAAACATTCACATGACTTATATGATGTTTAAATTATCAATGCCCAATTTATCTAAGACACCATGTTATATATTTTGCATCTTAGGTCCACTTGGGATGGACCATCTCTAGAGATCTTATCATATCTTGCTCACTACTCGCAAGGTACGCTTAATCTCTTAACCCTATTATGATATTGACTTGTTTGTATGTATGCTTGTATGAATGCTTGGCTAGATAGTTACTTGTTTGAGCTATTTTTCCCTATGAATACTACTTTCATATTGATTATAATTTGTTGACAAATCTTGAACATAATGTAGAGAAGTCCATTATATAACCTGGTGTACCTGGCTAAGTTCTCAGGGTAAGGGAACAAGGAACAAATGAAATAGGTTTAGCTCATTGACTTTGGTCTTGAGATCCTCACGTAGAAATAGGGAGCATAAATGCCCCTCATGGACCCTTCCTGGAGAAGTAGTCAAAGGCCTATGCTGATATAATGGATAAAGAAACCTAAAATATGATTTTGTATGAATGGATGTCATTAAGTGTTCTCATCTTGTTTCTACTTCTTATTTAATATGATGTTTCTAGCCAAGCAACTTTTATACTACTCTTTAACTGTAGTTACATGTTTTTCATACCGTACTCAATGCATTCACATTGATATATTTTGTTTATAAAATTTGTAGTTGCTAACGAAGATCCATTGCATTCAAGACTATAAGCTCTAAAATTAATCACCAATGGGTATACTTGAATATAGAAATGGGTACATATGTCTTATCTCCATGTTTAGAATCTTATTATCTCTTTAGTTTTGTTATTGCCTTTTTCATATATATTGCTTGTGTGAAACTATGTTCCATTCTATGGATTGAAAACCAAGTCCACTCACCTTTGGATATGTATCCATTTGGAGGGTGGAATCAGGGTAATAAATATTTTTATGAAAGCTTCACTACCAAAAGGATAGGAATAATTTGTATCTTTCTTTGGGTAGGGTGTGATAGTTTTCCATAGTTGGTTCACATATTAAAGGATTTTAGAGCGCCTTTATTTATGTTAGGGGTGATGAAATCGTAGACTTTGTGATAAATCATGCTAGTTCACTTTAGTTTAATGCTTGTAAGTTAATTATTTTTCTTTCAAATATTTATTACTAAAAAATCAACATATATGTTTATGTTTACCCACTCCAAGTAGATATCAATAATTTTTAATCCTACTCACTAGTGCAAGGAAAATAATGGAGACAAAAAATAATTTCAACATTACCTGATAACCAAATGGGCTTATCAGAATAAAAAAGACTATCTAATTCTAAAACTATCGTATGCTTACCCATGTAAATTAGTTGTATTAATAAAAAAATATGGTATACATAAGATTCTAGGGTTGTGGATGCTTCTAATGATTTTTTGAGACTTTCTTATGTAAGGATTGAAACTGAATGGTGACGTGGATTCATTATGTTGTATGACCGCCTCCTTAGTCGAGTATATTGAGGACACATTATTAAAATTTGCTCTATGCATAGTTCCACGGTTAGGCTTTTATCTCATATCTAAGAATAGAGTTCATGAAGCAGGGAACCCCATTCCCATGATGCATTTATGATAGCTATCCACAACATTGACATTTGATGCATGTCGTATTTGATTGTGGTTGGACAGAAACATATGCAAATATTTATAAGCTATTATGCAATCACAAGACATTTGATAGAGTAGTATTTTACACATGTGGGTGTGTAATTTGAGCATATGAGTTCAAAACTATAGTTGAACATTCTTTATTGGAATTTTCTTTGGTTATTGTTGTTTGAATCACTCTCTCGTCCATGTCTTCATTCTTAAATTTCCAAAAATGCTAACATGTAATTGCCCATATTATGGATAACTTGACATTTTGTGATGATTTCTTGTACTAAGTGATCGAGACAATTCGTTATGTGAGAAGTGGTAAATGCATAGATCAACTCATGTCATATAGGCATGCGATATTGACAGGCTGATGGATCATGTAGGAGTGTGCATTCCACATTGTTATAGAGAGGACAATCATAGATAGTATCAATGTGCATTTTTTCCTTCTCCACATCACTTAAAGTATTTTATGTTGCATAAACTGCACAAAAACTTGGACACCTTCAAGAAGCTTGGGTCCCCATACACACTTCTAGTTGCCCATTAATTTGGATTTTTCTAGGTCAAGGACCCATATGTATGCATATATTGATTATATTTGGCTGGTAACCTTGAGTAATCAGGACCAAAGATCATGTTCTACAACGTCATCATTCTATTGGAATGGTTATAATAGCTTTCCAATCATCTTGGGCATGTAGACATGGTTAAAGACCCAGTCACATTCACCAGTTCTCACTCTCATTATATTGATAGTGGGGGAGTCAACATGATCATGTTTGTGATGGGATTGTAGGATGTTTAGGTTAGATCTTTCACACACTTATGTATCCATCTAAACATCTCTATTAGTGACATTGGTGATAACTTCATGGAAATTATTTGTGACCTCTTAAATGTGTCTCTTGATGAAGCTCTAAATAGAAAAATAAGGTTTCTTGACATTTAATCCCATCCAATGTACTTTTCCCTGATCTAAACCCAAAATTTTTATGGTTGGTTTAGAAATAACAAAAAATTTGGTGCGTCCCTCCAGAGGTGCACACACTAATCAATTGGGATTTGACTAGATGCACCCCATGAAATTGGAACACACCAGGTATCTTTCAAAATTTAAAAGGACCTAAACCAACACACCTACTTCTACTAAAACACTACACCCACAAGAGCGTCGGGTGATGTCGTAGTATGGAGAGCGGCAAGTATAGGGTCAATCCACATGAAGAAAAGGGGGCACTGGAGCTACGTTAGATTTTGGGCTAGGTTCCTACTGAGGAGTCTAGGGTCGAAGGGTTTGAGGTTGATTTTGTTGATTAGAAAAAGAAATTAAATGAAGGAAAACTAACAAGATGAAAACCTAAGTTAACCCTAGACAGTTAATTCTACTGAGCAAGAAAAGATAAGGCAAGCAAGAAAAGAACAAGTTATGCTAAGGCATGCAAGAAGAAGTCTACACTACACTAAGCTAGCAAACAGGGCAAAAGAGCAATTAAAGACCTACACTAGCAAGATCAAAGCAAGAATAAGACAAGAAGCTAACTAAGAAACTAAAGATATAACTAAGCTAACACTAGCTAAGCAAGAAGGCAATAAGGGTTTTAATGCAATAAAGGGATGTGTTGGCTATTTTGGGGATGCACTTATCAATTAGGTTGGAGGTGACATGTGAACATTATGCTTTCATTTAGATTAGCAAACCAAACAACAAGCTAGAGTCTAATGAATTTCCCTAGACTACTAACTGGCCATCAATAGGATAGGTTGTGTATAGGGGAACTAGTCCCTAACACCTCCTACTATCCTTAAAAGGGTCAATTGGGTTAGGGTCTAGGTGTAATTCAATTAGAGTCTAAACAAGCTTGGGTTTCTAGGCTAGAGGATCTTGGGGTGATTAGGGGCTGAGGGTAGTGTGGAAAATAAGATTGTTGTAATTGAATTGAATGCAATGAGATGAATTCAATATTGGACTCCCCTCTCCTATATACACTAAAGACTTGGGACGCAAGTCACCTAGACAGACTGAGACACAAAAGCCCAATAACTAATTAACCTATTAACTAAATAAGCTAATATATAATCTCTAACACACCCCCTTAAGATAGAGCGTGGGTGAAACACATGTCCAATCTTGGAGTTACATGAGTCTATAAAATGATAAAAGAAATGATAAATCAAACATAGAAGATAAATATCACTCCCCTTACAAAAATTGATACTCCCCCTTAATTAATACTCCCCGTAAATCAAATAATGAAGACACCACTTTCCTTTGAAATTGTATTTTGCAGGATGGAGTCCTCGAGCTTTGAAGAAGGTCTTTTGACGTGCATCTGGAATGAAGAACATCTAAAGAATGGAACCTGATACTACAATAGAAATTCACCACTTGGAGTAGACGATCCTCAATACCATGACTACATCATATTCACTGGAATACGTACTTAACGTGGCACAAACATGTATCTCCAATGATGATGTAGCAATAGAGGTGTCTTCAAAGCATTTGAGAAGATGTGCATAACGTGGCACAAACATGGACATACGATGTGTTGATATACGATGCAAGTACCATAACTCTAGCACATGAACCTTGGGGGCTTTATGGGAAAGGAGATCATCCATCAAGAAAAGTCCCAAGTAGATCAGCGGAAGGCGATGCCACAAGAACATATGCAACTTAGAGAAGACGTGATGAAGTAACTTGGTGAAGATAAATCTGGATGAATCCACCTTGCAAATATAGACTTGGAAGGCTAGAAATTGTTGAGCTTCTGAGAAGTCTGAAGAAGCACCCATCTATCTCTCAAGAATGCAACAAGAGTGATAATGATGTTTGAAAGTGGAGAATAGGTGTGCTGAACAAAGATCCATGAAGATAACCTAGAATATGTAGCTTGAATTGTGGGCTCTGATCTCCAAACCACGTTACAAACACGATTTAAACTTAGCGGAAGCGATTCGATTAACAGCGGAAGACAAAAATCACAGGAAATTTAAAACTTTTCGAGACAAGAGCTTGAATCCATAGAGCTTCATTAAAAAAAAGGAGATAAACTATTTACATCTCATGATAATTACTTCTTGAGTAATTATATACAACGAGATACAAAATCTCAAGAACTCATAACCAAAAGACTTCAAGACCTGAGAGTACAGAGGACACATAGGACTGACTCTAACTACACCACATGGCAGGCTAAATCTCCACCTGAGATTTACTGCTGCTTCTGGTGCTGCTGCTGCTGGGACTGGTCACCTGTAGACCTGTTCCTCCGTCTCCGACGTCCACCTAAAAAGTTGAAATCTACGGGGTGAGACAATTTTACATAATTGTCCCAGTGAGAGTTATAACTCCCTGCCAGAAGCTTTATTATAACATCAAAGAATAACTTAAGCAGTAAAAACTTTCAAAGTATTCAATAGCAATTGCAGTTGTAAACAAGAGCTCAACATTTATAAAGCATAAAGAACATATGCACTATGCAGTGTAACATCAATCAATTAGCTCATAGTTACCTTTAACAGGTATACTACGCTGTAGATTATGTTTTTCAAACATTCTTATTATTATGCCCTGTGGAGATGAGGTTTACCACTTATACCCCAACCAAACATTGTTAAGTGCCTTAGTATCATACTAGGTCATCGAAAGAGCCGGATTCTCATGACCTTCACCTTCCTCAGTCAGTAAGAGGATCACTTGTAGGACATCTTGTGTCTCTACTATTATAGCTCACCAGGGTAATCTGGTCCTTCACTATTTTAGAGTTACAGTGGCGTTCTGTACTCTCTTCGTCATCAGGAGATTTCATGTTTACCTTCTACTGATGCGGTATCTGTGCTTTCTTCGTCATCAGGAGATTTCGTGTTTACCTTCTACTGATGCGGTATAGATTTGTAGTGAAGGATTGACAGATTACATATCTACATCAAGTTCCTACACTAGGATGTAAGGTTCTACACATCCATATACTCAACAGTATGTGATCCAGGAGTTCCCTTAGGGAAACCTGTTTCACCATCATTTGATCTCTGACAATGATGGATCTATGATCAGGGCTCTACATTACACTTGATTAGTTAGGTGCATTCAGTATTCTTTTACATCATACATTGTTCTTCAAACAATAACAGTAGCATAACAGCTATGAAAGTAGAATACTAAATGTAACAAACCTAACTCACATCAATCATCATTTCTCAGTATACTCATCACAAGTCATCTCTGAAGCATGACCTTGATGGTATTCATGGCTCTTACAGCCCATTAAAACATAGGATGCCACTGACAAGGCATCAAGATATTTTACTATTCATAAAGCTAACAACATGCTTTCAATGAATATAGTATCATCACTCATACCTGGATATGATCACCTTCATATCAGAACCTGCATGGTTAATTCAACTGATAAAGGTAATTCAAAACAAGAATATACTTTCCACTCTTGTCATAAGAGCTAAGTTCTCTGATTCTCATCAATTAGAGTTTACTACTCATATTGCATGTCATCACCCTTGAATTAGGATTTACTATTCTCATTACATGTCATCACCCTTGAATTAGGGTTTACTATTCACATTACATCTCATCACCCTTGAATTAGGATTTACTATTTACATTACATGTCATCACCCTTGAATTAGGGTTTACTATTCACATTACATGTCATCACCCTTGAATTAGGGTTTACTTATTCACATTATGGTGAGTTGAACTCATAACATTGTCATGTATGAGGAACATCATCATTGATGCTCTCAGATTAGCTTAAGATTCATCATTTATCATAATTAGGGTTCCATGATCTCGCATAGGTGGATCATACCCTAATCATGCACATTCATGTGTATTGAAGGTACTTTACTTGAATTTCCATCATAAAAGGGTACTTTCTCTTTCTTAAGATACTTTCTCTCTCCTCATACTTGTAGAAGGTGATAACACCAATCTAGATTAGGTTGGTTTAAGTCCACTTTGATTAACATAGACCAAATCACCACTATTGAGTGATTAGGGTTTGATTAGAACAAGGTTTCACTCAATTGAACCTTTCAAGGGTATTATGGTAAATTACACATTGATCATCATCATGGTTTAATTTACTAACCACTAGACCCTTAATGTCTTTTGGTACCATTACGGTTTAGGTTGAACAACTATTAAACCATTTAAGCCTTCAAGGCATTAGGCAGACTTAACTTCAAAAGTCTCCAATAGGTTTCACACCTTCAACCTTCAAACGATCCTAAGATCGTATAAGGTTGTAGACCGTTTAAGCTTTGTAGACCGTTTAAGGTTTGGTTGACTTCAAGACCATATAACACTCAAGACCGTTTACCCTCATTCAGTCTTGAGTTCGAATGGTCTCATTCGGTCTTGAGATCGAATGGACTCATTCGGTCTTGAGGTCGAATGACCTTATACGGTCTTGAGGTCGAATGACCTTATACGGTCTTGAGGTCGAATGACCTTATACGGTCTTGAGGTCGAATGACCTTATACGGTCTTGAGGTCGAATGACCTTATACGGTCTTGAGGTCTAATGACCTCAAAAGCTCAAGATCGTATGGACCTCCAAGGTGGTTCAAAGGGTAAACTCGATTAGAGTTTCCTATGTTGAAGCCTTCAATTGGTCTCAAGCTTGCTATCCAATTATCAATTGAGACAATTAGGGTTAGCCTTAACCAATTGGTCACTCAATTGACCCTCAATTGATATCCAATTAGGGTTGGAGTTGGTTCAATTAAGGTCTATAAACGTTCAACCATCAACACTCAACAATGTGAAACAAATCGAAGTTGAACCCATCAGTTGACCTCCAATTGGGCTCAAACTTGGCCCAAACGGTCTTGGGATCGTTTGGATATACTCCAAACGGTCTTGAGACCGTTTTCCCAAGAATTCATCAAAATCTAGATTGATTTGATAGGGGTTGAACCTTAATTAAGTCACAAATCAGCAATTTGATTATTTCAATAACCCATTGTAATTGGGCCCTCAATTGATCAAATTACTTTAACCTTAGACCTCCAAACGGTCTTGGGTTGTCACCAAATGGTCTTGAGACCGTTTGGATGAGTTCCAAACGGTCTTGAGACCGTTTGGATGAGTTCCAAACGGTCTTGAGACCGTTTGCCCATCCATCCTTTGGACTCTAGTGAAAATTCATCAAGGTTTGATTTATTGAGTTGATCATTACTTCAATGCTTAATGGCAATGTAATTTGGTATCTTTGTACCTTCAATTGGTCAACTATACTTGACCCCAGACCTCCATACGGTCTTGGGTGATCCCCAAATGGTCTTGAGACCGTTTGGATGATTCCCCAAACGGTCTTGAGACTGTTTGGGCTAATCAACCCAAAATCTCAAATTAGCTCATTGTGATTTCAGCACCGATTTCAATTAGGGTTTGCCCTAGTAATCAACCTTCAACTCTTAACTCGTTTGGAATTAGTCCATCAAATTTGGTGAGTCATTAATTAACATCATTATGAACATTAATATCATGCGGTCAATGCTTATTCAACCATCTTATACGGTCTTGAGACCGTTTGCCCAAAAAGGGCAAATTAAGCAGATTGAAAATCAGAACTAAATTCAATTGAATTTGCTAATTGTTTTGCCTATATCTCACGATTCCTTTAGAGTTAACCTCTCAAATTTTGTGGGTGATTAACCTACATAATTATGAACAGGATTCTCATACGGTCCACGCTTGGTCAACGCAGACATACGGTCTTGAGACCGTATGCCTTCATACGACCTTGAAACCGTTTGCCCATCAAACGGTTTTGCAAACCGTATGGGCACTTGGTTGAGGTCGTATGGCAAAGTAGAAAACCGTGGATAAGCATAGGAAATAACGCTCTCATCTTCTTCCTCAAGAAAAGCAACAGTTCCTCATGGATTTGCTTGCAAGGAAGCAAGGGAAGACAGGGAAGAAGAATAACTAGCAACTAAAAGCATAGAAAAGATGTATATAACAAAGCATAGGTTTAGAGTTATAAAACCCGCCTAAAGCTTGCTCCTTGAGCTCCAAGCTTTCGAGGTCCAAGACTTTAATGGCGTCCTAGAAGCTCCACAGGTCGGCCAAGGTGAATCCTCCAAGGAAAGTTGAGAAGAGATGGCTAGAAAGATAGAGCTAAGTGAGCTAGCCATGAATTTGACCTTGAATTCGAGTTTCATCCAAGAATTTAAGCAAAAGGAAGGATCCAAACCTACCTTGCACTCCCCTGGTCGTCCTCCTGAGCTCCAGAGCTCTCCTTAGTCGGTTGAGCAAGGGGGAACAGTGAAGGAAACGAAAGAAACATTCCTTTGCTAAGTGAGGAAAAGGGCTTATATACTTGGGTGGAATTTCAACATAAGTACATAAGTTTTCCTCATTTTCTCATCTAAGTCCTCACTTTCTTCTTTGCTCGCCCTACCTCTTATTTCTAAGGACAACCTTCTTCTAAGGTCAAGAAATGAAGGCAAGAAGATCAACTTATTACTAAAGCACACACATAAAAGGGCTATAGTACTTACACCTTGATTATTCAATCACAAAGGTGTTTTTCATTATATGATTATTCAATTTAAGTGACTTCTTCATCATTTCTTCTCTAAATGATGACAAAAGTATTACAAGATATTTTAGATGGTGTATTTTACAAGTTGCAACCCTCAAATTGGGTAAATTGCACTTTACTCCAATTTAGGGTTTCAAGCACAGGGATTGCTTCCACAGCTGCACCTTGGTGCTCAAGCTTGGGAAATCCCTCAAACTTTACCATAATCATTCTTATGATGTCTCAACATCAGGGGAACATCTCAACATGTGCAAATTGCAAGTTAACCCTTCTAACTAGGTAAATTGCACATAAGTCCCTGAATTACAAAACAATGCTACAACTTTATATATAAAGGAGCAAAATTGAAATATATGTTTCTAAGGAACTTAATTACATGCAAAAAGATAATCACCAGTATCTTAATTACATAATTAGGCAAAACACCTAGGGTTAACTCATAACCCAGGTCAGGGATGTTACAAGTTATTCACCCCTTACAAGGATTTCGTCCCCGAAATCGATAAAACATATTAAGAGAAAAGGGCAGGATACTTCCTTCTCATCTCATCCTCTAGTTCCCAAGTGGCTTCTTCAACACCATGGTGGTTCCAGAGGACTTTCACAAGGCTTATATCTTTCTTCTTTAACTTTTTAATTCTGTTATCAAGGATTGACACCGGTCCTTCCTCATAAGATATATCATCATTCAATTCTACCTCCATAGGTTGTAGAATTGACTCAGTATCAGGGTGACATTTCTTTAGCATAGAAATGTGAAACACAGGATGTAACCTCTGTAACTCTGGTGGCAGCTCTAGTTTATAGGCTACTTTTCCAATTTGTTCAATGATTGGATAAGGCCCCATAAATCTAGGAGCTAACTTCCCTTTCCTTCCAAAACGAAGGACTCCTTTCCAAGGCGAGACCTTGAGATACACTTTGTCTCCAACCTAGAATTCTAAGGGTCTACGACGCTTGTCAGCATAAGATTTATGCCTATCCTGTGCGGTCTTAATCTGTTGTTGTATTACTTTAATCTTCTCTGTGGTCTGCTGCAAAAGATCATGACCTAACAACTGATGCTCACCAGTCTCAAACCAACACAAAGGTGATCTACAACGTCTACCATACAAGGCTTCATAAGGTGCCATATCAATACTATGTTGATAGCTATTATTATAGGCAAACTCTATCAAGCTTAGGTGTAGATCCCAACTTCCGGTAAACTGGAGAACACATGCCCTCAACAGGTCTTCTAAGGTCTGTATGGTCCTTTCCGACTGTCCATCAGTCTGGGGATGAAAGGCCGTACTAAACCTTAGCTTGGTGCCTAAGGCTCTGTGTAACTGTTCCCAAAAACGACTTGTAAACTGAGGACCTCTGTCAGAAACTATTGTGATAGGGACTCCATGCAAATGCACTATCTCTTGCACATACAACTGTGATAACCTTTCAGCAGAATAGGTTGTTTTGACAGGTAAGAAATGCACTGTCTTAGTCAACCTATTTGCAACTACCCAAATGGAATCATGTCCTTTGTTTGTCCTGGGTAGGCCAACAACAAAGTCCATGGTAACATGATCCCACTTCCACTGTGGTATGGGTAAAGGTTGCATTGTTCCTGCAGGCTTCTGGTGTTCAGCTTTAACTTGTTGACACACAGGACACCTTAGAACAAACTCTGCAACATCCTTCTTCATTCCAGGCCACCAATAAAGTTCCTTTAAATTACGATACATCTTGGTGCTCCCTGGATGCATAGCATACATCGAATAATGAGCTTCTTCTAGGACTAACTTCCTCAAGTTATCCGCATCTGGCACTATCATCCTCCCATGATAACATGCTACATGATCATCTAAGTCATGGAAACCATCTTGCTTCTCATTTCCATACTCTGATCTGATCTGCTGAACTGCAGCATCATCATGTTGTGCTTCCTTAATCTGCTCTCTTAGGGTAGGTTTAATATGCATCTCAGCCAACAACCCGGCTAACAATGACACCTTCAACTGTACATTGTCTTGCCTTAAAGAGATAAGCATATCTATCCTAGAGCTTACTAAAGAGTTTAGTTGTGCTCTATCCATGGTTGATGTTGCTAATTTCGTACTCAAGGCATCTGCAACAACATTGGCCTTTCCCGGATGGTAATCAATTGTACAATCATAGTCCTTGATTAACTCCATCCAGCGATGTTGCCTCATGTTAAGCTCATGCTGAGAGAAGATATACTTAAGGTTCTTGTGATCTGTGAAAATCTGGAATGTCTCTCCGTAGAGATAATGTCTCCAGATCTTCAAAGCATGAACCACAACAGCTAACTCCAGATCGTGTGTCGGATAATTCTCCTCGTGTTTCTTAAGCTGTCGGGAAGCAAAAGAAATCACTTGTTTATCCTGCATCAACACACATCCAAGTCCATTCTTGGAGGCATCACAGAAGACTACATATCCTTTTCCTTGTTCAGGTAGCACAAGCACAGGTGCACTTGTCAACCTCTCCTTCAACAACTGAAAAGACTGTTGACACTTATCACTCCAAGAAAAAGGAACATCTTTCCGGGTCAACTTGGTTAAAGGTAAGGCTATAGAATGAAAGTTCTTAATGAACCTTCGATAGTAACCAGCTAACCCCAAGAAATTTCGAATCTTCGTCGGTGTCTTCGGTTGTTCCCATTGTAGAACAGATTCTACCTTTGTAGGGTCAACACGAATTCCCGAGGCAGATATCACATGTCCTAGAAAAGATACCTCCGGCAGCCAGAACTCACACTTGCTAAACTTAGCATACAGCTTGTGTTTTCTTAGCAAGGTCAAAGCTTGGCGAAGATGCTGCTCATGCTGCTGAGCATTCTTACTATAGATCAGAATGTCATCTATGAAGACGACAACACACTGATCAAGGAAAGGTCGGAAAACTCTATTCATGAGTTCCATAAATGCAGCTGGTGCATTGGTTAGTCCAAACGACATAACCGTGAACTCATAGTGACCATACCTTGTCCTAAAGGCAGACTTGGATATGCCACTATCCTTAATACGAAGTTGATGATATCCAGACCTCAAATCTATCTTTGAAAAGACTGTTGAACCACGCAACTGGTCAAAGAGGTCAACAATCCTCGGCAGAGGGTACTTATTCTTTATAGTTACTTTATTAAGTTGTCTGTAGTCGATGCACAACCGCATTGACCCATCTTTCTTTTTAACAAACAAGACCGGAGCACCCCAAGGTGAAGTACTCGGTCAGATAAAACCCTTCTCAAGTAACTCTTGAAGCTGTTTCTTGAGTTCTGCCATTTCGGCAGGCGCCATCCTATACGGAGTCTGGGCTATGGGTTTCATATCTGGAATCAGATTGATTTCAAAATCAATCTCCCGAGGTGGTGGTATACCAGGAAGTTCTTCAGGAAACACATCCTCGAATTCCCTAACTATGGGAACTTCGGCAGGATTGGAACTTTCCTTGGTAACATCTACCACATGGGCCAAGAATGCATAACATCCTTGCCTCATCAGCTTATCAGCAACCATAGCTGATACAAGACAGGTGGGCAGAATCTTTCTTTCACCTTGAAAGATCCATGTGCTGCTTTCATCAGCAAACACAGCCAACTTGGACTCACAATCCAAGACAACTCTATACCTCTCTAAGGTATCCATCCCGAGGATTATATCAAATCCTTGCATATCAAGTGGTATAAGATCCACTTGAATGCGATGATTAGAAAAGAAGAGGATGCAGGGAGAGCATACCTCCTGCAAAATGGTAGATCCACCCAACGGAGTCTCCAAAAAGAAACTATCTGCCCTATGACTAACAATCACATTGCAGTTACGAATCACTCTATGAGTGATGAAAGAGTGCGTATCACCCGGGTCAATAAGAACAGATACAACACATGATGTAGACATATCAGGATATAAAAGTTCCATCTGACCTGCCACTACCCGTGGATTGACCACTGCATCTGGTGGGTTCATAGCATAGAACCTCGCTGTCGCCTGGTGTTGAGGTGGTGCTGATGATCCAGCTTGAGACGCTTGTCCACGTCCTCGAGCTGCTCCTTGAGATTGCATTCTCTGAGATCCTTGTTGATTCTATCTCGGAGGCTGTGTCACACTGACAGGCTTAGATCGGCAGTCCTTCATCAAATGTCCCACTTTACCATAGTTGTAGCAACTCCTCTCCTGTTGTTGTGGTCGGGGTGGTCCAGTAACTGACATCGATGCAGAACTGTGAGTCCCTTGAAGCGGCTGACTCCGTCTTCTACCTCTTCTTGGTGACCATTGAGTTTGAGAACTCGATCTGGGTGGTGGAGGGTTAGGTGTAGAGAATCTAGGTTTCTTGGAATCCCTAGATGAAGAACCCTGGAACTGTGGATATCTTTTCTGGGTTTGCCTCTTCTCCACCACAGATCTCTCTATCCTTCGGACTGACTCAATGAAGGTAGAGAATCTCTCTCGGTTTTCTAAGGCAGACACCGGGGTTGACATATCAGCATTCAAACCCTTCTCGAATCTCCTGATTCTTTCCTCTTCTGTGGCAGCCATGTGCGGACAGAACCGCAGCAATTCCATGAACTTAGCTTCAAACTCGCTAATGTTCATCATGCCCTGCCTCAATCTCTCAAACTGAGAGATCTTCTCATCTAGGAAGGTCTTTGGAAAATATCTATTGATAAATTCTCGACGAAACTCTTCCCACGAGAACTCTATTCCAGGTCTCTTCTGCTCTTCCATGTTCCACCAGTGACCAGCACTGCCTTTGAGAAGATAGACAGCATGTCTAACCTTCTCAGCCTCTGGGATAATAAGAATCCTGAAAGCCTTCTCCAACTCTGTTAACCATAGGTCAGCATCTGCGGGGTCGGCAGTCCCAAAGTACTCGGTAGCTCCGACATGACGAAGTCGCTCGAACGTCTTATCGATACCTTGTCCTTCAGGTTGGGCAGGTGCCCTAGGTGCAGGCATGGGCATCCTGTCGGTTATGTGTGTCATGGTAGTCATAAACTGCCCAAACATCGTCTGTACTGCTGGATTACCCATGTCAGCTGGGTCAAACTGGGGTGGCTCAGGTGCAGGTTGTTCTATTTTTGGAACCCTTGCCCCGCCTCGAGGTGCACTAGCACTACTCTCTGCCACATACTCATCATGTGGCTCTTCCATCCTTATGTATCTTCTTCTCCTGAGGAGCAGAAGATTCTATTAGATAAGGAAGGAGTACTAAAGATAGACTCGACATCCTAAGTCCTATGCCTATGTAGACTCAACGGACCTAGAGCTCTGATACCACTAATTGTGGGCTCTGATCTCCAAACCACGTTACAAACATGATTTAAACTTAGCGGAAGCGATTCGATTAACAACGGAAGACAAAAATCATGGGAAATTTAAAACTTTTCGAGACAAGAGCTTGAATCCATAGAGCTTCATTAAAAAAAAGGAGATAAACTATTTACATCTCATGATAATTACTTCTTGAGTAATTATATACAACGAGATACAAAATCTCAAGAACTCATAACCAAACGACTTCAAGACCTGAGAGTACAGAGGACACATAGGACTGACTCTAACTACACCACATGGCAGGCTAAATCTCCACCTGAGATTTACTGCTGCTTCTGGTGCTGCTGCTGCTGGGACTGGTCACTTGTAGACCTGTTCCTCCGTCTCCGACGTCCACTTAAAAAGTTGAAATCTACGGGGTGAGACAATTTTACATAATTGTCCCAGCGAGAGTTATAACTCCCCGCCAGAAGCTTTATTATAACATCAAATAATAACTTAAGTAGTAAAAACTTTCAAAGTATTCAATAGCAATTGCAGTTGTAAACAAGAGCTCAACATTTATAAAGCATAAAGAACATATGCACTATGCAGTGTAACATCAATCAATTAGCTCATAGTTACCTTTAACAGGTATACTACGCTGTAGATTATGTTTTTCAAACATTCTTATTATTATGCTATGTGGAGATGAGGTTTACCACTCATACCCCAACCAAACACTGTTAAGTGCCTTAGTATCATACTAGGTCATCGAAAGAGCCGGATTCTCATGAACTTCACCTTCCTCAGTCAGTAAGAGGATCACTTGTAGGACATCTTGTGTCTCTACTATTATAGCTCACCAGGGTAATCTGGTCCTTCGCTATTTTAGAGTTACAGTGGCATTCTGTACTCTCTTCGTCATCAGGAGATTTCATGTTTACCTTCTACTGATGCGGTATCTGTGATTTCTTTGTCATCAGGAGATCTCGTGTTTACCTTCTACTGATGCGGTATGGATTTGTAGTGAAGGATTGACGGATTACATATCTACATCAAGTTCCTATACTAGGATGTAAGGTTCTACACATCCATATACCCCACATACTCAACAGTATGTGATCCAGGAGTTCCCTTAGGGAAACATGTTTCACCATCATTTGATCTCTGACAATGATGGATCTATGATCAGGGCTCTACATTACACTTGATTAGTTAGGTGCATTCAATATTCTTTTACACCATACATTGTTTTTCAAACAATAATAGTAGCATAACAGCTATGAAAGTAGAATACTAAATGTAACAAACCTAACTCACATCAATCATCATTTCTCAGTATACTCATCACAAGTCATCTCTGAAGCATGACCTTGATGGTATTCATGGCTCTTACAGCCCATTAAAACATAGGATGCCACTAACAAGGCATCAAGATATTTTACTATTCATAAAGCTAACAACATGCTTTCAATGAATATAGTATCATCACTCATACCTGGATATGATCACCTTCATATCAGAACCTGCATGGTTAATTCAACTGATAAAGGTAATTCAAAACAAGAATATACTTTCCACTCTTGTCATAAGAGCTAAGTTCTCTGATTCTCATCAATTAGAGTTTACTACTCATATTGCATGTCATCACCCTTGAATTAGGATTTACTATTCTCATTACATGTCATCACCCTTGAATTAGGGTTTACTATTCACATTACATGTCATCACCCTTGAATTAGGATTTACTATTCACATTACATGTCATCACCCTTGAATTAGGGTTTACTATTCACATTACATGTCATCACCCTTGAATTAGGGTTTACTTATTCACATTATGGTGAGTTGAACTCATAACATTGTCATGTATGAGGAACATCATCATTGATGCTCTCAGATTAGCTTAAGATTCATCATTTATCATAATTAGGGTTCCATGATCTCGCATAGGTGGATCATACCCTAATCATGCACATTCATGTGTATTGAAGGTACTTTACTTGAATTTCCATCATAAAAGGGTACTTTCTTTTTCTTAAGATACTTTCTCTCTCCTCATACTTGTAGATGGTGATAACACCAATCTAGATCAGGTTGGTTTAAGTCCACTTTGATTAACATAGACCAAATCACCACTATTGAGTGATTAGGGTTTGATTAGAACAAGGTTTC
Source organism: Alisma plantago-aquatica (assembly GCA_963693085.1). NCBI lineage: Eukaryota > Viridiplantae > Streptophyta > Magnoliopsida > Alismatales > Alismataceae > Alisma > Alisma plantago-aquatica. The sequence continues at coordinate 839,929,963 of OY856411.1, read as the reverse complement.
ACTCAATTGAACCTTTCAAGGGTATTATGGTAAATTACACATTGATCATCATCATGGTTTAATTTACTAACCACTTGACCCTTAATGTCTTTTGGTACCATTAGGGTTTAGGTTGAACAACTATTAAACCATTTAAGCCTTCAAGGCATTAGGCAGACTTAACTTCAAAAGTCTCCAATAGGTTCCACACCTTCAACCTTCAAACGATCCTGAGATCGTATAAGGTTGTAGACCGTTTAAGGTTTGGTTGACTTCAAGACCGTATAACACTCAAGACCGTTTACCCTCATTCGGTCTTGAGGTCGAATGGTCTCATTCGGTCTTGAGATCAAATGGACTCATTCGGTCTTGAGGTCGAATGACCTTATACGGTCTTGAGGTCGAATGACCTTATACGGTCTTGAGGTTGAATGACCTTATACGGTCTTGAGGTCGAATGACCTTATACGGTCTTGAGGTCGAATGACCTTATACGGTCTTGAGGTTGAATGACCTTATACGGTCTTGAGGTCGAATGACCTCAAAAGTTCAAGATCGTATTGACCTCCAAGGTGGTTCAAAGGGTAAACTCGATTAAGGTTTCCTATGTTGAAGCCTTCAATTGGTCTCAAGCTTGATATCCACTTATCAATTGAGACAATTAGGGTTAGCCTTAACCAATTGGTCACTCAATTGAACCTCAATTTATATCCAATTAGGGTTGGAGTTGGTTCAATTAAGGTCTATAAACGTTCAACCATCAACACTCAACAATGTGAAACAAATCGAAGTTGAACCCATCAGTTGACCTCCAATTGGGCTCAAACTTGGCCCAAACGGTCTTGGGATCGTTTGGATATACTCCAAACGGTCTTGAGACCGTTTGCCCAAGAATTCATCAAAATCTAGATTGATTTGATAGGGGTTGAACCTTAATTAAGTCACAAATCAGCAATTTGATTATTTCAATAACCCATTGTAATTGGGCCCTCAATTGATCAAATTACTTTAACCCTAGACCTCCAAACGGTCTTGGGTTGTCACCAAACGGTCTTGAGACCGTTTGGATGAGTTCCAAACGGTCTTGAGACCATTTGCCCATCCATCCTTTGGACTCTAGTGAAAATTCATCAAGGTTTGATTTATTGAGTTGATCATTACTTCAATTCTTAATGGCAATGTAATTTGGTATCTTTGTACCTTCAATTGGTCAACTATACTTGACCCCAGACCTCCATACGGTCTTGGGTGATCCCCAAACGGTCTTGAGACCGTTTGGATGATTCCCTAAACGGTCTTGAGACCGTTTGGGCTAATCAACCCAAAATCTCAAATTAGCTCATTGTGATTTCAGCACTGATTTCAATTAGGGTTTGCCCTAGTAATCAACCTTCAACTCTTAACTCGTTTGGAATTAGTCCATATAATTTGGTGAGTCATTAATTAACATCATTATGAACAGTAATATCATACGGTCAATGCTTAGTCAACCATCTTATACGGTCTTGAGACCGTTTTCCCAAAAAGGGCAAATTAAGCAAATTGAAAATCAGAACTAAATTCAATTGAATTTGCTAATTGTTTTGCCTATATCTCACGATTACTTTGGAGTTAACCTCTAAAATTTTGTGGGTGATTAACCTACATAATTATGAACAGGATTATCATACGGTCCACGCTTGGTCAACGCAGACATATGGTCTTGAGACCGTATGCTTTCATACGACCTTGAAACCGTTTGCCCATCAAACGGTTTTGCAAACCGTATGGGCACTTGGTTGATGTCATATGGAAAAGTAGAAAACCGTGGATAAGAATAGGAAATAACGCCCTCATCTTCTTCCTCAAGAACAGAAATAGTTCCTCACGGATTTGCTTGCAAGGAAGCAAGGGAAGATAGGGAAGAAGAAGAACTAGCAACTAAAAGCATAGAAAAGATGTATATAACAAAGCATAGGTTTAGAGTTATAAAACCCACCTAAAGCTTGATCATTGAGCTCCAAGCTTTCGAGCTCCAAGCCTTTAATGGCGTCCTAGAAGCTCCACAGGTCGGCCAAGGTGAATCCTCCAAGGAAAGTTGAGAAGAGATGGCTAGAAAGATAGAGCTAAGTGAGCTAGCCATGAATTTGACCTTGAATTCGAGTTTCATCCAAGAATTTAAGCAAAAGGAAGGATCCAAACCTACCTTGCACTCCCCTGGTCGTCCTCCTGAGATCCAGAGCTCTCCTTAGTCGGTTGAGCAAGGGGAACAGTGAAGGAAATGAAAGAAACATTCCTTTGCTAAGTGAGGAAAATGGCTTATATACTTGGGTGGAATTTCAACATAAGTACATAAGTTTTCCTCATTTTCTCATCTAAGTCCTCCCTTTCTTCTTTGCTCGCCCCTACCTCTTATTTCTAAGGACAACCTTCTTCTAAGGTCAAGAAATGAAGGCAAGAAGATCAACTTATTACTAAAGCGCACACATAAAAGGGCTATAGTACTTACACCTTGATTATTCAATCACAAAGGTGTTTTTCATTATATGATTATTCAATTGAAGTGACTTCTTCATCATTTCTTCTCTAAATGATGACAAAAGTCTTAAAAGATATTTTAGATGGTGTATTTTACAAGTTGCACCCCTCAAATTGGGCAAATTGCACTTTACTCCAATTTAGGGTTTCAAGCACAGGGATTGCTTCCACAACTGCACCTTGGTGCTCAAGCTTGGGAAATCCCTCAAACTTTACCATAATCATTATTATGATGTATCAACATCAGGGGAACATCTCAACATGTGCAAATTTCAAGTTAACCCTTCTAACTGGGTAAATTGCACATAGGTCCCTGTATTACAAAACAATGCTACAACTTTATATATAAAGGAGAAAAATTGAAATATATGTTTCTGAGGAACTTAATTACATGCAAAAAGATAATCACCAGTATCTTAATTACATAATTAGGCAAAACACCTAGGGTTAACTCATAACCCAGGTCAGGGATGTTACATGAATATATATATATCATCTCTTCTCATACTCTCTCTCTCATACATACTCTCACATGCTCTCTCTCTCTTCTCATCTCTTCCTCTCCTCTCTATCCCCCCCACACCAAATACAATGAGAATGAGTGTTTGGTGTGAAGAAATGGATATATGACCCCACACACATGGAAAAAAGGATACATACATGATGGTTGGGTAGGAAAGGAATTAGTGGATTTGAGAGGAATTTGTGATATGGAGATGTGTAATTTGTGGAGAATAAAACCGATAACTGGAGAGAATATGCTAAATGGGTCAATGTAAGATCTGGGTACAAAATTGAATAGGCTTTAAAATGGATCCGATTAGATAGAAATAGATCCAATTAAGGATCCAAATATCAACATGCATATTGTATATGGGGCAGAAGAAAAATATTGGGGTTGTTTGGTAGTAGTGGAGAGTGATGGGTGATTGTGCTTTAGCTAGGGATAGGCGAAGGCGTTGGGGCAGAAGCAACAAGATGGAGAGTAGCAGTGTAGAGATGGATACAGTTGCTAGACAATGAGGCAACAACACAACATCAAATGAACACAAAAAAAGATGATGTCTGCCAAGAGGTAGTGGCCAGATATGGCAGCGATGGTGGCGGCTGTTGCTCTTAGGATTAGTGGTGGTGATGTTGTTGTTGTCGATGGTGATGGCGTTTGTTATGGCTGGTAGCAATGACACTGATAGATGTTTTTGGTGAGGATCAGAGATGGTGTGAGGTCAGCTGCTAGCCGATGGATGTGGTGTGGCTGCTGGGATCCAATGGCACTAGGGATAGGTGACGTTGTTATTGGCCGATGGAACTTATAGGGAAGTGGCAACATGTTGTTTTCTGTTAATGATGGTGGCTGCGTGATACAGTGGAGGCATTGATGGCTGTCACTGGTGGTAGTTGTCGCTATTGATTGGCATCAACTCTAGGGATTGGTGGCAGTGGCAAGTTTGCTGTTCTGGCCGGCGGCTTCTTGTTGTTGGCCCATTGGTGCTTGCTGTTGCCAGCAGGGGCTGCTGAAGGTGGCTGATAAATTGACCACTGAGAAGAACAATGCCAAAAAAAGGAAAGAATGAATTAATGTGGAAGTTGGAGAGAAGACACATTAGAGTGATTAGGGGCTGAGGGTAGAAATGGGAGTGGAAGTGAGGTTTTAGGCCTCCCATCACCCATATTCTAGCCTTGAGAAAGCTCCATGCTAAGCACACTAAATTCATCTAAACTAGCTACTTAGATATCTCAAATAGGGTTAGGGGAATTGATTAACATGTAGGAGGATGGGTAGCTGGGTAGGGATCCATGAATTGGACCTAGGATCAAATCTAAAAATTCACACATATAAGTGATTTCCCTAAATTCCTAGGTGATTTCAAGCACAAACAAACATGAAATTCATGAAGAATGCGATAGAAATGGAACATAATCATTAGGAAACGGAATTACAATGTTTACATATCATTTTCCACCAATATGGTATCAAAGTAACATTTTTGGCCCCAAACAACCCACCTAAGGGGCCTATCTACTAATGGAAATGCAAAATACAAAAAGAAGGGAGAAAGAGGTAGAAGAAGCCATGGAACTTGGTGTAGATGGAGTAATTCTCCTCTTCAACTATTGCAAGACGTCCTTCTTCTTCTTCCAAGGTGCAAAAGCATGGAATGATGGTGGAATAGGGTAAAAACACTAGGAAACTAGGGTTTTGGTGGTGGAAATGGTGAAATGGAGTGGAATGGAGGTGGAAATGAAGTGGAATGGGTGGAATGTGAAAATGGGGATCTATGAGGGGGTAGAATGTAGCTAACCTCATGCCCCACCCACCACCTATGTATATATAGGTGGTGGGAAAACACTAGGTCAAGTGGGGGGTAATATAGGGTATGTAGTGGAAAAGTAGCTAGCTTTTTATCAGTAGCATGATCGTGCTGGGCAGCATGACCGTGGTGGGTTGGGGTCAGGATGGTAATGGTGGAGTGGAATGACTGAGGTGAAAAATGGAGAAAATGATCAAGGAAGTTGGTGGTTTTAAACTGAAAGTGGCATGGACGTGGTGGTCACCACAACCGTGGTGAGGCAAGGGTGGCATGACCATGGTGGTCACCAAGGCTGTGGTGGCTTGGATGCTCTACCTGTTCTTGGTAAAATGGCCATGCTGATCTGTATGCCACACAGCCGCACCAGGTAGCACGACCATGCTGGGTCATGGTAGCACGACCATGCTATGCTACATGACCACGTTGGGTCATGGTAGCACATCCATTCTATGCTACACGACCATGTTGGGTCATGGTAGCACGGCCATGCTGCTCTCTGTATCAACACTTTGAGCTTGTACTTGGTTCATTCTTGGGCATCTTTGCTTCAATTGATCTTTGGCCAATAGGGGTAGGTTGAGCGAGTCTTGGACTTCACTTTAGGCCTCTCCAAGGATAGATAAACCCTAGGATCACTCCTCTCTCTCTCCCACCCAAGCACGGTCCAAATACTTGAAAAACATGCAAATAATGTTCATAAGTACATTTTGCACAAATATGCATATTAGGGGTAATAACATGTAATATAATAGGTATAAATGTGATTGAAATGCAATATCACACAAGATGAGCCCTAAAATAGGGTTGCATCACCACCCCAAACTAAAAACATACTTGTCCTCTAGTATGCTCCAATTCAATCTCTCTTACAATTTTTCCACAATCAAGAAATGACAAATGCATTGCAATAGTTGAATATTGACTAAATGGGCTCAAAGATGACTAAGTACATGCATTCCACCCTCTCTTATCCTCTTTCACAAACCAATCATGATTAGAGAACTGAGCCTGCAAACTTCAAATATAGAGAATAGAAAACACAATCAGTCCATGTGGCTGTCATATCACTCTGGGTAAACCATTTCATGGTGGTGAAAGTAAAAATGACTAATTTTTCTATTTTACATTCATGCATTCAATCTCATATGTCCATACACACTATGTAACCCACGTGGCTGTGAAAAAGAGCAAAGTGAGCTAGGTTTGATATTTTCTAGCTCGATTGGCATGCAAAAGGAAGAAAGGATTGCAGTTAGAGTTTAGAGTGCTTTTACACACCCATTTTTACTTTATTTCGATGCTCTTAAACATGAGCATCTTTGATTTTCTTTTTTTTTTGCATTTTTTATTTTATTTTTCTTTTTCTTTGCCCTTGATGTGGATAGGGCACATGATGATGGCATGATCTTCTTGGAGTTTAGGGATCTAGCCTTTGTTCAAGTTCCTCTCTATTGATTTCTTAGCTTCTTCATTTTGAGGTGGTGGTCGATGCTGTTCAGGTTTCTTGGCATGAATTTCCATAATGAGGGTGATGTTTGATAATGGAGTGGAAGGCATTGATGTAGATGTGGTAGAGTAAAATTGGTGTGCCTTGTGCTTATACTAAGTTTTTGCATGGCCCAAACAGTTGAGTGCTTATACTAAGTTTTTGCATGGCCCAAACAGTTGAGTGCTTATACTAAGTTTTTGCATGGCCCAAACAGTTGAGTTTCATGCAGACTGTGAGCAAGTCCTCATACTCAAGACGAAAGTGTTCTCCATAGATAAAGATCAAATGAATCATCAACTTTCTTATGATGCTCAGTAACTAGTTGTAATACAAATACACTAGCATGCATTGGACTCTAACCCATACCATGAACTCCCTATGTATTGGATCAGAGGGAGAAAACATGTGGGACCAAGGCTGTAGCTATAGGTATTTGTTGAATATAGTCCAAGGTCCACCTATCATGATCGTCAAGTAGTCATTGTGATTTACAAATTGAATGATTTGGTAACCTAGTTCAATATTGATTATTCGTAACTACTCTATTATCCACTAGAGGATGTGGATCTCATTGTTAAGATGTGAAACCCTAGATTGATACTGACAACTTTAACCACAACAACATGTTGCCATTGCTCTAGCAATAGTTGTATGACTTTTCTTCAAGGATGGTAGTATAGGACTTAGGACGACACTGATGTCGATTTCTTTCATCAGATGCAGTGAGATAGGGTTGAGGTAGGTTAACATGCTTCCACTCATGCCCATGGTTGCATCTTTGTAAGAGCTACTGGATCGTCTTCTTTTTCATCGTTTGTGGTCATATTCTCATCACCTCCATCAGCTCCTCCATTAGTACCAATTTCTTGGTTCTTTTCTGTATGATTTTCTTTTCCTTGATCTTACACCACCACCAGTGAAGTAGCCATGTTGTTGTTGATCTAATTGCAGTTGTCTGGCAAGCTATCATGGAAGGCCTGACTCAAGCCTCTGTATCCCCTGTCGTGGCCTCCACCGTCGCTAAATCCTGACACCATTGCACTCTAATTTTGTCATGAACATATATGTGTATCTTATTTTAGTTTTTTATATATATTTCTAGTTAATGATAGGTCTATTTTGTCGGCCATCACACTGCTTAGAGACATAGATACCACTTGGTAATTAATTAGACCGGGTCATTGGTCTGATTCCTTATACCATCAAACTCATTCACCTGGAAAGGAAAACGAAGATGCTGTTTATAAATGGACTTGCTAACATTTCTTTTCTCGAACTTTGATATTTTGACTAAGGCTTAGCTGTGTCATTGTCTTTTGTAAACGGTGAGGAGGCACGTTCAATGTTCACAGTTGCTAACCCAGTCTCGATTGAAAAGTGCATGTTTGCCACTTTCCTTCTGTAGAGAACTATAAATTTACTTGGTCAAGAGCAACAGAACTACAAAGGCATTGAGCTTTAATGCTTGGACTGAATATTATGCGTCCGTAGCTGTGACGCTACCATATCTCAACATGTAACGTGCATATTTAAAGCCTGACCAATATCTCAGTGCATGCTTATCCCATGCTGATGCAACCACGCGAAAAAGATTGAGTTGATTTTGACAAATGCATGAAACTCTCTTGCGCTTGGATGTCACGTCTATATCGGAGCTTGCTGAAGCAAATCTGCACTATGTATCTGCAACGATGTTTTTCAAAACCCTTTGCCGGGTCAAATCCCTTGGATGCAGTGGTTATATGGTGCAGGGTGAAAGCAACGGACAAAGGAAGAGAAAATTTGCATGCTTATGATACATGCTTTCGTTCTAGTTTTTAGTTTTTTCAACGAAATGAACCTGTCAGCCGCTGATGCAGGCATGATGCCTATATAAATGGAGTCCTCCCACACGCGATTCAACATCCCAAACACTCCCTAGCCTAAACGTACCTGTAGCTACTCATCTAGCTAGCTGATGGCTCTCTCGGCTCGGTCCAGGATATGGACAGCCATCTTCTTCGCTATGATATGCTTGACCGCAACCTCCGCGGCTCGCATGCTGCAGCAAGGCGGAGGTAACGGGGGTGGAGGTGATCAGGGCGGTGGCGGAGGAGGAGGAGATCAGGGAGGTGGTGGCGGAGGAGACCAAGGAGGCGGAGGAGGGGACCAGGGAGGCGGTGGCGGAGGAGACCAGGGAGGCGGCGGTTCAGGTGGTCAGGGCGGTGGTGGAGGAGATCAGGGAGGCAGCGGAGGAGGAGGAGGAGACCAGGGAGCTGGTGGTGGTGGTGGAGATCAAGGAGGAGGCGGGGGAGGAAGCAATATGGGTGGAGGTGGTGGTCAAGGCGGCGGGGGAGGCCAGGGTGGCGGTGGGGGTTACATGCCCGGTGGCTACATGTATGGCGGCTACATGCCGGGAGGTGGATACACGGGCGGCTACATGCACGGTGGCGGTTACATGCCTGGCGTCGGTTATATACCTCATCTCGGAGGCTATCACGGCGGGTATGGCGGTGGTGGCGGCTATGGGCATGGGTTTGGCGGTGGCTTTGGTGGAGGCAGCTTCGGTGGTGGAGGTGGAGGCGGAGGAGGAGGGGGTGGCGGCTTCTGATGTCTCAGTTGCTGGTTATGATATATGCTGCGTTCCCTGCGTATTTCGTCCTTGTTCATACGTACATGTTTACTAGTTATATGTTTCATATATACATCTGTGCTAGCATCGAGTACCTTTGGCTCATTTGACAATTGACATCTGTGTCGTGTGTGCGTTGTTAGACACGACACTCATAATAATATGAATAATAAGTTGCATTTATATAATGGTGATAGATTCCTAAAAAAAAAATATAACGGTGATAGATTTTTTTTTAGACTATTCTCTCTTTTTTCTGTTTCCGGATGAGGTGACAGATACGTTAAATCTTTGTGCATACAAACATCCTATTTATATTTTTGTAAGAGTGGATTTTTGGTTAATGTAGTAGATAAGGAAATTCTGCGACACAACTAAGCAGCAGATTTAGAGTCTGAGGTTTATACAAGTGAAGATTGTCATGTTCGGGCTAAAATGAGGAAGCACATAGTCCCCTCTTACCGTGCATTTGATGAAATACAAGAGCCGCGACCCAAAATAATATCTTTATAAAGTGTGAAAATTTGTTAAAATGAACTATAGTATATAATTAATTGACAAGTATATAAAACGTTGTATTTAAACATGTACATCAACTTGTGCCAAAGGCCCAAAACGAGGATATCCATTGGAATCCGGTGATTGTTTAAATAGCCGTAACTAATGCATACAAAGCATCGCAACATGACATGGTCATACATCGCGATACATTCTAAAGTAGATGACCGGATAGCGTGGTTTGCAAGTTTTTGATGGTCCCCAAAGAAGGTGGACTTCAACCACACAAACAAGTATTAAATTTATTTACTATCCTTTCGGACGTCCAGCTTCACCCACTGGTTTTGGAAGAGGGAGTGAGTGAGAGACGTTTTTCTTTTAATCTTGATATTCAAACGCCCTTAGTCAATCTTCCCACAACGATCAAGATGTTGTACGCTAAACGACCCACTACGCGAAACGAGAATCACATATTAGTTATCCATCGCCATCAGTTGAAACCAAGATGAGAAAATATACGTATATAATGTATATGTATATATATGTGTGTACTCTACCATGATTGATTCAATCGATGTATTTGTAATTTTTATCATGTTAAAGACGGACTGATCATGGTTCAAATGATAGAGAATCTGAATAATATATATTTTTGTAAATGAACATGAATATGCTATAATATTTAGTTATGTTAGTATCGTTATTCAGAATCTTTGAACGAGGTGTTTTGTACTTGATGAGATTTGCTTAAAAATATTCATTATATTATTGCTTGTTTATAGACACTTTAGAAAATATTTGGGGGTTAAGAGAAATTTAAAGTAGATTCATGACAGTTAAGATATAACCTCGTTTCTTTACATATAATATGATGGTTTTATCTACGCAAAAATACGATGGACTTACACAATTATGTTAACTTGTAATATAGCATATGCACCTTGCAAGAAGTACATTGAGAAACCAAATTTAATGATAGATTAGGAGCCCCAAAAACCATAAAAATTTCTTAAGTTCATACTAAGAAAATGAAATAGGTTGCTATGTAGTGGATCAATGGTGTAGACCATGGAAGAAATATGGATTGTGATCCTTCCCTTGAGTGAGATTGATGACTTATGGGGAGCTTGTGAGATGAGTGCACCACGAAGAGCTAATGAGATATCATAATAATTGGTTTACCCATGGTTTCCAAAAGTAATTATTTATTAGACTACCGGTCTTAGGTGAAGTACAAGGTTAATAATGAGATTTGTCATGTTTTTTGTTAGGGTTTGATAAGATGTCAAACTATTGTGAATTAGTACTTCATTCGCTACAGTTCATGCATGTGGTTGGCACCCCTCTGTGAGTATTTACGAGACAAGGTCATATAGTGAGTTTGTTGAGCCCCAACAACGCAAGATGTGGAAGCCTCATGGCAAGATGAGGTTTGTGTAGCAATCTTAGGGGAGTTGTTGATACTTTAGACTTATATGGTAATTCCTTAACATGTTAATTAGATTGAATCACTTTTTCCTTGGTGGGTATAGAGCAAGTGAATTTGAAACATATTTATTAATTAATGATTTAGTATAGATGTTTCTTATTTTATGTTTCATAGGAGAAAATTAAGTTGGTGGGTTACTTCGTGTATTTATGAATTGACATGATACTAAAGTTGTTAACATTTAAATCATATGATGTTTTTTTACTAGAAGTTGTTAGTAAATGTTTTCAATGCAAATTAATATTGTAGAACTTTTATACTATCTTCACATTTGCTATAAATGTTGTTATATGTTACATTTCATGTTATATATATTGGGTGGGAATCTCATTAAGACCTTGGATTCATAAATAATATTGAAACTTCTTATGCTCTAAGTCAAGCATGCATGAGGACACGAGAGACACTTGGTCATTTAAGAGGGTCTTTTTTATGTAGTGGTGATGGATATCTTATAAAGATATTGATTTAGATAGCCCATGTATGTTTGTAGATCCTTGGTATGTATATATATGTACATCAATTAGTGTTTGTATACTAGTTTGTTCCTTTCTTATTGTGTGTACTACTTTTGAGATGGATGCCTAATGTTTTAGTTGATGATGATATTCCTATAGATATTTCTCCTTATGTGTATGAAATGTTGCAAAAATGAAGAGATGAATGATGATTGATAAGATCCTAATTTCCTATGTGCAAAAATAGAGTTTTATGTGTTTTTGTTAATAAAACTAGTTTCCTCCCTTTTGGGGTTTAGTTAGTTAGTAGGAATTGTCATGTATTTTACCATTAGTGGTATTCTAGGTATCACTCCCTTAGATGGTATCAAACCTCAGTGTGCTAACTCTACCTTGAATTAGGCTATGGTGTTGGCATACATTGATGAATGGCCACCTACATATGTTTATTTTGTCTAGAGAATACTAGTAGGGAGGATAGGGTACAAGGAAGGTGGGAAACTAGAGACCTTGAGATAGCACAAGGTGTATATGTGACTCTTTTTTGTATCATGTGGAGTCCACTTATAGATCCCAAATTGACAGATCTTGTTGAATATAGTTTTGGTTGAGGAGTTGGAGGAGGTATTCATTATTACGTAAATCTAGAGAAAGATGATCTCACTCTAGACATGTTTCTGCTGAAATAGTGCACACAACGAATGGGCCATGGAAGTGGCCTAGTTAGGAGCTCTTCTAGATTTTCTTTAGGGGAGTTTGAGGTGGGCTATGTATTACTTCTTACATAAGGGATTATCAAACAGATTGCAAATTGGAAATAATATATGATGAAATTTGATGAATATGAGACAAGTCACATACTTGCTTTTATTTTGCAATATGAATTTCTTTGATTTTGTCACTTTGAGTACCAAAAGAGATGTCAAAAAATATTATGACATTTGAGATACATCTTGCATGTTTAGATGCATGAGAAAATATCCTTAGTGGAATCAAGGTAATTCATTCCTAGTTCAAATTATGGTATGAGGAGGATGGAGAGGGATATATATAATTGTGGTATTTGGAATCTAGAAAGATGATAGTTATCAATAAGTAGAACATGTGACAAAGATATCCTAAGGTTGGATATATGACATATTGGATGTCAAGATAGTCAATATATGACGAATCCTATATTTGGAGCACAACCATCAGAGTAGGATATTATGGAAGATGTTTCTAGTAGCTATACCAATAGGAATAGTTTTATTATCCATGATTAGCTAGGAAGGAAAGTTACCTCTCAGAGATAACATGAGGGACAACAAAGGAGTCTTATACTTAGAGTTTGTTTTATGTATAACTAGTACGTACATTTTATATTTGGATATAACTAGAAGAATCATACATGAAGTTAGAGGTAAATGAAAATACCATAGTAGAGAAAAGGTACATGGTAGTATTCACATATGTGTTCTAGTAAAGTAGGAAAGAAGAATATATCATGACATGCCACGACAGACTATGTGTTTTTATGGCCTAATTTAGTAGGAGAGTGTGGTTTCTCTATGCATAGTGACAACCTGGATGCATCTTTCCAATTCATCTCTTACTTCATTCTGGTTTATCCAACCTTCAATCTTTCCTTATATATTATCGTGTATTGGACACTCGTTAGTAATATGTATATGGCATATTATCTTCAGCCATATACACCCAGTACATGGTCAACAACATTAGTTGAGGCATGACACATATGTGTCTAGAGGTTTGGTGTGCATTTTCTGAGTGTTGAACTCATTCCACTTAGGATTCATATCATCTTAGGAATGATAGGTGATAAGTATGCCATGTGCTACATTTTGATATCCATACCCACATGTTTATCTTAAAGTTTATTGAGATATGTACTTTTTGTAGGATCTAGTTTCAATAGGGGTAGTTTGAGAAATTAAAAACCAAAGAAAATCTTGATATACCTTCAAGTCATAGCACAATATTTTAAAACAAGCAAGGGAGAAATTTTGCACAATCAACACTAACTCAAATATTTATAGTAGTTCCATATAGATATGTGTAGATCTACTACCTAGACAGGATCTCCTATGGAATTTCCTTAAACACTTGAGTACCATATACATTACAAGAGACTACACCAAGTACCCTCTTTTTTCATGCCAAAGAAAACTAGACTTCTTTTCTAGGAAAAGATCAACGACCTATAATAAGGATCAATCTATCCTTACCAAGTGAAATCTGCCATAATCCTTCAATCATCAAAGAACAACTTTAATCAAGTTTGTGAGAAATGGACTAGAAGATAGATATGAGAGTATCACAAGATGAAAATTACTTTTATCTCTCTACAAAGTAATGCATTAGCTTCTGTTGAACTGAAGATTTAATAAATCTGAAGAGAATGAATAAGATTTATTTGAGGTAAAATCTTACAACTATAGCATAAGGGTTACTTGGTAAACTTGAAATTCTCCAACAACACCTATTTATAGTTGAAGGTTCCTACTAGCCATTTTAGGGGACATAGGTGAAAACTCAACAAAATTGTTTTAACTTGTTGACCCTTTCTAATAGTTAGTTTATCATATAGTAAAAGTTTTGGCCTTTATATGGTTGGCTTAATCATACAAAGAAAATTCATTAGATGCATATTTGTTGGCGAATAGTTCAATGTTGGTTGACTAAGATTTAAATATTAATATATTCTTAAGTAGGATTCTACATTATATATATACAACCATTGACTGAATTAGCCCAATAAAAGTCGAGTTGATACATAGTGTTGCTCAAGATGGAACCCTTCATTGAAATGTATGGTGATGCACGAAATATGAGGAAAACTCTAGATTTGCTCAGTTTGTCGACCGAGTTTTCCCATAAGAAATCCAGCCAACCACATTTTATGGGGCTTTCCTATGTACAAAAGTCAACCAATCTTCATATAATTTCAACTAGACTAGTTATCAGTCAGAGATTGAAGGTCTGTTTGGCTCAAGTTTCTTACATTCAAATAATTAGACCATCTATCTCACACTAATATCTAGGTTGGTTTCTACGAAGAAGATTAAGTTGATGTGTATACACAGGAAAAGCCAATATAGAGTAGTTGGCTAAATTTCTTTAGGAGTGCGTCAATTGAAACACTACAAAAGTCTAGACTTTTTTGAGGTATTTTGTGCATCACAATTTGTTTTGGAAAATGTAGTACATTTTTTAGCTTAATTATAAGTCATACATTCAATCAAAGTAATGTCGATAAAACATATAAAGAAATAAACCATCTAATGTTCAAATCTTTGACCTTTGTGTCTAATTTCATCATTTTCTTCAATTTAGGGATTTTCCAATATAGGGAAAATGAAATGTTTCTACTTATATGAAATACACTAAACATAACCATTAGATACATTTTAATAGAATAATGAAGTAATTGCTAAAACATAGTAGAGAATGTATCCTTTAGATGCATCATTATTTCCTTTTATTAAGATGAAAATCAGCTTTAGAAATAAATTCAACATAGTCAATGTTTTCTCCCACTTTCTTCAAAACAATCATGTTAAAAATGAAAGTAAACATAGGACAACCCAAATAATGAACAATGTATCATCATATAAATATGCAAAATGAAGAGAAGGTTTATATATTGAACTCGACTCTCTCTTTCTAAAAATCCTCTCTAATCCCTCTCTAAAGCTAGGGAGACATGGCGGGTGGAGGGACGGCGATCGCCGTTCCTCCTGGTGAGTTGATCGGAGGAGCTGGAATCGACAAGTGGAGCACTCCCAGAGCTGATGTCACAGTGGCTAGGGATTGGGCCAAGTCGGTTGAAGGACCTGCTATGCTAATCTGTGGCAGCATCGCCGCTGATCCTAAGAAGCCTTTCAACAAAGAGGGCGATAAATGGATGTGGACTAGGTTCACGAGACCAATCATGAAGGAGATGGAAAAGTACCATAGGTTCTCCGCGATTGTTCAGATTGTCGAGACCTCAGTGAATGTGATGCAACTTAAAGGTTAGATGATCAGGTGATGGTGGTCGAGGGGTGAGTTGGAGGTGTTCACCTTGACGGATGGGCTCATTCTTGCTAGGTTCGCCAATGGGAAGGATCTCCATGCAGCTATGAGCAAGGGACCATGGTTTTTTGATGATCAACTGGTGCTGGTCAGACCTTGGACCCTGATGTGGATATCTGGCAGACTGCTCTGAAGACGGCCCCGGTCTGGGTGTCATTTCCAGATGTGGGGAAGCACTGGTCGGTGCGGGCAATCAACGTTATTGCGCATGCCATTGGTGAACCACGAGCAATTGAGAGGCGGGTGGATGGCTCGTTGTTTGGTTGCGCCCGGTTCTGTGTTGATATCTCTACTGATGAGGAGCCGCCACCCGAGGTGATGGTTGAGTTACTTGACGGTGGCGAGTAGGAGGTCAAAGTTAGGTATGAGGCCTTGCCGGATCACTGCGATACTTGCAAGGTTTTCAGGCATAGCAATGGGGGATGCCCGAGGGAGAGGCGGGCCTCACCGCTCCTTTCACCCCTCATCGTCGCCCCTAAAACAAGGTGACCACTAAAAAGGAGACATCAACCTCGTAGGAGGAATGCCAACCTTCAAAGAGTTTAGGAAAACCATGAGAGGCGACCATAGAAGGTGTCCGCCACCAATAAGAACAAAGAAGTTCTTATGGTCATCGAGGATGGTGAAATCTCACATGATGAGGCGGAACCCAGTGGATCTAAAGACACTGCGGCGGACTCAGGCGGCGGCTCTGTTGACTTGCTGGATGACAAACTGGCAGTTGAGCAGGCTGGCGTGACTAATGACACTGCTGGAACAATCACAAAGCTAACAAATGATAATCAATTCGAGGTCCTTAACCATGATCAAGAGGTCAAAGCTGATGGCAATACAGGGGGCACCCACAACCGTAGCCCCAGAAATACCAGGAGCTCGACAGCCAAGCCCAAGGGCAGACCCAAATCCAAGGCTGTTGGAGGAGGGTCGACCAACCAAGAAAATTAAAGATGACCATTCTTGCTTGGAATGTTAGAGGAGCTTCCTTGTCGGGTTCTCAAAACAGGTTAAGGAAAATTCTCAATAACATCAAAGCAAAGATTGTGTGTTGCTTCGAGACCAGAATAAGAAGGAAAATGATGGAGATGGTTAGTTCCATTTTCCCTAACCATTGGAACTATGTATCTAACCTGGACAAAGCAGATGGAGGGGAGATTGGCATAGGATGGGATACTAACCAATGGAAGATCGATTTGATCAATTCCACAGACCAAATCATCACATTGAGCTGCTTCAATAACAGGGGGTTTTCTTGTATACTATCTGCGGTATATGGCGAAAATATGGAGAAGGATCAGGATAGGTTGTGGCCTGCTATTGAGGCCACAATACAAGATGAAGTTCCCTGGTTGGTTCTAGGGGATTTCAACACCACAAGGAGCGCCAAAGAGAAGATGGACAGCAAGAGGGTCCCTGACAAGATCCTAAACAAATTCAACTACACCATGGACAATGTGGGTCTTCACCAACTCAACACCATTGGAGGGATGACAACCTGGTTGAATAAGTAGGCACCTCGAGGAAAAATATCAAGTATGCTGGACAGAGGTCTTGTGAACACAGCTTGGCTGGAAATGTTTCCTAATGTGGCCATCAAGCTTGGTTCACACCACTTCAGCGACCACACATGGATGCATGTATATATTAAAAACTCCTCCCAGCCTAATCGCCCTTTCAGGTTCCTCAACTTATGGTGCAAGTGGGATGGCTTTAAAGAAATGGTAGAGGAAGCATGGCAAACACATATAGAGGGCAATCCTCTTTATGTTGTGTTGAAGAAACTTTAGTGTACGAAGAAAGCTATTAAGAGATGGTCGAAAGAGAAGGTGAACCTACCTAATCTTCTCCACAAAGCCAGAGTTGACTACGACAAGGCCAGGCTAGATCTGAGGCTGAACCCTACATCCCAGACGGCCATGGAAGTAGAGATGAAGATGGAGGACAGACTTAAGAAGCTTGAGAAAGTAGAGGAACTTCTACTCTGGAAGAGGAGCAGGATAAAGTGGATTGCAGATGGCAATCCCAACACCAAGGTGTATCATGCATCCATTAGGAAGACAGAACTGCATGACACAATCTATGAGTTGATTGGTGAAAAAGGGGAAGTAGTCGACAGTTGGGTGGAGATTGCTGACCAGGCTACTTTCTTCTTCAATAGCTTGTACAATAAAGACTCCAACAAACTGTTACCCGCCGGCATAGAAGATGGGAACCTGAGTAGGAAAGTTACTGACAACATGAATGAATCCATGTGAAAAGAGGCCACTGATGAGGAAATAAAAGAGGCCACCTTCTTGATTCATCACTCAAAGGCCCCAGGGCCAGATGGCTTTAATTGCCGGTTCTTCCAAATGATGTGGACAACAATAAGAAAGGACATGTGCAAGGCAGTGAGATGGTTCCTTCGGGGAGGGTCCATGGTCAAGGATGTGAATCATTCCTTTATCAAGTTGATACCCAAGACCAAGAACACAAGAGAGATAACTGATTACAAGCCTATCTCCTGTTGTTCTGTACTCTATAAGGTCATTTCCAAGATCCTGGACAAATGTCTAAGTGGGGTTTTACACCACATCATATCCCCAAACCAAAATGCTTTTGTCAAAGGTAGGAATATGGTTAACTGCTCTCTTTTAGCCACGGAGTTCTTAAATGACTTCAACATGTTGGACTCTACAACCAAGGCATGCATGAAGGTTGATATTAGCAAAGCCTATGATCACGTGAATTGGGGCTACCTTTGGAAAATCATGGAGATAATGGGGTTCAACCCGGGTTGGATATTAGTGATCAAATAGTGTGTCACAACTTGCTCTTTTTTGGTGTTGGTGAATGGTTCTCCTGCAGGTCTATTCCCTTCATCCAATGGGTTGCACCAAGGCGACCCTCTATCCCCCCTCTTATTCACCTTAGTTATGGAGGGGTTGATAAGACTCATTAACCGTGCAGAAGAGAATGGGCACATTAAAACTTACAAAGTTAAGGGTGTGAAGGTTATGACACATATTGTGTTTGCAGATGATGTTCTACTGTTCTCAGTGGGCAATGTTAAGAGACTCAAAGAATATATCTTGGTTCTACACAAGTTTGGTAGGCTAACAGGGATATACATCAGCGCCATTAAATCACATGCCTTCTTCTCCAAATCTTGTGACAATAGAAGGGGCAGGCTTAAGGAGGCCATTGACATGGAGAGAGGGGTTTTCCGACTAAATATTTGGGATACCCCCTCATGGTGGGCAGGGGCTCAACGTCTGACTTTACTGCCTTGACAGTATTAGACACAAAGTTGACAATTGGAGTGGGCTGCACATATCGATGGTGGGACGTCTGGTTCTGGTCCGAACCATGCTTCTGGCTACGGTTAGATTTTGGGCTAGTATGGGAGAGATGCCGATGTTGGTGGCATAGACAATAAGGGCTATCACCGCAAACTTCATATGGACAGGGAAGGCCCATTCCATTGTTTGGAACAAGATTGCGAGACCGTACACTGAAGGAGGCCTACAGATCCTGGGACCTGAGGATCTCATGTACATGGGGACCAGGAAAAGAGTTGAGAAATTCATGAAAGAGAAGGAGAACAGTCGGGTCAGCTGGATGAGTAGACGGTATGGGAGAAGCTTGCACATTCAAGAGAACACCAAGCCTTCTCACGCCTGGAGGGCGATGTGTAGGTTGGTTCAAGATAATGGGGATCAGTATTTTGTTGATTCTATTGGTGAATGGTCCTTCCGCGACAACTCAACATTGATCAACACTGATACTGGCACCATCCCTGCCCCTGGGTGGACTGACATTCTATGGAGCTCTGCTCACTGCCCTAAATGGAGAATTTTCTGCTTTAGAGACATTCTTGATAGACTGCCGATGAAGGACAAAATGATCAAATGGGGATTACATGTCAATGATAAATGTGTTCTGTGTAAGGTGGCCAATGAAACAAGATCACATCTATTCTTTAAATGTAGCTAGACCAAATGACTTTAGAAGATCATCTGCCTCAGAAATGGGTGGGTGCAGGATGTGCCATCCTCTCTTGATGAGTTCTTTGAGTGGACAATCGATAAAACTAACTGGACCAAGGCGATTAGGAGCTTCGCCAACCTTTGTATAATAGGTACCAACTACCTCATGTGGTATTAAAGGAACAATAGGGTTCATGGGCGTAAGGAGAACAAGCCTGAAGATCTGCTGGATCGCTTGGCTAAAGAACTAAAATGGCACATTTTTTGTAAACCTGAGATTTTAAGCAATCTCGAGGTTAACACTCACATCTACTGGGCTTTTTGTAGTTAGTCCCCATGTACAACTCTTAGGTCTCGTCTTAGGGTGCCTTTCTTTGTTGTATAGTTTACTATACACCCCCTTTTTGGTTTAATATATTTACCTTACTCCAAAAAAAATATATGCAAAATGATTTAAAGCATCAACTTAAACCATTCAATGCATAGGTTTGAGTATATCATGCTAAAATAAAAAGATATAAAGTGCAAACATATCAAACACACATAAGATGAAATGAAAGTGCATGCCTCATATATAAGTGACATTATATATTACATAATGAGATCACCAAAAATATGGTATAAGGACACTAGGACTAGACTTAGAATAGTATCTAATAGGATCATAATCCTCATCTTAGCTCATCATGACTAAGAGAAAGGTATATTGTATAAGGTGCTTCATATATAGGGTTTCTTCAAGGTTAGAAAACTCATCATCATGACCTTCTTCTTATTCTTCATCCTCTTCCTTGCCTTCATCCATCTCCTATTTATATGGAACATGTTGTCAACAGTCATTGATGGTTGTCTATGTCATGAACCAATGGAAAACAAGGGTCCATTCATCCTCAAAGGGAGGAGTGAAAACTAAGAGGTATCCAAAAAGCATTAGAAAATTATCATTGAAGGAAGTAGTGAAGGATGTGCACTTAGGGAATCTAGAGGAGGTGCTGACAAGTAGGGGCTGGAGGATGTGGACCGACAGTAGAGGAAGGATAGATTTTACAATGTGCATGGGATGTATAGTCAATGGATGGAGAGAAGGGTCACTACAGACTAGGGTAAGAGGAGTAGGCAAATGAGTAGACAAGGGTCATCATTAACATGATCTAGGATATGTCATCATGGGAAGTGACTTGTGGCAAGGTTGGATTATTCAGTGACCTGGACAAAGTAATCATGTTTATTCATCGTGTTTCTCATCATCTTCTCAAGAGATATAGAGAGGTCATCATGTCTAGGAGGGCGTTTATATGAAACAACTGAAGTAAAAGTAGAATCAGCTCAACGGTTAGAGGTGAAGAAGGGGCAAAATCTAGTTATGTATTTCTTCAAAGAGGTTCTATATGTGATTCTTACTTTATGATTTGGCTTGTATTCAAGATACATGAAGAGGGATTTCTTATAAGCAAGATATAAATAGCCACAGATGAGGTTTGGTAAGGGGTTGGTGTTACTGGTGTTTCACACTATATTAAAGAAATTCATGTGACACAAAATATATATTGACCACTTTACCCTAACCTCATGTAAAAGATAGTAGGCAAGGAAAGATTCATTCTCATATATGTCAAGCGGATTTTATTGGGTGAATGTTCCAAATCTAGAAAAAAGCTAAGACATGGGCAGAATGGGTGAGGAAAAGGTAGAGATGGTCCACCTATGTAATAGGGACATTGGGATTCTTGATGCCGTTGTGAAAATATGAAATATTGATGGCAGGGTCAACATTCTTGTAGAACCTGCTAAAAGTAGTAGTAGTTGGTTAGCATCAAGATTTATCCTATCGATTTGGGAAAGTTGACCATTGGTAGTAAGATATTAGCATCAAAATTATCCTACCAATTTGTGAAAATTGACCACTGTTAGTAAGATTGTGGATTAGGATCTTCAACATTTAAAAGAAAATTCCAAAAGTTGTGGATGAAATAATGCTTTGAGTATCGGTAGGGGGAATAAAATAGGAGATATTCTACGTCCAAATTGGCATGTAATTCATCAACATGTTGTGTGCTTGTACATATAGGATAAAAGTGCACAAAGTTCATAACAGTGTATAGTTTTTTCCTACGAACTCCTTAAAGTCACTCTCTTCTGGTGGTCTAAATGGAAAGGGGTTATAGGGAAGAGATCCTTGTAGATTTTGACCACTTGGGGATTATCAATGTCCCTCCATCAAAATCATCCATCCTATATGTGGGATGAGAGTCATCCCTAGACTTGGCATGAGGCTCATAGTCGTCACCTCTTGAAAAGATTAACCATGATGATGATCTAGAGGATCTCTATGGTCAAGAACAAGGTTGTAAAGAGTAGGATTTATGAAGAGACACATAGGGTGTGGTAGATAATAGTAAAACACACTAATGAATGTTGTTCATACCATATTTTATTCCATATTTTATGTTATCCTATGTTATAGATACATTTTAGGCTTGCAATTGCATAACTAGTGCAGTTAGCTTCTTTGTTGTCATATTGATAAACTTCTTATTTTGATGTATATTCCATGACAATTGGTTCTTCTAGAACAAATGGGACATTCAACATTGACATCAAGAGTCAAGAATTCCAATAACATCCTTCATGCAGAGAGACAGGACATGCACTTCCCAACACATATCATGTCCACATCCAGGGAAACCTCATTTCTCCAATCAAAGAAAATGGAGTGCCACATGTTGTGCATGTGATGTCCACCCAAATTGACAAAGGTCCATGTCAATATCAGTAAGCACAAAGTGCTCCTCCAAAGAATGGTGTGCTTCACCTAAGGGGGAATTGTCCAAGTTAGCCAAGCGAAGGCACAACATTCTCATCCAACAACAATTTGTATCATGTCATCAATAACCAGTCCATAATACCTTTAAAGCAACATTTCCATTCTTCAATACATAGTGTTGAACACTTACTAGCCATGAATCTTAGCACCCGTGAGCGATACAATGTGGGTGTGTGCTAGAGATGATGTGTCATTTCAGATTTCAACTAAAATATAATGACTGAGAGAGTGGTTTTATAGAAATATCTCTTATTTTATCACTACCAAACTTTGAGTAATGTGAGGGAGGTGACATAGAGGATGATTCCACTCTATAAGAAGATGAAAGGAAGAGGAAGACGGTGCAAGCGATCGATTTTCTCCTCCTCAATCTAGAGAAGCTTCACTTTCAAATACATTGTAGAGGATTTCTCCTATACTTGTGTTTAGACCTTTCAAACAGGTCGGTGGGTTGGGTTTGGTTTGGGTTGTTGCGGGTTTGGTCCTCGTGGGTGTGGGTCAAAAAAATAATTCTAAATGGATTTAACAAAGACAAATCCAAACATAACACAATGTGTTTCAGGTTACCTGCAGGTGCTCATATAATATGTGTTCAATAAAAAGAAGTTTGCAAATTGCTTCTCTAACAGTAATAGAAGAAAATCTTTAGTATTTCTATGTGAAACAACAAACTACTATACATTATAGCTATCAAACAAAAAATGACAACTACATACCTTTTTTTGGGATAAATTTTTCTAGTGTATAATTAATATTCTTTAATATATAGCACAAAAACAACCAACTACTATACGTTGTATCTATCAAACAAAAACGTATGACAACCACATACCCTTTTTCAGGATAAAGTTCTCTAGTGTATAATTAAGATTATTTGATGTATGATTATGCTCGACAAGATAGAGCTAGTAGCTTGTAGTACAAATCCATATTAAGTTTGATACAACAATAAGATAATGTAGCACATGTGGATTTGTTTTCCTCCAATATCTCTCACAGATATTAGTTCTTGTGGGAAAATCTTTGATATTAGTTCTTGTGGGAAAAGTTTGAGTTCAGGATGATACTCCTTAACAATCTATGGGCAATAATAGGTCGTCATATTTATTTTAAGTAGTAGCAGATCATTATATTTATTTTTATATAATTAATTTAGTTAAACAAGTCACCCACGGGTGTCTGTGAGTCATCCACAAAACCTGCTAACTAAAAGGGCGGTAGTGATTTGGGTAATTTAGAGTGGGTGGAAAATTTCATCCCCCAAACCCGACTTAAATGGGTCAACCCATGGGTGACCAAAAATTTTGATCCAATTTGATAGGTCTACTTGTATTTTATGTTGTTCCTCTCCTATTTTTCTCTATTTCTCCTTAGTTACTGCATTGAATCATAGAAATGTAATCTACAACCATGTTTATGGATAACCTTTATATACATAGTAGATTCCATGTGTTTGGTGCCTTATTGGATCCTATTGATTGTGTGATGAACAAATCTTTATTATATTATAATTTTCTTATGTGTTTCTCTAGTTATTCTTGAATGTCTCTATAAAATTCTCATTTGGCATACCTAGGGATACATATTTATTAGATGTCAATTTGAGCATGAATAACCTATTACATGGAAATGATTAGGGGTTACTAGATTTTATATATCCTTCTACTTGATTTAAGGTTGGTAATTGTTTTCTTTAGGTGAATTCATGAAAATGCATACTTTATGCTTGACTTTTAGTTGGAAAACGTTAAACTTGTAACCTAGTTCATTATCATGTGCAAGTCATTAATCAAATATTTGTGATATGGGAAAAAATAGAATTTATCTATTTTATGAATACTCATCATGTTTTATGGGTGTCATGGAACCAAATGCATTTATTTGACTCAATAATCTTAAGAGAATTGGTAATGAACTTTAGTTGGTTTAGAATGACATTAGATCATCTCTTTTATTATTGAATCACTTGGTTAATTGAATTGGTAGTTTGTTTGATATGTGTTGGCTTCATACAGAGGTGAGATTAATATATAATATTATTGGCTCATCCTATTCCATGCCTCATGTGTGTTGTGTTGGTTTTTATCGTTGATTGAATGCACACTCTCCATGAGGTGCTATCAATTTTTGGCATCTTTTTTGGAGGAGCCAATTAATTTATGGGAAATATATATATATATATATATATATATATATATATATATATATATAGTTAGTTGAGCGATTATGTAGGATTCAATTCTTATACTTTTTGTTAATGTGTTCCATACACGTTCTTTGAGAACTAAACTTCATTTTTCCATATTTAATAGAAACTATACATGGTTCACACTAGGTCAGGACTATTTTATAGAGATACTTGAGAAACTCGAGGTTGTGTTAACCAAAGAAAATCATGATAAAGAAGAAGAATTTAGAATATAAAGAAAGCTTTTGCCAACTAATATGGAGATCATTTCAGCCCTCAATGCAAATATTGACAACCTTACCAACAAACTCAATGCTATAAGTGTCAACTGAGTACACTAACTCATGGTATGTGACATTTGTAATGTCTCTCATTGCAATATTGATTAGAACACCGCATCAACAAGATTTAGTGGAGAATAGGTAACTTTTGTTGGGTAGCACCCGAGAAATACCTACATTTTCAAATTCCTACAATCTAGATTGGAGGAATCATCTCAATTTTAGTCATAAGGACAATGATTAGCAACAAAACACCAATAGTGACATACAAAAACCATTGTTATAACATCTCAGGATTTGAGGCCCTAGATTAAATTAATCTTTAATGGAATGATTGAACTACCCATATCATCAAGGTCGACATCCATTTCAGAGAGATCACTGCTAAGAGGTAAGAACTATGTGGTTAAGCATGCTTGACATAATGTATTACTAGGACAGATGAATTATCAAAATGTTGTTCCCAATTTGTGTGTGAGTAAGGACAAAGCACATAGGAAAGTCCTGTGGTCTGTGAGGTCATTCATTATTCCTACAACTCTACTTTAGCTTTAGGTGATTGTCCCTGGAATTACAAATTATATCAGAGCTAGTTTCCCTCCGATAGATGGGATCACATGGGCATGTGGCATGTTAGTCTTTTAGTCGTGCAATCTAGGCATGTTGTAGAGGCTATCTGTGGTGATCAAACCACCCTTGGATCAATAGTTCTGGCTAGGAGCTTGGTTAGTGTTGTAATGAGGAAATGTTATGAGGACATATAGTTGGGCCTTCGCAGAGATGTCAATAGTCTAAGTGGGGGATATTGTAACATCCCAAGATTTGAGGCCTCGGATAAAATGATCTTAAAAGGAGTGATTGAAATACCCATATCACCAAGGTGCACCTCCATTTCAGCAAGATCATCACTAAGACCTATATGTCGAAGTGTGATTGGCCTAGATAGTACTAGGATGGGTGAATTGTTTGTAAGTTGATCTTAAGCTGTGTGTGAGTGAGGTAAACGTGCACAACCAAGGTCAATGATGTTCTATGGGACCAATCAACATTTATGAAACTCTATTTTAGCCTTGGGTGATGGGACCAGTGTTACAATCATCAACCTAAGAAGAACACATGTCTTGAAGGGATTCTATCCAAGTTCATGAATGAGTCTTCAACATTTATGCCAAATCAAATAGACTCAAACAAGGGGTTTAACACCAAATGAGGTATCTCACTCAACAATTCCGGACTCAAAAGAATTGAGGAGACATTCCAAGCAACACTAGATTAAACCCTTGTGAGTATGTTAATCATATAAGAGTCAACCATCTCAACCAAGTTGGTAAGGAGGAAGAGGCAAAGAAAAATCCGATTCAAGTGATCCCACTGGATGTTTTCAACAAGCTATTCCTTAAGAAATTGATAATCATGGAATAAAGACCAAAGATTTTGAACTAAAAGAAAAAAATCATCTCCCTATATACCACCTCATTTGAGGAAAAATACAATGCATCTTCCTTTGCAACTCCCACAACTATCATCCAAGAAGAGGGGATGGAATAAGAACTAACTCAAGAAATTCCATTTCATGGGAGTCTAGGTGATGAAGGAAAGAAGGATGAATTTCACGGCATGGTTCTTGCAAAAAGTGTAAGCACCTCAACTCTCTCTCACCTTCCTACTAAGATGGTCGGACCCCAAAGTTTTGTACATCTCAGGAGAAATACACAATATTCATTTTCCAACTATGTTATCTGACTAGGGAGCTACTTTGAATTCTATACCTATAATGATTTCTAGTTAGTTGGGTTTGATTGCACCCAAGCAATTAAAGATAATTTTTTTCAAATGGAAGGGAAATCAAGATCAAGCTCTGTTGCTATGATGGAGAATGTATTCATGAAAATTGATGGTTATATTATATCTTGTTAATTCCATGATCGCAGAAGACAAAGGGGGTACACACTGAGAGATTAGCCTAGGATGCTCACTTATGGAGAGTGGCAAAGCTACAAATGATGTTGATAAAGGTGAATGAGTGTTGAGTTGCGACAATACAATCACCTTCTCAATGAAATCTCCTAACCAAGACGATCCAGTACATGAGATGGATGTGGGAGAAGAGAGGGTGACTCACAATATTACCATGTTAATCAAGATGTTCAATTTGAGACAAGCTGAAAAGCAATGGAAATTCTTGGGTGAGGGACAATAAACCCAAATTCTTGTGGGAGGTATGCCACAAATTTTTTCCCTTTTCATTATAATTTCCATAATTTATTTTTAGACTTTAACTTTAGTTGTGCATGCAAATATGTGTGTGTGAGAACTTTCATCTATTATCTCATCTATGATGAATGTTACTATATGATGTGATATTAAATTAAATGCATGTATTTCAGAAAAAATGGGTCTAAATTCACCAGAGCACAATGTGTCTCACACTACACACCTTGTATACATGTTTAGAAAGGAGGAAGTGAAATTTTATAAGTTTTGAGCACCAGTAGTACAGAACCGACCTTTAGTGTCAGTTATTTAAGGCTTTTTACGTCATTTTCAAAGCGACACCCAAGTGGGCGCTGCTAAAAGTCGAACTCTTCGACGTCGGTTTTAACACCGACGCCATAACCCTTCCCGCCACCAAAAATGCACCAACAAGGGCACTATAGGCGTAGGTTATTTAATAAATTTGATACTATATCCAGGTCAAAGACGTCGACATTTTACAAAAATCAACACTATATAACCCTTCCCGTCACCAATAAAATGCGCCAGCAAGGGCACCATCAACGTCGGTTTTTTAATATAACTGACACCCATAGCCACATAGACGTCGTTTTGTTGCTAATAACCGATGCTGCATGTCTTTGTTGTTGGTTTTATACTAATAACCGATGCCTATGTTATGATTTTTTTTCTTATCAATTTGCAGACCTTCTGTATGGTTGGTCAGATGATGCAGAACCTATAGTTCAATTCTGAACTACATGTTTACATCATCCATTGATATCAGGCAACAATAGGCCACAAAAATGCAAAATTAACAAGATGGACAATATTATATATGGATCATGTGATTCACACACATGTATAAGCACATTTAATCATATGATTCATCACACACATGTAAAAGCACATTTAATCACATGATTCATCACACACATGTAGAAACCTATAGTTCCATCATCATCATCATAATAATATAGTTACGAACATGCAACAGTATTGTTGTCCAAAATAGTAACTAAACAAGGGGGTTGTTGTACCCTAAACATGCACATAAGTAAAATAACTGATAAGAGAGAGACACTAGACTAGACACACAACTTAAACAACAACAATATGGTCCGAAATCAGCAATCATCATCATCGTCATCTCTATCCTCTGTGGAGTACTCAAATCGGACCAGATGATCGGGCGTCTCATTGTTGATGTTGGTTATCCAAACCTTGATGGTATTATGGACAACCGGATGAAGAAAAATCTTGTCACTACGGCCCAATAGCATCTTCCGAACCCACTCGCACCAACTAGATGTGGATATAAGATTCCTGTCAACATCGTACTTAACCTCGATAACAGAAGTTGAAATTCCAAAATTTAGGGTCACTTCACTAGCCATGTAGCGTCTTCCATTTAGATAACACCAATGTTTAGGTATAGTGAGTTGTGCTAATGAACAATTGTCTAGAATGATGTCCAATTGTTCTTCAACAGGGAATAGTAACATTGGGGTAGAGGCCCAAGCCATTATGCCTACAAAAATGTAAAATGTTGAGAAAAAGTAATATAAATGTAAGTACTAACAACACACAACAACATTGGGTTATTTCATATTCATGTCAGAGAAATAATTGATGATGATGAGGATGATAACTAAGCTATTCATTGCACTAAGTTATTCATTGTATCTATTAAACTATCTACACTAATCCTTACATTAGCCATATATGTCAAACTAGGGCACCATGTAAGAGATACTAATAAAAGCCCCTTCTTCCCTCTTCTTTTGTGTTTTCCTTGATCCTCATCTCACCTATCCCACCCTACCCTCCTCCCCTGGCCCTCACTCCTCCCACCTATCCCACCCCTACCCTCCTCACACAACCCTCCCTCCTCACCCTCCCTCTCCCCTGGCCCTCCATCCTACCTTACCCCTACCCTCCTCCCACCCTACCCTACCCCTACCCTCCTCCCACCCTACCACACCCTCACCCTCCCCTGGCCCTCCACCCTAGCCCTCCTCCCACCATACCACTTACCCTAGGGACCTAGACTTGACAAGTCTTATTAGAATTACACCATACCTGCATGTTGCTTTGGTTTGCATACACCAATAGTAAACCTCCACCGACACAGGCACAAGTACCAACGTCAAAATTTCTCTCCCGCCTCTCTGCACATTCTTCCCATTTCCCACTCCTACACATCATGCCTTCACCCAATCACATCCTCTATCTCTCTAGCCCTTTCCGCTTCTCCCTACTTCAATCTCCACTCTCTTCTCTCCATGCTACCATTTCTCGACCTCAACCGCCGACAAGAAAATGAAGGTGGGGCTGTTGACCTAGGTGTCGCATATTGCCCATATTTTGATAATGACTTAACCATTCCACTCATATGTATCTAACATTTCTAATTGAGATCATTGCAGACATTAGATACAAGAAAAGAATCAAAATTCACTCAAAGCTACTCTCCCGGCACATGCAAAACATGTGACTTTCACCCGCTTTGTAATATAGCCCTTAGAGGCTTAGAGCAATTTTTGTAATCACTTAAATTCATGTTTTGCATTGTATCTAAGATGGATAAAATGATTGGAACTCAAAAATCCATCATTTATACAGTTTTTGAATATTCCAAAATACCCCTTAACAGGGATTTGGTCGGCCGAATTACAAACTCGGCCGATCCATGTATTGAGGAATTTTCTGGGCTGTCGGCCGAGTTTCAATGCCAGGAAACTCGGCCGATCCACTGGTCAGTCAAAACCAAAGGAAGACTGATCGGTCGAGTTTCCCCCTGGAAACTCGGCCGACAGATTCCCTGTTGGTTTTGTCACCTAGTGTGTCGGCCGAGTTGCCTTTAATGAAACTCGGCCGATCGAACTGTACTGGAATGCAGAAAAAGCAATTCCAACCGTTGGAGGAGTTGGTGGGACTCAAAATAGATCCGTTGCAAGTTGTAAAACGGCTAGTTTGTGCCACTTAACTCACCCAACCTCAAAGGGACACCCTCAACTATAAATAGGACCTCTTGGACTTCATTCCAAGGTTGCTCATTCACATATGCTTGGTCCTAGCCTTAGTTGAGTGGTTTCTAATCCTTTGAGCCCCTTTCTCTCTCTACCTTCAAAGCAAATTCGTGAGTATGAGTGAGTTAGGATCCCATGTATGAGAGCTATCATTTGTAATCTTGTAAAGCTCTCCTTTCCACTTCTCCCATCTCCATTCTCTATGAAGATTGATTGAAGTTTCTTCTCCGAGTGAAAGAGAAGAAGGTTGCTGTTCTTCCCCAAGTGAAGGAGAAGAAGGCTAGCTGCTCCAGGCCTCCGAGTGAAGGAGGAAGGTGCTAAAGCTCTCCAAGTGAAGGAGAGGTGCAAGGCGAAGGGCAAGCAAGATAGGTAATTCCTTCAAGGCCGAAGACTAGAGCAAGAGTGGGTAAGTCCTTTAGAGAAGGCGGAAGACTACTTGCTTGGTGGGTAAGTCCTTGGTGAGGTAGAAGATCTTGGCTTGTTATATAAGACCTTGGATGGTTGGTTGTTGTAGCTTGTAATCTTATTTTTGTGAGAAATATAAGAGCCTCAAGTTACAAATCCTAGAGCCTAACCAACTCTAGGTAGTGGACTGACTTGATCCTAAGTTTAGGACGAGGAACCACTCTAAACCACCTGTCCAAGTGCATGTTTATCCATATCTCTTACCCTTGCTATGAATGCTAGCTTAGGACATCAAATTACTGTTTTGCTTCAAATTACACTCGTAATATAATTTGGTGGTTTAATCTATCTTGTGAAGTTTGTGAAGCTCTATTCAACCCCCCCCCTTCTAGAGCCCATTGATCCAACAAGTGGTATCAGAGCAGGTCTTCTCCAAGCTACTTCAACAAGTAGGAGAAGATGGGCGATTTGGCTCTCGGTTCACTCAACCTTGAGGGAAGCTACTCCACAAGACCCCCGGTCTTCGACGGCACCAACTTCCTATATTGGAAGAGAAGGATGCAGTTCTACATCCAAGGAGTTAGCTACGAGATGTGGAAGATAGTCCACCTCAAGTACGACGAGCCGAAGGGGAACATCACAACATGGACGGACGAAGAGATGAAGCGTGCTCAACTAAATGCTAAAGCCATTAGCATCATCTACGCTGCCCTCTCACCATCGGAATTCAACCGCATCTCTTCATGGGACACCGCTCATGAGATTTGGCACAAGTTATGTGTCACCTATGAAGGGACGGAGCAGGTCAAGGAGGCCAAGATCTACATGCTCGGAGGCCTACTTGAAAATTTCAAGATGGGGAAGAATGAAAGGGTTGCGGACATGTACACAAGGCTCAACGTCATCCTCAACAGCCTTGCAGCCCTTGGGAGTGTCATGGATCGAGGCACCATCAACGCCAAGATCTTGAGGTCTCTTCCAAAGAGATGGGAGCCGAAGGTGACTTCAATTGAAGAAGTCTACAAGCTTAGCGAGTTGTCAACCGAGGAGCTGGTTGGTAACCTACAAGCTCACGAACCAAGGCTCGACAAGCAAGAGGAAGAGGAGAAAAGGGAAGAGAAGGAGACAAGAAAGATGAAGGACACGGCCTTCAAAGCTCATGTCGAAGAAATGATGAGGCAACAACAGCTTGCCATGAAGTCTCCTTGCCCCTCCTCAAGCGAAGACGAAGGTGCTAATGACCATGAAGCCAATTACTCCAAAGGAAGACACTTCAAGGGAAAGCAATCCTCCTCCACTCCTAGGTGCTATGAGTGTGGCCAAAAGGGCCACTACAAGAATGATTGCCCAAAAGTCAAGAAGGGCTATCATAAGGGCAGTCACAAGAAGGATGACAAATACAAGAGAGAATCCAAGTACAAGAAGAAGGACAAGAAGGAAAGACGATCCAAAGATGCAGCTCATGCGGCATGGGAGGAGTCTTCTACTTCAAGTTCATCTTGTTCCGAGGATGGAGAATGTCATCTTGCACTTATGGCATCTACTAGTGAAGAGGTAATGGA
The DNA here is from genome assembly GCA_963693085.1 of Alisma plantago-aquatica. Taxonomy (NCBI): domain Eukaryota; kingdom Viridiplantae; phylum Streptophyta; class Magnoliopsida; order Alismatales; family Alismataceae; genus Alisma; species Alisma plantago-aquatica. The sequence goes on along the minus strand of OY856411.1, from coordinate 839,898,062 downwards.
GGTAAGTGAGGTAAGCAATGTAAGTGATGAAGCTTTACTTGAATTATCTAAAGAATCTATCATTGAAATGCTTAGTGAATGTCAATCATCTCTTGCTAAATGTAAAGCTAAAAGAAAGAGATTAGGAAAGATAATAGATGATCTATATGCCAAGATTGACATTCTTGATGAAAATGAAAAGTTACACCTTGATAGTATAGATTCTTTGCAAGAGCAACTTCAAGACCTTGAACTTCAATACAATGGAGTAGAGGTTGAGAATGGTGCTTATCTTAAAACTATTGAAAGTCTTAAGATCGAGAACCAAAATTGCCTAGATGAGTTAGATGTTCTAAAAACTGAAAATGTTGAACTAAAACTCATTGATGATGCTAGGAGAGAGGAAGTTCATTGTTATCAAAAAGAAATTGCTATGCTTAAATCTGAAAATGCTAGATTGCTTGCTCAAACAAATGATCTATCCTCTAGACCTATCTTGCCTAGGAATGAAGTTGCTAACTTAACTATTGAAAAAGATTCTCTTCTTACTAAAGCCCTCTGTCTTGAGGCCGACCTGTTGCATGCTAGAGAAGATCTTGATAGTTTATCTACTACTATTAAAAATCTTAGTGATGATAATGCTAAATTAAGATCTACCTTGCAAAGGTTTCTTTCCGGTAAAAAGTCTCTAAATGATGTTCTAGAGCACTCTACCAAACAAATTGGTACTAGTGGTCTAGGATACGATGAGAGTATCCCAAAAGGTAAGAAGAAGAAGAAAGGTAAGAAAAAGAGTGTGGAAACTCCAATTCTCAATGGAGAGTCTTCCGGCTCTAAAAATCCCATGGTATGTATGCACTGCAAATGTGATGATCATTATTCTACCTATTGTCCTTACAAGCCTAAGGGGACCAACCCAAATATGAAATGGGTCCCCAAGCTAACCCCGGACCCCAAAGTTTGAGTTGGGTTCCGACATCCTCTTTTCTTGCAGGTCACAAAGAAATGGATTGTTGATAGTGGCTGCTCTAAGCACATGACTGGAGAAATCAGCCATTTCAACAAATTTGTGAAGAAGAAAGGAGGATCGGTAACCTTTGGGGACAACAAAAAGGGTAAGGTTATAGGTGAGGGTGATGTAGGTAATGATTTGTGCATTAAAAATGTTTTGCTTGTTGATGGCCTACATCACAACTTGATTAGTGTGAGCCAATTATGTGATAATGGTTATCTTGTGCTCTTTACTTCCTTAGAATGCTTGCTTCTAGATTCCCTGTCCTATAATGTCATATATAAGGGAACTAGAAATGGTAATCTATATGTGATTGTTCTTGATGCTTTAAAGCCCATACTAAATAGATGCTTAGTCGTGGATAAAAACGATCTTTCGCTTTGGCATCGACGCTTGGGTCATGTGAACTTCCATCAAATGAAGAAACTAGACAAAAAGGACTTGGTTCGAGGACTTCCCAAATTGGATTTTGAAAAGGATGAGGAATGTCAACCTTGTACCCAAGGGAAACAAACCAAATCCTCTTTCAAGTCCAAAGGGGTCATGAGTACCAAGAGAGTTCTAGAGCTTCTTCATATTGATCTCTTCGGACCTATGAGAACACAAACGCTTCGCGGCTCCAAGTATTGTCTTGTTATCGTCGATGATTTTTCTAGATATACTTGGACTTTCTTTCTTGTTTCCAAAAGCGACACCCTTGACGTTTTCTCGAGCTTTTGCAAACGAGTCGAAAACGAAGCTTCTTGTCATGTTGTTTCCATCCGTAGTGATCATGGGGGAGAGTTTGAAAATGATCTTTTTGAACGTTTTTGTGAAAAATCGGGTTATTCGCACAATTTCTCTTCTCCTCGCACACCCCAACAAAATGGAGTTGTTGAGAGGAAGAATAGATCGCTACAGGAAATGGCTAGGACCATGCTTCTTGAGTATGATACTCCTAAGAAGTTTTGGGCTGAAGCCGTTAGCACCGCATGTTTTGTGCAAAACCGAGTTTTCACTCATCCGACGTTTAAGAAAACCCCCTATGAACTATGGCGTGGTAGGAAGCCGTCGATTGATTTCTTCCATGTGTTTGGATGCCCTTGTTTTGTTTTGAACACCAAGGACTCTCTCGACAAGTTTGATCCGAAATCTTACAAGGCTTTCTTCCTAGGCTATAGCACTACTAGCAGGGCTTTTAGAGTATTTAACATAGAACTATCTAAAATAGAAGAATCCATAAATGTTAAATTTATTGAAACTAACCCTGTTGTTGGCAAGCCTATTGGTGATAATGATGTTGCAGATGAAATCATTCCTATCCTCAAAGATCTCAACATCAAAGATAAAGGTAAGCAGGTTCAAGAAGAAGATCAAGAAGAAGAAGAGAAAGAAGAAGAAAGGAAGGATCCCACTCCCCGCTTCGCTAAAGATCACCCCAAGGAGTTGATCATAGGCAATCCATTTGAAAGAGTAAGGACACGGGCTGCACACAACAAAGAACAAGCAGACAGCGCCTTCATCTCTCAAATGGAGCCGAAGAACATCAAGGAGGCCCTTGGTGATGATGAGTGGATCCTTGCCATGCAAGAAGAGCTTGAGCAGTTCGAGAAGAGCCGAGTGTGGACCCTAGTGCCAAGACCAAACAATAGAAAGATCATTGGCACCAAATGGGTCTACCGAAACAAGCTTGATGAGCAAGGAAAAGTGGTAAGAAACAAAGCAAGGTTAGTAGCTCAAGGTTATAATCAACAAGAAGGTATTGATTTTGATGAAACCTATGCGCCTGTTGCTAGATTAGAATCTATTCGCATGCTACTTGCCTTTGCTAGTTATAAAAATTTCTTGCTTTATCAAATGGATGTTAAAAGTGCGTTTTTGAATGGTACAATTGAGGAGGAAGTATATGTTGCTCAACCTCCGGGCTTTGAAAATGATAAGTTACCCAATCACGTTTATCTCTTGCAAAAAGCTCTCTATGGTCTCAAACAAGCACCTCGAGCTTGGTATGAGAAACTAAAGAACTTTTTGTTAGATAATGGGTATATCATGGGCAAAGTTGATTGTACCTTGTTTCTAAAACACACTTCTACCCATTTTCTCATCATTCAAATATATGTTGATGATATTATATTTGGCGGAACTGACCTTGATCTTTGCAAAGAGTTTGGTTCTCTTATGCAGAGTGAATTTGAGATGAGTATGATGGGTGAGCTGACCTTCTTCCTAGGATTCCAAATCAAGCAGACCAAGAATGGTAACTTCATCAACCAAGGCAAATACACGCTTGAGCTTCTAAAACGCTTTGGGATGGAGAACATGAAGCAGATGGACACGCCCATGTCAAACACTGCCAAACTTGACAGGGATGAGGAAGGGGAGAAGGTAGATGAGAAGCTCTATAGAGGTATGATTGGAAGTTTACTTTATTTAACTGCCTCTAGACCTGATATAATGTTTAGTGTTGGCTTGTGTGCCCGCTTTCAATCAAGCCCTAGGAAATCACATCTTATTGCCGTCAAGAGGATTTTGAGGTATCTAGCCAAAACTCCAAATTTTGGACTATGGTACCCTAAGTCAAGGGACTTTACTCTTGTGGCATATAGTGATGCTGACTACGCAGGTTGCTTAATTGATAGAAAGTGCACAAGTGGCACTTGCTTCCTCTTGGGACCATGCTTGGTGTCTTGGTTCTCCAAGAAACAGAGCACAGTGGCATTATCAACTACCGAAGCTGAATACATTGCAGCCGGAAGTTGTTGTGCCCAGGTCCTATGGATGAAGCAAATGCTCCAAGACTTTAACATTCATTTTGATGCTTCTCCTATTTTCTGTGATAATACTAGTGCAATTAATCTTTCATATAATCCAATATTGCATAGTAGAGCTAAACACATAGAAGTCCGCCATCATTTTCTCCGTGATCACATTGTCAAAAAGGATATTTATATCACACATGTGGATACGGAAAATCAGTTGGCTGACATTTTCACTAAACCGCTTGCTAGAGATCAATTTAATTTCATTAGGTCAAAATTGCTAATAATCTCTCTTGATGATGTTGAATTGCTCTCTAATTAGCTGGTTACATGTTATGTGTGTTGCTCATGCTTATAAATGCCTTGTTTGCTTAAAATGCTTGTTTTTGATAAATATCTCTATTGGGTTTATCTCTTTTTCGGGTATTTTTCGCAAAAAGAGTTTTTATCGACAAATAGTACACTATGATGATGAGAATGTGCCTAAATGTGTTTAAAATACATCCTAGATCCCTCAGAAAAATTGCCCTAGGTCGTATGAGGCTAGGACTAGATTTTAGGATTTCTCACATCAGGGTTTTTGTCGGCCGAGTTGGAAACTCGGCCGATCGGTCGGGCGCAGGGTGTCTGTACACTCTGTCGGCCGAGTTTCCCCACCCTGGAACTCGGCCGATCGACGGCAGACGGGTTTATATATATAGGATTCGGCCGACTTGCTCCCTCTCAACTAGAGCAAAGTCGACCGAACCCTAGCCGCCCAAGCCCGACTCCTCCTCTCCTGGTCTTTTCCTCCCTCTCTCCGGCCGTTCTTGCCCCCAAAACGGCCCCCTTGTGTGCCCTAGCTGCTTGTACGGTTCCGTTGCTACGTTTTTCTCCGTGTGGATCGGCGCCCTTCTCTCCATTTCTTCTCCGATGAGGTCGCAACGTCGGAAACGCGCCGTTCCCGCTCCTGCTCCTTCGGTTCCTCTTGCTCCGAGGTATATGTCCTTTGACAACCTCTCTTTCGTGGACAATACCGCGGTTGCACGGTATAAAGAGCTTCTCCCTCGATCTCCTTTTCCTTTTCGTGCTCTTTATCAACCGCATTGTTTTCACGCCGATCTTTTTGAGGCGAGTCAAGTGTTTCGCACACACCATCTTGACGCCTTTAGCATCGAGGATCCAAAATTTCACAATCTCAAGTATAGCACCAAGGCTGTCCGCCAATTCTACGCAAACTTGCGGTGGAATTACGACACTTTGGTTCCTCCCTCGGATACCTCGATTGTCTTAACCTCTATGATCGCCGGACAACCGTTTCATATCACCGAGCGATCCTTTAATCTTTACCTTAATGGCAACGTCGGCCCGGCGTCTTGGACCACCTCATATCCCGATTATTTCGATCTTTTGCGTCCCGAGGACATCTATAAGGCACTCGAGATAGACTTGTCGGATATTCACAAATTCCTCAAGCTTCCCGAGTTTCCTTATAGAAAAAAGGGCACCCTGCCTTCTTCTGCTCTGTCCTCCCCTCGCCGTGTGTTGGCGTTTGTTCTTAGTTGCAATGTTCACCCAAAGAAAAACCAAACGGACATAGCCGAGAACACTGCCATGATGATGTATCTCCTCTTGAACAATCATGGAGTCAAATGGGCACGGTATATCCTGCACCATATGACATGTTTTGATTCTGGAAAGAACACGAAGGGCACCCATCTTCCTTATCCTGCCCTAATCTGTGGACTTTTCCAGTTTGCCACTGGTAAATCTCTTTTCACCGATTATCTCTACCGACCTGATCGAAAAGGGGTTTACATCAGTGAGACCACTCTCCAGAAGAGTGTCCCTACATCTGGTGCATCATCTTCTTCTGCTCCACCACCACCACAACCTCCATCATCATCGGATGCACCTCCTCCTCCACCATCATCAGCTGCACCACCACCTCCTGAGCCATCTTTCCAACCTCCTCCACACCCGGCTTTTGCCGATTTTCATGTTTCCAATGAGGCCCTCATGGGGTATCTCATGCATCAGCAAGCCTACAACATGCAGGTCCAACACCATCTTCATGAGGATCTCTGTCATGTCATGTCATCCATGTCTTTATCCTGCCCGCAGCCCTACCCCACCTACCAGCCCTACCCCGGTGACGACTACGCTTCTTATGCGTATAGTCAGTTCTATCCACCTCCACCACCCTCTGCTTCCGCTGACCACTCTGCAGGTGGATACTCTCACCCTTCCCCGGTGTTGGCGCTTCCAGGTGGACGCTTGTCCGAGCTACTGGCCCAGTACACCTCGACTGCTCCTCCCATTGAGATAGCTTATGAGCTCCATGCTCTGGGCATGTCTTGGGCTGAGCAGAGCGCGAGATGGCCTGGACGGGCTTTTGGTCCTACAGACGAGGATATGCCAGATCAGGACGATGCCGAGTCAGATGAGGCGACTGTGACAGATGCTGATACGGATGCTGACGATGATGATGCTGCTGATGAACAGGCTACACCGGCTGATGCCCCTCCTTCTGATGGAGACGAGGACTACCAGCCCGATGAGGACATGGATGCTGCTGTTGATGACGTCGACATAGATTAGTATAGCTTAGAGTAGATGTGTCTAGTGTAGTCTCGCATGACCATGTCATTTTCTTTAGGGACTATGTTTGTATCATCTATATTAGGCACATTATCTGAGATGTACTATGGCTTTTCCGCTTGTCCTTGTAGCTTTTGTTTTTATGTTTTGGATACATTTTGTATGACTTATCTTATCATGTAATCCATATTTTGATGAATGACAGTTGGTTGTTTTCATGAATTATCTTTGTGCTTCTCTGTCTTCATATGCTATGTTTGATTGAGTGTTTTGGAGAAGACCTGGTTTGTATGCTCTTCTACCCCCCTGCCTTTTTGAGATGACAAAGGGGGAGAAATATACCTCAATCATATTGCCATCATATTGCTTTTAGTGCTTGTATGGTTCTTTTCTTGTCTTTAAAACTTATATATCTTGACTTGGCTAGAATCATACAATATATATATGCTATGGCTGTTTGTGTGTTAACTAACAATGCAGGGATGAGTAAGCATGAATTGAGGGGGAGCATTACAAGACTGATCATATTTGCATCCCCTTGCAATTCTCTAAGCAAAGGTATAATTTTCATATTCTTTTCAATATGTTGAGGAATGGTTTGTCATTGTCAAAAAGGGGGAGAATGTTGACCTAGGTGTCGCATATTGCCCATATTTTGATAATGACTTAACCATTCCACTCATATGTATCTAACATTTCTAATTGAGATCATTGCAGACATTAGATACAAGAAAAGAATCAAAATTCACTCAAAGCTACTCTCCCGGCACATGCAAAACATGTGACTTTCACCCGCTTTGTAATATAGCCCTTAGAGGCTTAGAGCAATTTTTGTAATCACTTAAATTCATGTTTTGCATTGTATCTAAGATGGATAAAATGATTGGAACTCAAAAATCCATCATTTATACAGTTTTTGAATATTCCAAAATACCCCTTAACAGGGATTTGGTCGGCCGAATTACAAACTCGGCCGATCCATGTATTGAGGAATTTTCTGGGCTGTCGGCCGAGTTTCAATGCCAGGAAACTCGGCCGATCCACTGGTCAGTCAAAACCAAAGGAAGACTGATCGGTCGAGTTTCCCCCTGGAAACTCGGCCGACAGATTCCCTGTTGGTTTTGTCACCTAGTGTGTCGGCCGAGTTGCCTTTAATGAAACTCGGCCGATCGAACTGTACTGGAATGCAGAAAAAGCAATTCCAACCGTTGGAGGAGTTGGTGGGACTCAAAATAGATCCGTTGCAAGTTGTAAAACGGCTAGTTTGTGCCACTTAACTCACCCAACCTCAAAGGGACACCCTCAACTATAAATAGGACCTCTTGGACTTCATTCCAAGGTTGCTCATTCACATATGCTTGGTCCTAGCCTTAGTTGAGTGGTTTCTAATCCTTTGAGCCCCTTTCTCTCTCTACCTTCAAAGCAAATTCGTGAGTATGAGTGAGTTAGGATCCCATGTATGAGAGCTATCATTTGTAATCTTGTAAAGCTCTCCTTTCCACTTCTCCCATCTCCATTCTCTATGAAGATTGATTGAAGTTTCTTCTCCGAGTGAAAGAGAAGAAGGTTGCTGTTCTTCCCCAAGTGAAGGAGAAGAAGGCTAGCTGCTCCAGGCCTCCGAGTGAAGGAGGAAGGTGCTAAAGCTCTCCAAGTGAAGGAGAGGTGCAAGGCGAAGGGCAAGCAAGATAGGTAATTCCTTCAAGGCCGAAGACTAGAGCAAGAGTGGGTAAGTCCTTTAGAGAAGGCGGAAGACTACTTGCTTGGTGGGTAAGTCCTTGGTGAGGTAGAAGATCTTGGCTTGTTATATAAGACCTTGGATGGTTGGTTGTTGTAGCTTGTAATCTTATTTTTGTGAGAAATATAAGAGCCTCAAGTTACAAATCCTAGAGCCTAACCAACTCTAGGTAGTGGACTGACTTGATCCTAAGTTTAGGACGAGGAACCACTCTAAACCACCTGTCCAAGTGCATGTTTATCCATATCTCTTACCCTTGCTATGAATGCTAGCTTAGGACATCAAATTACTGTTTTGCTTCAAATTACACTCGTAATATAATTTGGTGGTTTAATCTATCTTGTGAAGTTTGTGAAGCTCTATTCAACCCCCCCCCCTTCTAGAGCCCATTGATCCAACAGGGGCTACCTCTCCCCTCTCCTCTGAGTTGTCTAGTTTCATAAGTCGATAACAATTTGTTCTATATGCTCTATCCTATTACCACACTTCTTTGTAGTACTATGAATTTCAGTTTTGAATGTCAAAAACAGAGCTTATGTGTGTATACGGGGTCATCATCATCATCGTCAGAAAGAAAGAAAGAAACAAAGAAAGCACTATCAATTAATTAAATTCATTCATACATCATTAACCCTGATTAATCAATATTAATCAACTACACAAACTTAGAGAAACTAAGTACAAATCTAATTAATTAACCACTCGCCGCACTGGTGGATCGATCAGGTTGTGGTGGCGGCAGCCGGAGGTGGAGGTGGTCAGGCTGGAGGTGAAGGTGGCTGACGCTGGAGGTGAAGCAGAGGAGGTGCAGGCGGTGGCCAGTGGCGGCGACTGGAGCATCATCATCATCATCATCATCATCATCATCATCATCATCATCATCATCGTCGTCGTCGTCGTCGTCGTCATCAGCATCGTCATCATCATCATCATCATCATCAAAAAGAAAGAAAGAAATAAAGAAAGCACTATCAATTAATTAAATTCATTCATGCATCATTAACCCTGATTAATCAATATTAATCAACTACACAATCTTAGAGAAACTAAGTAAAAATATAATTAATTAAGTTCATTAATGTATTATTAACCCTAATTATTCAATAGTAATCAACTATATGGTGGCATCATTAATCCTAAGTTCAAATCTAGTACTGATTAATTAACCACTCACCAAACTGGCCAAAAAATACATGTAAGTTGTCATTCTTATACCTACAATCCTAGTTTCATCATTCATATCCTAAGTTTTGTGTAACATCATTTAATCATGCTTGTGAGTAAATACTAAATAGTAAATAAACCATGATTCCATATATCAAAGATTTGAATCAAAATGAAGCCTAATGGCACATTGGGAGAGTGAGAATATTATACCTCACTTGAAGGCTAAAGAAGAAATATATGCAAATCAACAGGAAGTCAACAACACCTGTAACAACACAAATGCACAATTCAATTCTGTTATAATGTATTAATTAGGGGTCAATCTTGAAGTTTTAACTAGAGCTTCATATATCAACATACACACTAGGTCATATTTCAAGTCAAGAGTTAGGCATTTAATCACCTTAGGGCGCATACATGATTCTCAAGGTATTTGGGTGCACAAAGAATAATAGATGTTATGAATTTAGGAGTTCACATAATCATTTTAGAAATAGAATACCCACATGTGATTTAAGTTTGAGATTCAACATCAATGTATCTTTAACATGCATGTTTCAAGGTTCAAAGCACATAATCAAATCAAATTAGGATGCTAGAATGGACAAGTTTGAATCTTATTTCAACATGCATCAAAATTTACTGAATTAGGTCAAGCATGAGGATTAGACAAATTAAAACAGTACATTAATACTAATCAGTAGATAAATGAATAAAACTGATAGATAATAAATACAAATCAGTAGATAAGTAAATACTAATCAGTAGATAAGTAATTTGAAAAATTAGTAGATGATTTAATATTTTGAAAAAGTAGATGAACAAATACAAAGGGATCCTAAATTTAAATAATGCGATGAATAAAAAATCATTAGATGAACAAATCAACAGATAAGTAAATATAAATCTGTAGATAAGTAAATATAAATTAGTAGATAAGTAAATACTAATCAGTTGATGGAAATCAGTAACCTACCTGGCAATAGGGGAAGCACAGGCTAGCTACGGTGACCTTAGGTTCGAGCTCCGATGGTGCATCAGCTCCTCAGGCGACATTGAGCAGGCAACGACGGCGTTGAGGACACGGGCATGCGGCGTAATTGAGCACACGAGCAGGCGACGGTGGCATTGAGCACACAGGCAGGAGGCGGCGACGTCGTTGAGCAGGCGGCGGCGTCGTTGAGCACACGGGCAGGCAGCGACGACGTTGAGTAGGCGGTGGCATCATTGAGCACACGGGCAGGCAGCGTTGAGCAGGAGGCGGCGACGTTGAGCAGGAGGCGGCGACGTTGAGCAGGAGGCGGTGATGTTGAGCACACAGGCAGGCGGCAGTGGCATTGAGTAGGCGGCAGTGGCGTTGAGCACACAGGAAGGCAGCAGCCTTGAGCACACGAGTAGGCGGCGATGTCAGGCACACGATCAGGCGGCAGCGGTAGACGGCGGCAGACGAGCGGCGTGTTGAGTAGAATCGCCAGAGCTGTGTTTCATAATGAAACAAATCGAGAATGGGGAAGAGTCTATTTCGTGGGGCCTATTAAGTTAACAATCATCGTCGGTTGTTTCAGAAACTGACACCTAAGATCCAAAAGCGTTGGTCGCCACAAAAAACCGACGCCAATTGGGAAACCTAAACCCTAAAAACTTTCACGGGGACAACGCGTGAAAACACATCGGCGTCGGTTCTTGCATGAAAATCGACAAAAAAAGTGGGCCCGATTTCTGTCTCACGAAAAATCTTTAGTCATCGGTTATTTGGTAAATAACCGATGCCGTATGTGAAATTTTGGAAGTAATTTTTTTGCATTGAAAATATTGGATTTGGCAGGTGATTTTAGGCGTCGATTTCTTATTAAACAACCGACGCTTAATAAAAAGCGATACTCGTGTCTGGCCGGTCTTCACATATACATGTCGGTTTGTGCTTTCAGCTGACGTTTTAGGGTTTAGGAGGTGGTTTTTGGGATACAATCGACGCCTCTAAATGTTACGTTATAAGCCATTTCTATAGTGGTGACGACATGTCCCTTCTTGACACGTTGTGCCCAATATTCCATGACAAAGCTAGTTTTACTTAGAAAATGTAGATCATGTACAACTTCCTAGACATGATGTCATCATGTGTGATACAATGATGAAGTGCATGACATTGATCAGGGACATGCATGATAGCTCCACAAAAATTAAAAAAACTTTGGATTTAGACATGTCATGCAAGACCACCCGCATGTTGTGTACTCTTTTTTGCGAAAAGTCACCCTTTGGGTATGATCTCAAGAATGTGGTGCACATTTAATGGCACATTGTAGGAGTTCAAAATTATATAAGGGGTGCCTTTTTTTTCCCAATACATTGAGCCGTAATCAACACCTTATACCCCCTTGCAAAGAGTAATGCTAAGTAAATGTAGTGGCACCATTGTGCCCTTCCAACTGCCTTCCTTATTCACTAACATAGCCACATGAATCACCTAACTTTACACACCCTACATTTCATCCATGATAGCAATTGAAACAACCTCTTTTAGAGTAGATATTGACCCCAACTCTGGCTTCAATCTCCACCATCTCACTATAGATGTTGCTTCTCATTCCCCGTTACTAGACATACCTTTGCAACCAACCTCACCCTCACTCTCACTCTCACTCTATTCTTCCATAAACCAACTCTGCCTCCCAATTACTACTCCACCAAAACCAGTGTACAGTTTCTTACTCTAGCACATGACACACATCCCCTCTAAAAGATGCCAAGTTCGTGAGCTAGAACATGGCATGCTTCATATAACACACGTTGTGCTTCGCCCCATAACATCCACACCTTTTCCACCCACCATCATCCACCTATCTTCACCTCAACCATCACCATGGTCCACAGTAATGTAGGAGGCAAGAGTTTGAGTGTGAAGATATCTCATAGTCACTTAGCCGATCTTGCGCCTAAGGTTTAGGAGGAGAAGAGGAAGAATAATAGGACATGTTTGTAGTGGTTCTTTTCATTCTAAAGTAGGAGGATGAGTTTTAGAAGTTTCATAAGATCATTTCTCATAACCTCCACCTAACTAGATTTCTATCCAATGAGACATCATTGGAGTTTGAGTTGACCGATGAGTTCAATCCTATGCTATATAATATCTCAATCCTATGTGTGTCCTCCACGAGTGATACCAAAACTTATCATACTCTCACTTTAGAGTTCCTCACCATCCTTCCATCTAGAGAAAATCAATTTGGTACCACATTGATTTATTGTGAAAAGAATGGCGAGGAGCTCACTATATAGGAGAGGTAGTTTACCATGAACATGGGATTCAATAATTCTAGGTCCATTGAAGAACATGTAGATTTCAACCACCAAACTTTCTAGGATGGGATTACTGATGATCTTAGCTACAACCCCAATGAGGATACACCCACACTCATTCATAGTGTTGTACTCCCAATTCTCCATTGCAATCTATCAATTTGGTGGTGTCTAAGGATGAACTATATTGTCTATGGTTCGTATTGCACAAACATAAAATCAATACATGTGTCTTTATATTGGACACATTTCTATGTGTAGTTACTTGTAGGAAGTTTGATGGGGACATCATCATTGGTGGTCTGGTCTCCTAGTTGGTCGAGAATCTTGGGGTGGCCTAAAAGGTCTTGCTATATAGGGCAATGAATGACACTAATCTACTAGTTATTGATACTATTATGAGGTGTAATGTAGGGAATATGAAGTACTATGTTGAAATACATGGTCATCCATAAGCCTCCTTCTCATTACCCAATGCATCCCTAGTCACCTTGTATGGCCTGAGAAACCTGAAGTAGTAGCTAGAACAGTAGGGTGCAGAGGCACCAAGCCCTTCTTTGTGACCAATAGCTCTCCTTGCCTCACCTTCCATGTGAACCTAGACATAACATACCTTCTACAATCCTGACTGGAAGCACATGTATGAATACTTGTCCTCCTCCTTACAGAAACAATCAGTTTGG